>WAAD01011255.1:97327-130949 GCA_013389945.1 Fregata magnificens | reverse complement strand
CACCTCATTTTTGCATGCAGACTTTATTACTGTTGTTGATACATTAGACAGAAAGAAGCCAGCCTGAATCTTAGATTTCAAGCTAGTATATCCTGAAATCAGTGAACATGAAAACTATTGAGGGGTGCAAAGAAGAAAAGCAGTGCTTTCTGCTGTATACATAGTCATTTTAATACAAAAAAAACCCCAAACTCTAGTGCAGGTACCAGGAATGTTTCACACCAGTTTTGAGCTTATCTCCATTTGCTGCAGCTCCATGTTAAAGTGGAGGCCGGCAATAATCAATGAGATTCAACCCTCAAGCTCCAGACAAGATGCCAACACAGCCCTCAGCTGGGCAAAATTTGGATGCCCTTGATTTAAGCTTTCTAAGCCTCTACAGTTCCAGTTCAGGAGATTAATATAATTCCCATAGCTCATACTTCTCAGAAGATATTTTTTGTTTGATGCTCACTATATTATTAATAGAACTATACAAAACCCAACGGTCTTGGTTCTCACTGTTTCAGAGAATGAAATACACTTTTATACAATTCTCCCCAAGCAGAACCGGAGCAATGCCAACAATACAGTCCAGCTCAATAATTAAACTTCTAAGTGGTAGCGTTTCACAGGTAGTACATTTGTGTCCACCTTCACCCAGAAAAGATGCAGCTTTCTGTCTGTGCCATCAGTTTAAATGGGAGCATGAAACTTCTTCCATGTTTGTCTGCTACTGAGGGCAGGCTGGCTGGTTGTCCTTTAATGGTACAAACAGACATGTGTTGCACCCCTGCTTCTTTTTCCATTCTAATATTGATACAAATACCTTTCTTAAGTAGCTTTCCCATGATTTTTTCAGCTTTTCATACCAGCACCCAAAGCTGTGAGGGGCTAAGTTATTTTTTTTTTTTTAATTCACATGGTAGCAATGTACATTGACAGCCAGCAAAGTGAACTCTGCTGGTAACCAGGCAATAGACAGGTATTGTCCCTATATTAACACGGCTGTTGGGCTCACGGTCCACACCGCCTCTGCTTGGTGGCCATTTCTGTTTCTAACCACCGATCCTAGTCTTCAAATAGGCTGGTCCTTGTACAGCACCAAGTTCATATTAAAAATAAATAAATTACAAAATTCCTGCTTTTTTAAATGGTTGAATAGTGCTTTGAATCAGCAGAAAGTAATTGCAATGAAGGTAATTGCGTAATAAACATCAAACCAGAGTAATAGCAGTACACTGTTATAATGCTCTTCATCTGGTACATAAATCAGAATAAACCCCAAAAACCCAGAGCCAGCGTTGCGCATTTCAAAGTGTGTGTGTCATAGAACACTGGTTGAATATGAACCTATTTTCAATAAAGTTTGCTAGCCAGTACATTCGTGGTAACAGAAAACTGCAAACAGCCTCCCGAGTACCCATTTGCAAAGACCACTGTAACTTCAAATATTGTGATAAGACATAGTGAAACAAGAGCTTGGCCTAACACTATTCAGCGAACAGCTTCTGATTTACAACATAAGCAAGCCTTATACTGATCAATTGGAACTTTAAAATAGTCCCATCTCTGCTTATGACTGAGGCAATTGAGAGTCACCCATTTAAAATTAACATACAAACAGACACCAAGCCTCCTAACTAGCTGGGGAGATGCAGCGGCTACAAATGCCGTTCCTCCGCATTATTCTTGCTCAGTGCACACGTAACTGAAAACGAACACCAGCCAAGTTTCTTTGACAAACCACAACAGATAAATATCTTCCACATGCCCAGCTTCCTAGTTCATCATCACTTTCAGAAAAATTGCTGCTTCTGCACTAAGAGTGCTTCACACCATATGGAATGAAAAATGCTTTTTAAGAATATTATTGGATAGTTTTGAAAGTACCTTCTTGCTTTGTACGTAATGGCACAAAAGGCTACGAACATCACAAACTTTTGAGTAAATTTCACTGACATTTTGCTTCAGCACCTTTAAAACAATCCACTGGAAATCTCCATAACAAGCGCCCTGCTCTCAGTCACCTGTCACTCCTTGTTTTACTCAAACGGCACAAGGTATACTTTTAGCTATGCAGACTTCAGATTAAAAGACTCCTTCTCTTTCTGAAAAATAGAAGCTTTAAATTTTCTGTAAATATTTTTCATCATAACAGAGGAAAGCCTCTAGCCTGGAGTTTGTGCCCATTTCTAGTTTTCTATGGTTTAATGTTTTGGCAGTCTCTCAACTGGCTTGTTCCAAGCTTCACATATCTGATAAAGTCTCCCTGTTTCTTTGGTTGGTTGGTGATCTCAAGAGCCTACTTCTGGGTTTCTAAAAGCAGCTCAATCTCCTGCTCTTTTTAGGAGCGCAAAAGTGTAGCACAAGTATTTCACACTGACAGGGATGTTCCTTCTCCTTTGCCCATTGATGAGCTGCTCAGAAGACACTGCTGATCAGCAAAAAGAAGAAATGAGGCAACAGCCAACAGCAGAAACTACGTGCCAAAAACTGAAGTGGAATGGGAAGCCATCTGTAGCGAATAGAAAGTAAGTACAGGTCAACCTCCTTTTTCTTAGTGTATCTGATGAAACAGCTGGAGAGAGAGAGAGAGAGAGAGACACTTTACTTGTTCTCTTCTTCTGAGGAGACGCAATGTTTTTTAAAAGAAGAATTAAAACTTGAGGAAGGAGGGAAGGCAAAAAAGAAAGGAGCAAGGAAGCTTGGGAGGAATAGGTTTTAGGCTGGTTAAGTGATGCATATACAAATCCATGCATTTGCTAGACTTCCATCTTTACAAAGTTAACCAGATTGACAGGTACAGGAAGCAATTTTGTTTTCAAAGTTCTGAGAGTTTCAGCCACTTCAGTGATCTTTATGAGCACTTCTAACTGAGAAATCAGTCTCCAGACTTAACAGATTCTTCCTTTGCACAGTAATTAGGCATTTTAATTCTTTTATCTTTATTTTGTTACTTATTACAATTGTTGTCTTGCAGCATCTCATTGCTCTAAGTTGCAAAAAAAGTATGGCAAAATAAAAGCGTATGGGAAATAGCTTTAATCTTGCTTGATGAAAATCTTATTGGACACTATACTTCATTCTAAATGAGTCTGCTGTACCCTTTCTTTTCCACGCTCTGACCTTTTTTGAATCTCATGAGCTGCCCCAAGCTTGATCAGTTTCCCAGTATTTACCCTTGGTTCCCACTTACAGAACAGACTGGTTTGAGCTTAGAGCACCAAATTTAGGGTCCAGATTTTATCATCGGCTCTATAGCCAACTCACTGACAACCTTCTGGGAATATTTTAGCATTTTTCTTTCAGAATCTATCTATTTCAAGAAATGGGCTTCTACCTATCTTCAGGACAAATATTTATAAGAGGTGCTTGTAGATCTTCAGATAGTCACCCTTATCTCAAACAGATCATAAAAAATTGAGAGAAAAATACATCCTGGAACAGAATGTGTGGTTCAAAACAGAATTAATTTGAGGTTTGCTTTTTTTTGTTTTAGGAAAAAGTTACCAATAATGTCCGACCACTTAAAGTGCCTTTAAGCTAATTTTTCAATTATCCTATCATCTTGCAAAACATAGGCCTTTTCCCCTCAAAGTCAAAGAAGCCTTGCCATTGATTCAAGTATCATAACTGGAATAATGAAGTCCAAACAAAAGAAGTGCTAAGATTAACCCCAAATTTTGGCCTCCAGTTTCAATTCACACCCTACACCAAACTTTATGTTTGGTTTTTACCTTGTACAGCGTACCATTTACCACAATTCAGTGCAGAATTGAACACCAAAATGCAGAGCCTCAGTACTAACTAGAGAGATAACTGTGTACTACAGCAACGCGCTGCCACTGGAAATCAGTCTGATCTGTGCAGTAGTCGCGCCCACCAACCCAGACCCCGTTCCCTTACGAAATCCGTCTCCATCCCGCAACCCAGTACACCAGAGTGCTTGGTGAAAGATCCTTCTCCTTTGAAGGCGTTAAATAGTTTTCTTGCCTTATTTCACTCTACTGATTCTCAAGAAGTGCTGAAATTCTAGCTATCAACATACTTTTATTACTCCTTTATGATTCTCCATTCTCTTTCTACTAGTTGTTGCAAACAATGTCAACTGGCTACACAAACTTTAGGAGACAATTTTTCTTAAAGAAGCCGCACAACATAAGTTGCACTGTATCTTATTAATTCATCAAGGGTTTGAGTGCCATGCTGTTGTTAAAACAAATCACGCAAACATCTAGAATCCCGTTCATGTACTGCTCCTTAGCACGTGGGTTGCTTCATGATGTTACCATTTTTGTGATAACATATAGATAAATTTACTTATGATACAATCATAATGTAAATTTACTTTCAAAATATGTAATTATAATATGTAATTACAAAATATGTAAGATATGTAATATTTCAAAATAAGTATGCATTTGGACTCTTTTCTGTAATTTTGATGGAGAGAACGCTTTTGCCTCGTGCATTAATACTAAATATGTTATTTAGTTTTGATATAGCTTGCTGTAATTTTGCTGCTGCTTTAAAGAAAGCATTATTTAACAGGGCCTTAATTACACACACTTTTAACCTTACAACGGCAAAGGTCAATTAATTTTACCCTACAGCCTAGAGGATCCATGCTTGTTAAATAAATAAAATGAAAAAAAAAAAAAATCACTGAGTTTATTTGAAAAGGGAAGTAACAGTATAGCCTCATAGGGCCAATAAAATTACAGCTAATCCTTCTGGGAATCCAAATGGCAATAAAGTGAAAGTGAGTACAGATTAACACATTGTAAATCCACTTACTACCCAGCAATATTTACACAAGGATTTGCCATTGCCTGTTACCATTCGATCAGCATTTAATTGCACAGTTTGCCAAGATTTTACTGAAGAGGTTTACTGCTATTTCCTACAAATATCATTCCATTCCTTAAAGACCCAAACCATGCTTTAATCAAGGGCAGGAACATGTATTGACACCCTACGGATGACGGAAAATGGGTGGGTTTCTAGGGTTTCATACTGGTGCCTTAGTAGAATATGAACTAAATACTGAAATATCTAAGGAAATGCTTCAAGTGCAGATGATCCTGGGTGTTAATATTCCTGAATTTGAAAAGTGGGGAAGCGCGCTTTCCTTGTGCACTTTAAAAAAGCTATTTGCTTGAGTCCAAACCAGCTTTTTCCTTACTGCTCACTTATAATACAAACCGCACTCACACGGAGGCCAACAGCCAGCAAAAACATATTTCCATTTTAACGCCTTTAGATGATCAAAGCATCAGCTTAATATAATCAGCTCAAATCCATTTACCAGTGAGCCTACCACTGTGCCCAGGGACTGTTTTCCTTTCCAGCCCTATCTATTCTGGAACAGGTGCTATAATAGTAAATTAATTAGTCTGTGGAGATGCACCTTGTTCTCCATCTCCACAGGCCTCTTGTGGGTCAGGGCCTTGAGGAAAATGCCATCTGGGCAGAGTTTCCCCCAGAGAAACAATCAAAGCCTACAGATTGCAGACTACAGAGGAGGGTTCATATGACAATTAACCTTATTAGTCTTTTTTTTTTTTTTTTTAAACGGTTGATAGTGTGTCAACATGTTGGCTCTAGAAATAATCTGCTTCACAAAATCATCAGTGCAACTAATTCAAAGAAATCACTTCTATCTAAAAATCCTCTGAAGAAAATACACTGAAATGTGCTGAAAATATAAAGGTAAATACGTATTAATAACTCACATACCTAGAACGGTATCACACAACAGTTCTAGAATACTTAAAACTTTAAACATACTTTGAAAGCTTGACAATTTTTACTGTGACAATTTTTACACAAACCCAGAGGGATTTATGCTATTAATCATCTTGGTTCTCTTTTTCCCCACCATGGTTCTGCCAAACATCCAATTATCAACAGAATCAGAACTAAGTTCAACACATTTCACAAAATATATCAACATTTGTCTTGATAAACGCAGTGGGCGTTTAAGGTTTAACTTAAGGCCCTAAAGTCTAGAGCTGAATTTTAGATTTGTGGAATTGTTTTCACAGACAACACTGTAAAACAAATGAGAATTTAGAAGTCTCAAATGGAATCTGATAGGAAAGCAAAATCTCTATACGATAAAATTCTTTGCATATTGTCCCTGTAAGTTTGGTGAAGAACAGAAATTAAGACGACAAAGCAAAAAGGGCATCAAGAAGTTCAACATTTCAGACCTTTAAAAAAATACAAAGTGCATGTAAATTTATAAATGTAAGGTAACAGAAATAATATTCCTAATGCATGGCTTCAGTGAGTAACTCCTCCAAACATATTTTAGTTGGAGGAAAAAAAAAATACTAAGTCTGCATCATAATAAGAAACAAAGCCAAGTGATTAGTTCCTAAAATGTTTTGATGACTTCTGACTCTCTGCTTGTGAATCACTTGAATTCCTCTTATATTTATTTCTTATTCAACTTAAAGTCATTTTTATAGAGACTTTTATTCACAGTTTGCTATGTTTAATAGTTGAAAAACATGCTATTTTGATGGAATACACAGGTCAGACAGTTTGTTCTTGTTCCCTCCACATAGAGGCTTTCAGTGTGAACATCTAAATGAGTTTCCATCTAGAGATTTATTTTTTGAAAAAATTAAATTCCATATTTTTTTCAAGGAATTGTGGAAGGAAAATCTATTTGTTAACATAAAAAGTATAGAAACAGAGTCAAAGCAGACATTAATTGAAAAGTAACTTAAGTATTCACTTATCTTTAATAAGCACTATTAAGAAATATACTTTAGTATGCCAGACAATATTTAAACTATCTTGAAATGCAAAACAGTTTGTTCTTTACAGCAAAAAGACTTTCAATGATTAGCCAGATTTTAGAATACCATTTACTACCAGAAGTCTTCCAAGTAGTATTTCAACTGTCTACATGTGTAATAATAGTTACTTGACACGCTGTGTGCATAATTGCTCTTTTCTTTTTATGTATTCCCATGACAAACTTTTTCAAAAAGTTAACAAAATGTTTATCCTTCAGTCTAAGTATTTCTGAAGTTTTCCTGTTTTTCCTGTGGGGACGGGGGGCAATTTAAGTTGAATAGGTAGGGTGTTAATCTGGACAGTGGAAAACCACCTATATTTAGCTTTAATATAAAAGCAGGAATGGACTCATAATGAAACAAGTGCAATTATTACACATTCTCATTGAAGAGGCGTCATTCATAACTGCTAGAATCACTTCCTCTGTCCATTCCTGAGCTGAAGGAGTGGGCAGAGCAGGACGGAAGATTAACAGAAGAGGCACACTAAGGGAACTCAATGAAGCAGCCACAGGAGATGAAATACAGTGTGTGTACTCATTGAAGCAGCCGAAAAAAGGGGCTACAATGGACTTTATTCAATGAAGCAAGTGCAAGAGATGAGATGCACCAAAGGATCTTCCTGTAAAGCACTTCCTCCAGCAAAACACGTCTCCCTCCCTCCTATTGTCTCCCCCCAAACACAAAACCAACAAAATAAATGACATCAGATTTCCTACTTGTCACTATTTTTTTTTTTTTTTTTTCAGATCAGCAGAAAAAAAAAAAACACCTTCAGAAGATAATAACAAGTCTTATTCTGACACACTTGATCTCAATATGCTGGAATGACAACTTGCATGCCACAAGCGATGTTTAGCACATCAGTACCACAGAATTCAGGTAGTACAACCCACAAGTTCACCTACTTTTTTCCTAGGTGTCAGCACCTTCCCTATTCTCCGTCTCTAAGCAGATAAAAGACCTGCTATATACACCCCAGGTACTCCGGCAATGATAGGACTTTTCAGATTAGCCCTTCTCAAGAAAATAGGAAAGAAAGAACAGCAGTATTTTGTTAGATCTGTGGCATGGTCATGCTAACAAACAAAACTGCTAAGTCTTAGAGGCTTGAATCCAAAGGAAATCTGAGAGTACCTACAGTGGGGCCAAGGAGGAAATTTTTGTCGTTTACTACTTTTGCAATATCCCTGTTTACGCATCTTTGTGTACTGTCCTCTGGATTATCCCACAGTGCTCAGAGTTGCTAAAATAGCTTTCAAGATTCAAAATAACTATAAAGGCATTGTGGCACCCAATGGGCATTTGAAACAATTCAAACTGTAGAGCTTCTCCCTCAAGTTACCACTATATGCATTTGGATGTTTACTGATACTTGGACTTTTCACCTTCAAATCTGAAATTCTGTCTGCAACTCTCAAAATTATATATCTTAAGGAAAATTCTTACAGGTTTTAAGGAAAATGAAGCTAAAATAGTTTTAAAATTCTGCAAAGCATTTTCAGAACTTAAAAGAGTAGCCATTTCAAATTTCTAATTCTATCGCTGCTGGAGAAACCTGTGAATGAAACTGTTACACTCTCAGAATAAACAAATGAGAACAACTCTGTTTTCCAGTATTCAGGTCCCATAAAAACAAGAAACTACTGCCTTTGGAATACTTGCCTATTAAGACAATACAAATCCCAGTATTAGCTGCTTTTATACTTAAAGTCAGAAGTAGTGTTGGAAGAAGGAATGTTAGAAGAAACTAGTAAAATGACTAGTAACAGGTTTCTAGAGCTACACAGTTCACCCAAGAGCTCTAAAGAAACTCAAACATGAAATTGCCGAGTTGTACCCTAGTTTTCAACTCTGAGCTCAACTACCAGTAAAAAAGGCAAATAATACTAGGAATTACTAGCAAAGGAGTTCAGAATATGAAAGAATATAATTATGCTACAACATAAATCTAATATGTACCCACGGCTTGACCACCCTTCTCAGAAGATATGGATAGAGGCATAGAGATGAGCAACGCAGATGAACAGAGATATAAAGCAGCTTCTGTCTGGAACATCTTGGCCTCGTTGAGATCGGTACGGTTGTGAATCTCAGGGAGGAGGGAACTGTTAGTCACTGTTTCTCACAACACACAAAAGCAAAGGTGCCTTTAATGAAAATATCAGGCAGCAGCTTTTAAACACACAAAGGACATATGTTATGAATCTAATTAAATTATATATCTAATCACTACAAATAAGTTCTGATTTTCAGAAGGGAAAAGCGACTCGGTGCATTCATGGAACAAAGGTCCCTACTGTTAAATACAACAGTCTGGATACAATGTCTGAGCCCCTTGTTGCTCAAAGGAGAATGTCACGGAAAGACTCGCATACATCTTACCTAGTTCTTATATTCTCTTCCTATATGCTGCCACGTGCCAATAGGAACATGATGCTGGGCTATATGGAGCTTTGGTCTGACCCATCACGTAAGAAATACATTACGTACGTGCAGTGATTTAACCTTGGCTGTCTGCCTCCTCTCCCTGCTCTCTCTCTCTCAGCTGTTGAGCAGCGTTTGCTATCCCTTCTTAAATGTGTTTTCACGGAGGCACCACCGGCATCCCTGCTGGGCTCTGCTTTGACCAGCGGCGGGTCCTTTTTGGAGCCGGCTGGAGCTGGCTCTGTCCAACATGGGGGCAGCTCCTAGCCTCTTCTCACAGGGGCTGCATCCCCTCGCCCAACCTTGCCACATAAAGCAAACACAGTATGGCTCTCCCAATACGACAGAGGTGGTGAGAAGAGTACTTCTACAGACATCAGGGGGATGACTCGTGCACATTAAGAGGAGGGAGGTATTCACAAAGGCCTAATGAAGCTGATCTCCCAACACACACTCGCTGTGGGAAAAGGCAAAAGAAGCGCTCTTCTAGAGATGTCCTGGAGGAGCCCCTCTCCCCCTCCCTCCCCGCTGGCAACGCAAGAAGCCAAGGGACATTAGCATCGCTAGGCTAAACCTAATCCTTGTGAGTAACCCTGCACGCATGATCCCTTCTCTATAATGCTCAAAATGCTTCCAAAGAAAGAAACGTACGAGTGCAAGGCTTCAGGAGATATGCAAAGCAATGTTCTGTGCCCTTAATGCTCAGGGCAAAAATATTAGCTCTTTCTTAATATCATGTTAAAACTATCAGCGTATTCTGTGCAAAGTTGTTAACAAGCTCAGTATTTGCTAAAACCAAGAGAGTTTTCCCAAAGCCAGCAACTTCTTCTAAACTCAGAGATGCAACAGGGTTACTAGAAGGCCTGTATGTATATGTCAATCACTTTACCACTTTAAAAGGGGAGGTGAAACACAGTGTTCCCTATATCTCTGTAGTGAATCATGATTAATTTTTTTAAAAAGTATGTTTGCACAATTAAGAAAATACTCATATAACTAAAAAGAGATCTGAACCACTGACAGAAAGTAGGAAAATTTCGGTGTGTTATTCCTCCATTCCATAATGCTGTTTCTCTAATTTCACACGTATTTAGCATCTTGTCTAGGGGGCATTAGTGTATTTGGTGACGAGATGAAGGCAGCCTAATGCAGGCCTGGCAAGAGCTCCCTGTCACCAGTCCTCCTGGGTCTGGAGATCAGCGTTCTTAAAATACGAGGATTTGATAGAGTTAACGCCATCCCCTCGAGCAGATGGTTTGGAACATTCTGTCAACGCTGCCACCGATTAGTGCAAACAGATTCTTGTTACAGCGATAGCCCCCCTGGGACACCAGCAAAGCGCTGGCTAACCTCCGCTCCGAGGGGCAAGACATGCCGTTTCGGGGGCCCTGCCGAAGCGGCGAGGACGCGCGTGCCTCTCCCAAACACAGCCACCACTACCTCCGCGCTGGAGCTCCACAATCGACAGTTGTTCAGCATGGCGGTAATGCATTTTAGTTTGTTATATTTTACGCTGCCCATTGTAAGCCTTGCAAACGGAGACCGTTAAATACCTTTTTCCTTTTTGTTAAGGAGTTTAAACTGTCACACCTCAGGTTTGGGCAGCGCTGTCGTTCCCTCGTGCAGCTTCAGCTATCCTGCCTACCTCTTTGGCAGCAAAAGACTCTGTGCATTCACAGACTATTTTCAATATACGAAATACGAGCTTATGTATTACATATTCATTAGCAACGTTTTCTGCACTTCCTGAATAGGTATGAGTCAGATTGGAATCACAGTTAACACCATGGCAAAAAGCTTCTACAAACTTGCTCCAGTTTCTTATTAAAGTAATATCTTAATACATTAGCTTTCTATTACTCAAAATATTAACTTACTTATTTAGCTCAACACCGATAAACAACACCTGGCCTTTATGGATTCACTACTGCAGGTTTTTTTTCAGCATTGTGAGTCAGATCTAAATTTTCAAGTCTCTACTTTTCTTTTAGGATTAGCTTGGAGCATCAGAGTTACCAAGGCTGCTCTTTTGTCCTGAATTNTGGAAGTCATTCTGCAAAGCAATTAACTGATTTAAGAAGGATTAATATGCACTTAGAATTAGGGACGAAGAACTGGTCTGAGAAACAGAAAAACTGGCACAAACTTTTTGTTCTGTCCCTCAGCTAGGGCTTGCACAGAACAGTCAGGCAAAGCTCACCCCATGAAAAACCAAGAGGCTTCCTCCCTCATGCTCTGGCTGGGTTTGTATCAGGGACAGCAAACATATTCCCATGCAGCCGCCAGCATCTCAGTTTCCATCAGAGAGGTCACAAGGTCTGCTTCTTCGTGCCAGTTAGAACCTCGTTCCAGGCAACACTGCTCTGTAACGCACTTCTTGGAGCTTCCTTAATACGAGATACTTAGGAGACTCCAGTGGCTCCTGAGATCTGTCAGGAAGACACCAAGTACCAGACTCTGAGCCTCAAGAGTAAGGAGGGCTCAGATATCCATTAGGACTGAGATGTCACAGCGGCAAAGTCCAAGGCAGCCACTGGTAGCTTCCCCAAAGCAAAATGAACAGGAAAGGAAAACCCTTGGCTCTCCTGAAAAGCATCGCATCCAAGAAACAGAGGCAGCGTCTGACCCCACCTCCTGCGCTAAGGAGGAAAAGGTATCTTTTTGCCCCCAACGAACTAGATTCCCCCCCCCCCCGTCTTCCTCCTGGTCTACACCAACACAAGAGCAAGATATTTTAATAAGTTAAAGCCAAACATTAACAAAACAGATAGTGGCATAAAACCCCTCACATCATGTGCAGAGTCACGTAAACAACAGTATAGCTTTGGGGGGTTTTTTGTTGGTGGTTTTTTGGTCTTTCATAGTTTCCCCCCCCCCCTTCTCCAAATACTCACTGACTGCACACTTAGAACCAAAACTAACAACCAAGAAATTATCATTCTCTGGTGATAGTTCAACAGCTTAACTTGATGCAGTGGACAAATATCCACCAAAAAGACAAGTGAATATAAGTGAATCCTTTTGGCAATCCAGGCAGAGACCAACGGCAGGAAGGCTGAACAAGCTGTGCCGTGAGGACAGATGGTCCCGCTGACACAAAGCTGAGGTACATTCGACAGGTTACACGGCTGTTTGCATAGGAATCATGTAATTTAAGATCTTTCCATAAAGACTTTTTTTTACACCATCAATTTCATTTTAGAACTTCTAAGAAAACCTGCGTTCATTTGTCCTGGTTCCCGTTTACATTCTTAACCACAAGCGTTTGGACCAGAGACCCTCTTTGCCTATCCAGGCACATAGATTTGACACAAAGTGCACCAAATCAGTCGAAAGACTCCCATAGCGTCTCGCCAACCAGAATCTCTGAGCGTTCCTGTAATACGTACAAAACCAATTATCAGTAGAAATATTATTAAAACAGATGCTGTTTACAACAGCATTTCAACAATTCTATTTATTACATCACCTCCACCAAAAACACATTCAACTTTTAGTCTGAATAAAAATATTGCAGTTTTGTGGATAAAGATAAATTTCAAAATTCAAACAAGCCTACTCTTTTTTTCCAGGTACTTGGTGCACCTACAGTTTATATTCGAGGCATTTTATTAGAGGAACAGTCCAGGAGGTTACAGGGCAGTTGGTGTCATAGCTTGGGAGAATGAGCTTTCACCCTCTGAGCAGGGTGGGTGACAAGTTACACAGCAGCACCTGCTGGCAAATCCACAACGGAGAACACGCCGGTGTCCCTTGCAGAAGCTGCACGTTGCTGGAGAAGCGATAGCATCGTAACGGCCAGGGGCCCGATCCCGCAAAGCCTCACCCTGGTGCCTGCCTCCTCACCGTGTAACCTCAATAACGTGCTCGGATTGTGCAAGAAGATTAAAATGAGAAATAGAAACAAAGAGAAAAAAGGGGCTTAAAAGAGGAAAGATATACAGAAGGAGACGGGAATATAAGCAGGGCCACGGTGGCAACACTCCTGACAAATTTACTAATAAATGTTTGTGGGATTGGACCTCGTGATTTTAACTTGTAATAACAAAAAGAAAATGTTTTTCAGTTATATTAGCGTGGACAATGGCTTTCATTAGAAAGGGTTACTGCCTCTTCCCCACTACATCCTCTTTCTGTGATGCTCAGAACACCTGCGCTATTAAGGTTTGTTTTTTTTTTTTCTTGGATTTTTTTTGAAAATAAGAAAAAATTAACAAAGTAAAATTTGTTGACAGTCCCCGTAGCCGGCGCAGCGGGTGTTCTACCTATGGGCTGTCACATTTATCCATGTTCATTTCTGCAGGTGCTAAATACATGCTGACAACAACATATGTTACCAGTCTTAAATGTGTGGTGTTGTGTTGGTTTTTTTTTTTTAACCTTGTAATTAAAGAGTGCTCACAGCTTGGAAAAAACCACAGGTGAAAGCTGATTCTGCCCAGTGTATTTAGCATTCACTTACATTCTCATTTTCTCTCTGTCTCGTGATTTGGGTATTTCCCTAATGATGCACAGGAAGAAAAGGCAGGGGGTGGAGGGGGAAGAGAAAGAATCCTATCTTCCAAATAGTAGTTATTTAAAAATCATATCAAACAAATTTTGAGAATAACAGCATGCAGAATAAGCATTGGTTCTCTCTGGAATCACCCTTTCTCCCCTGTGTCTCCTCACTCGTTTTTCTGAGCTCTCTTTTTGTTTATTTCCGTCTCTTATTTTAATCTCCTTAGTCCTGCCAAGCGTGTTATATGTGGTCTCCAAAGGAGTGTTTCCTATACATACTGTTATACAATAGGACTCACCTATTCATCTGTATAAAAGTTGGACTTACCCTATTAATTATAGTATTATTATTTTCACCTGTTTAATGTATCACACTATTATTCATTGAAACCTATACACTGCTCTTCAGGCAGTACAATATCAGCAATCTACATATACACACGAGTCAGGGGAAAATGGTATACTTCAGCACAATCAAGTTATTTTTTATATAACTGTTCTGTACAATATACCAGAACACCTTTGGTCAGCTGAAATAAAAGTTAGATCATAAAATAAATTAGAAATCTCTCTAGAAAATAAATCTGATTACCTGCATATCAAAAATGATCTGATGGAGTGTATTAAAAGCAGGTAATACTATTTCAGCTATGATCAAACTACTACACAATAAAAGAGTATTAAAAAAATCAAAGCTGCAGAAAAATGTATTTTCTCAGCCTGTTATACAAATATGATGCAGTAGGTTTTAGCTACACTATTTTAGTTCTAAGCAAGTTTGAAACATTGAGCTGAAAAAGATGTTTCCTTGCTTTCTCTGCAAAATTTCAACCTTATGATAAGATTAGGCTTCCTTACTTGAAGATTAAAAAAAAAAAAAAAAAGAATCTGAAGAGAACGCAAATGAGTTTACAGCCTTAAGACAATTCAAACCATTGTTACTTCCCTTCCTTGTGGGTCTGCCAGACTGTGTAACAGCACAGGCAGGCATTTGCATGCTCCAGGAAGGGAAGTCATGTATACTCCCACCTCTGATAAAAAGGGGAAGATGTGGCAGGATTCATTTTGGCACAGCACTGCTACAGTATGCTGCAACTGATCTTAGGCTTCAGAGGTGGTGGGACAATATTGTGCTGCTCAGTTCTAGGCATTTATATTTTAGCCAGTTAAAAAACAAACTTGAGCAAATATGCCAAATATTTGCCTTCATTGAGATCTAAGCCAAAGAAAACTGACATGATGTAACAGCCCATCTGTGAATTGGCTCTGCAACTCAGACAGAACAACAATTTTGGGACTGCTTCCTCAGTATTTTTCCTCAGACTAAGAATGACAAACTTAGTTTCTGAACCCAGACTACCCCACTTGTATTCCAGGATGGGCTCGAGTTAGAGATACAATTTTAACAAGTTTTATTAAAGGATTAAAAAAAAAAAAAATCATTCTTCTCAACAGTTAGCTTCAGAAAATAGAAATGTCTCCTCAGTCAAAAAATACACTTACCATAACACTGTAATGTTGAAAATGTTTACTTCAGACCTAATTTCCTTTTACACCAGGACTGTGCTCCTACATGATCCCAAACTGCATATCACATATATGAAGTCAGACATTTTATTAGGTAAAATAACATCTGCTAAACAAATACACAGTTAAAGAAATAGTATGTGTCAGCCACCAAATGCACAGAGTCCCCCTGTTAAACTCTATGCAGAGTTTTCTTAAGTGTTAGATTCTGCTCCAGCCCTTATAAAGGGTTAAAGTACAGATGCTGTGAATGGAATGTATAATCCTTAAGGCCCTGGAGCATTAAGACATATCTGCTCCTTAGGGTCCATCTCTGTCCATAATCAATTTCTTCCCTTGGAGAACATTAATTGTCTCTAATGATAGCTTTCCATCAATACATCCTTGATCTTAAAAGGCCTGTACAGCTTTTTCCTTTATTCAATCAAATCATCTCTACAATTGCCCTCCTTTAGTAAGATAATACCTTTTAAGCCTTGTATTTTAATATAAAAAAAATAAGAGGTAGCAGCAAATTCTAATGGAAGTGCTAACATTTGAGAACCAGGATGATGGCTTCCATTATCCTAAATAATGTTTGAAGATTACGGAAAGCACTGTGTTTCAAAAGGTGGAAACTAATCCCCCACTTTCAAATTATTCCTCGTACAAAAATCTGTTCTGACATTAGGAATTTTTGTGCCCCAACTACAGCACTATATATTTAAATATTTGAATATGAAAGATAATTTTCAGCTCTGAAAGGGAAAAAGCAAATAATTACTATTTATAAGCAGTAAATGCTGAATAATTTGAGAAATTGACAACCTTAAACACAGAAGCCCTTTATTTTTTCATTCTCCAGTACAGGGGTGGCTTAACTGTTCACTCAAACCACTATAACTCCGATCAGAAGTTCCTAAAATTATTTAATTTCATGATGGCTCAAAGACTCAATCTCCTCGTGACCCACTAATGTGTCTTGCTTTCCCCACCCCCTTCACTTCCTTGTACACGCTTTTCAAGAGGCGTGGAAACTCAGTTTTTTGCCATTCAACCGATTTGTTTCCATTCAAATAAAGGATTTTTCTTGCTCTTCTTTATCTAGATTGCCCAGCCCCAATCTGTGTTTCCACCCATATTCTAACATGCTTTTGTGGGAAATGGCACTACTGTTTATAGTGGCTCAAGGACCTCGAAATGAAACACAAAAGACCTCAAACCTTTCAAATTCTTACTTGGTATTTTTGTTATATCCAGCACGAGTGTGACAGAGTTTTGGTAATGCCTCTTTAGTACCAATTTTATCTAAGACGGGCCATGGAGAAGCTTTTCTGCAGCTGGCTACCATCCACCACTGACTGTAATATTAGAGCCTTCCTCTTACTCAAAAATCATTACACACACAAATAAATAAAGTGGGAGATTTACAATCAGGAATCTCATGAAAAATCTAACAAACATGAACTGTGTGGATTTTCTTTCTTTCTCACACAGGCACGCGTATTACCCTGCCTGATGTTCATTTTACTATTTGGTATTTTGCAAAATATTGATGGTAAAAGCAGTACGAGAAAAAATAATGCTAGGAATATGAAAAACTAAGAAATATAGGCAGGTAGATACAATCAATCCAACAGCTATCAAACCTAAACAAAACAAAACAGAGAAAAAAAAAAAAGAGACCAGTTAACAACCTAGATAAGAGATGAAAATTGCCAGTGAGGCAGATCAAGTTTATTCAATGCCCTGATAAGCACCTATTTGCTCTTCCCCATAATGCTCTCTCAGTATTTATAAATTATCATTTAATTATGCTGGCAAGTGGTAATTGTCAAATAAAGCTCAGATAGGCATAAGCCCTCAGGCTGCACATGACAGAAAAATATCTGTTAAAGCTGGGCTGATTCACACGCTTAGGAAATCATTTCCTTTCTTCTTTTTATCCTTGCCAACAAATTATATGAACTGGCACTTTGTGCTTTGTAGGCATTTTGAAGTCTATGCAGATTACAGGAAAGAAAAATTAGTTGTTTCAGTATCTACCATTCCTAAATTATTCTGCTGATTTAAGACACCGTGTTCTGTTTCAACAAAAGAGTGCCAAAGATCAAGGAATCAGAGCCTTCCTCTGCTTAGAATTTATGCCCAGGGTCACTTTCAATTGGGTAAATCAAGATTTGGGGAATTATTGAATACTGTGCATAATAGATTTGATACAGAGCAATAGTTAAAATATGACGTTTATCCCATTAGGATAGAAACACTAAGCAATATTTTTTTTTAAAAGTCTCTTGCTACTTAGATTCAATTATAGACCCATTAAACATTCTCTGATATACACACACTCTGATACAGACACAGGCACCCAGAGATTTGAGGGATTTCTTAGTTTACAGCATACATATCCAACTACTGAAGTATATCGAAAAAATAGATGGAAAAGAAGTTTAGTGTTAAATAACAATAAAATCAGACTCTTGAGAACTTTGACCTGGAACGCATGTCTGAACAACAGAAATATCAGATTTATGGCACGTTGCTAGAACATTTGCTATCAATGCCATTGCTAGATAATTACCGCCAAAAAAAAAGCACCAACATTCTGGTTTTTCCTCTGTACAGTTATCGTACTTGGAGTGACAGACAACCAGCATTAGCATATTAAGTCTCTTCCCCTGCAAGTGCAATACTGGATGCTACTTTACATGTCTACGTTTGTGCATGATAGGTCCCCTTCACTGTTAAAAGATTTCCGAGGTACTTTGGCTTACTGGAATGAGCTCAAAACAAGTCTCAGTCTCCCCTTTCTTTGAGCCTAAGCATACATGTATTTTTTTTCCTCTCCCTCACCAGCAGAGTTCAACAGAATTTCTCTTGCATTTTTATACATACTCTAGACACAATTAACTTATATTCAAATCTGAGCTGTTACTAGTTAGCTGATGTCATATACGAGGCTTCTATCTATGATATTGGTATATCCTGCATTATCTCAAACCAGTCTGAAGAAGTCACTGACCCTTTTGAATCTTTCAGGAGCAGGTTGCTGATAAAGGAGGTTAGAATTTTCCAGAAAAAAGTCTGTTTTGTTTTCAGGCTATCAGTAATCCCCAACTATTACCACAGACAGTATACCGTTACTGTATACTCAGTACACAGTTAGCAACAGCAATAACACTATTATGGCAAGAAACACTGGGAGAAAGGAGGGGCTGTATAGGACAGTGTTGTAACTTCGATGGAATAACTACGCATTCTTTTCTTCCAATTTACAAGTTTCATGGCTTCAGTCAGCGAGCAACACTGCGTATGGACTGCTTCGCACAGAAGCTTCGTGTTGCTTCAGAGAGGTGTAAAAGCATTGCTCAACAACAAGTCTCTTCTCATTACTGGAATGATCTGCTGCCACTTCCCCTAGTCTCACGAAACACATCATCTTCCCCAGGAGACTCACACGGAGAATTAGCGCCCCAGGGGTTAGATAACACAGAGGTTGGCCAAGCACTGTCATTCACAGGTGATAGCAGATGTTCAAGTAGCAGATAGCCAGAAAGTATTTACTGGTGCTGTTGCAGCCAGAACAAGCTAGCATCTTATATTCAGCATAAGCAGCAAAGTGGATAATGATTCTCATAGGAATAGCTTTTAGCCACACTGATCTACCATACAAGCTACTGCACAATTATGTAGTCTTAAATACATACACTATAGTTTTGCAGCTCCCTACCAATTCCCAACAACAGAGGCAGGAAGCACTAGTCATTCTATCAAACAACACGCTTCACACGTTAAAGAAATCGGAAAAACTCAAATAGGAACACTTCTTCATATATAGATCCTGCATTCAGAAATTCCAGACGTTAATTCCTGCAGGGGAGAATTGCCTCCTAGCACCTGGCTAGGTACTGTGAATCAATGCCGAATCAGAAATTTATGTTCAAGAAGATTGCTGTAGGACAATCTGAAGAACTTTTGCCTTGGTAGCTTTGCTCCTGATCTGCATGATCCAACCGGTACATTGGCTACAAAGTCATCAGAAGATAGACCATCACTGAATCTATCAGTATAAAGGCTTTAGGATCTTGGACATGAACATGATTCTATTCCCCCCCCGGACTATAAAACATATAAATTAATCCATTCAGCAGTTTTTATTTCAAGTAGTATTTTAGCAAAGGACATGCTGTTTTCACTAAGCAGCAAACTGAATTTTGTATCAATTAAAGAGAAAAGAATATAACTGCTTTCATAACACCAGAGTACTCAACTAGCTGTAAGGAACTATTACACAGTTGGCAGAGAAAGATAACGCAGAAAATTTTGGTGAGCTCTAATACTTATTCTGAAATAGGTTTTGTGCTGACAGCTGGCCAAAAGTTTTTTTTCCCCTCTAAATGACTTTTTTTTCCCCTGGAAATCATGTCGTACTAAGACTAACCTCCAGGGAAGAGTTATTGTACCAAGAAGATTGTAACGAACTACATACCAGACTGGGAGAAGATGGTCTTCTCCACACATCAGCATTATTTCCATTCTCCTTTCGCTAATTTGGGTTTTGCAGGTCTTTCCAGATACTTTTTAGAATTAGTAGACATTCCATCAACAGGAAAGCAGGAATCTACTCACCTTTCAAAAATATTCTGCTTATCTACACATACTTTTTGACATCTTTAGTCACAAAGTTGACTGTGGAAAATGCATCATATTGCCAATCGCAAGTAGCAACACGGGGAACTTAACTTCTGCTCTAGGGGAAATCTGCAAACTCACAATCTGTTCTGTTAGCAGTGTATAATGTTGTTGCTGTCAGAGTTCTTATGTTTGTGAGCCTTTGCTTGCACAATAATATTTTGTTGCCTTTACACAGCATGTAACATTATCTAGAGTTAGAGCAGTAACTCAGAGAACGACAGCATAAGGAACAGAGTCCTGTACTGCACAAGTTACTGCTGACACTGTTCAAACACATGAATTGGTGTTATAACAAGCTTCCAGCCTGGAGCAAAAAATACCTGACAGCACACTTCTGCTGGCCTCATCCAGCTTCCACTGAAGCCATCTTTTCTCTGGTCACAGAGAATATTGTACCTGTAGTTGCTGGGAGCCTCCTTTTCTGAAGTCCTCATAGTTAAGATTAAGAATGAGAAAATTATGCATGGCCTAATAAAATATAATTTGATATTCAAATCTGTATGGATTATCGGAAAGAGTCTGCTGCTGCTTTTTCTCATCTTGCACAACAAGCCTCTAGCTATATTACGGCCTTAGTGACTTCCCATATTTTAGTTTGAAAAGAACAGACCACATCAAAATCTTGTCACAATTACAGGTTGACTTAAAATGGTCCCGTGTCTGAAAAGTATGATGAGCTCTGAGCATTTTTCTTTCATCTGAATTGATAATTACATCCTTGCCACAGGATTCTGAGAATAGTTAAATACAGAAGCTGTAATTCTACTTTTTTTCTTTCCTTTTAGAGTAACTTCTAGAGTCTTGCTGACTTTTCTCTCAAGTTCAGTAGGACTTTTGCATAAGTGATACCACAACGAGGACCAGAAGTCAAACTGCTTGGTTTTACAGACTCAGGATGTCTTCGCCTTTGGTCATATCCTTTGCACTCAATACAGTGGGTTTTAATTTTTAGTTTTAAATCTGTTTTTCAATATATTGGTTCAGTTTTCATTTAACTTGTCCAGAAAAATATTAAGGTCATCTTAAAAATAGCTTAACACCTCCCAAAAATTTATTTATAAATTCACGAGAAGATAATGAAAGGTCTTCCTGAAAAATCATGGTGGAGTGGGAAGTGTGGATTGACCAGCTAGAAAAGTAATTTCTCAACAACAGCCACGTTCTCCTTTCAAGGATTTTTCTGTATGAAAATATTTCACCACATACATAAATGGTGATTTTTAGTTTAATTCTGCTCTCAAACCACTTTGATATCGCATCAAATACACACACCGTGAGAACACATTTAAATTGGTTCCAATTTAAAATGAAGTCAGGCCTACATACTTGGATCTGAAAACTCACAGAAATTCTGTGAAAATCCAGATGTAAACTTTATAATTCAAGCCCATCTCATTACTGCAACAGCATTAACGAGATACTTCTCTTTACCTTCCATTCGTTTCCTGCCGATTTCCTAGGTGAACCTAATAGAACGTTCATGGTCTATATCATGACAGCAAGAGCAGAAATACGGGGTTTTCTCTGGTAGCTTTCTGGAAGGACTGGTTTGAAAATGTGAAGCAACATGCTGACATAGCATGAAACTGCAGAAACAAAAATACCAGTTTTTCTTAAAAATGGTTTCTCTCAAACCATTCAGGAGAAATCTGTCTCCCCTGTTCACAGGATAGTATCTTACTCTTTAGGGGCACTTTAGGGAGAAAGATCTTACTACAAAGATAAGTCTCTTCGTTTTTAATTCCTATTAAATTAGGTTATTGAAAACTGGAGTTTAACTAGCTTATGATACAAAATTTTTAATTTGCATTGATTAAAAACTATGTATGTGGAAAAGTGGTGCTATCAATTAAACTGGAAGTATATACTGGAATATCAGTTTTCCTGGAAATAGCGGATATTTTGACGTACATTGTGTTCAGCACCACATCAGCATGTACACTGTAATTTAATTAGTTTCCTTGCTCATGGAGCAATTTACTTTTTTCTTAAGAATTCATTTTTTATTTTGTTTACTGACTGCTCCCATTATGGTAATCCAAGCTCCCTCACACCCATTTTTGAAGGGCATTCCCAGGAGGCAAGAAACAGCCCGTGCCAGGACTACTACTAGGACACAGAGCATGCCCACAGGCTGCCCACTTGCTGCCGAACAGGAGGTATAAGGTTGCGATCTGCCCAACTTTGCCCAAGTACAGAAACCAGTTTGGGCTCATTTATCTTGCCACCAACCTTCACAGAACTTTTAGGAACACGTATAGCGGATACTGCTACATTTCTTTCAAATCTGGTTGAGTTTAGCCACCAAGTGTCAAAAGTACTGGGCAGAAATATGGGCAGTCATGGGGAGAGGCAGCATCACTGCGCAACAGTAAACCAAGCTACAATTTCCTAAGAGGTTCACATCAAGAGGTCTGGAATAATTTATACTGTGAAGATTTCTCATCTGAATTTATAAAGTGGTGAGAGACCCCAAGAACGAAAATGCTGTGAAAGTACTAAGCATGTTTATCAGTCTGTTCTCGTTCAAAATAGAGCATACGTAAACTAGTCAGGCAGTGAAGACATCCTTTATGAGCATGAAGCTGGGATTTCCAGCCCCCTGTGCAGAATTACATCCTACAGTTACATCCACAGTGAGGTGACTGGGACAATCCTGACTTTTTCCTCTCCCAGGGACAGGCACCATTCAGGCCAGGCAGCAAGCTAGGGGCTAAGGACATTCAGGGTATTCATGGCACACATTGAATGTTTCTTACTGTTTCAAGAGATCTAAAACACACCAACAGTAACGAAGCACATATTTCTCCTTCTAAAAAAAGCAGTCGCTGTCTAGCCCCACTTTCTCTGGAGGGCGTTAGCTTGATATGGATTGTCGAGGAGAAGCTTTGCTTTAATTTTAGGTCTTAGAAATTCTCATTGGTTCACGTAGGGTGTGGCCAAGAGGATTTATGCAAGTCTCCAGGGAATGCTGGCATAGCTCAGCACGGCCAGCAGGACTAAACCATGGTGGAAAAGGATCTTAGGCAAAGGTGCAAGACAGCCTCATGGAAAGGTCCAGTCATCCCAAGAGAAAACTCAAGAGATGGGTGTGTGAGGTGAGGTTGTTTGGGACTGAAACTCCCTTGTCAGGTTAAAGGATGTTGCATCTTAGCAAGGAAGTTGCACACCCTGTCCTTTAAGCTGGTATCTCCTCTTGGTGGTTGTTGTAGCTTCATGAACAGCAGGAAAAAAGGGCTTCTGATTTTTGTTATGTGAAAGTATTTAAAAACTAAATTTAAAGCATATTGTTTGGACTTGATGAAACTTTTCTCTCCCCTCCATATGTTTCTTACCTCCTGCCCTCCATGTATTTTTGACATAAACTAACCCTTTTTATACTTTTAAATTCTTTAGAAAGGTGTTAACGAGCATCCTGTAATTACCACAAACCTAAATTATGAAAATACATAAAATATATTTAGTTAGGAAACTGTCGCAATTTGTCAAGATTCCTTAGGGAAGGATTATTACAAATTGGAAAGCACTTGAAGGATAATACAAAACGACTTCACAATTAAAACAAAATTTAATAGCTTCTTCAGGTATTTTCTAACGTGTGATTTTTCTCATGTTATCATTGAAAAAGATTTTTTCCCCCACGTTTATACACTAACAGCTACATGGAAAACATAAAATATTAAGAGTTATAATTCATTTTGAAACTATCGGTTTTATACAATTTTTTTGTACCCAACTTAGTAGGCTAGAAAAATTATCGCACTCATTCCATGTGTATTGCTTTTAACATTTCATTAGAAAGCTCTACTTTGCTGCCAATAGAGCAGCACTGAAGAAGCTGTCAACTTTCTAATGCAGCTTTTCCATTTTAAGAAATAGAAAACTGTGATATTTTCTCTATCAATTCCTACGTTATTATATGCCAGGGTGTTTATTAGTGTTCTTTAAATGCATTCTGTGCTGAGCTCTGTCTTCAATTAAATATTCAGAGAAACAGTTAAGATCATCCAGTCAGACCTCTTCTCTAGCCTGGGCTATATAATTTCGGCTACTCCTGTACTGAGCCAAATAACGTGCGTTTGTGACTGCCTCATCTCTCCTCTCTGGAGAGAGTGTATTTTCCTTTCTTTTCCATTAATATCCCGATTAATACATCATCATCTTTACTCAAGTTTGGTTTTCATTGTGACATATCATTTTGCTTCAGTAAGTAAATATATAAAATATGTGTCCAAAGTCAGGCTTGAAAGCCGTGTAACAACTGACCTATTACAAACAATGGGTCTTCTCTAGTGGAGAGCTTTGCCAGGATTAGTGTGTTTCGATGAGATAATCAACTATGCATTTTGTGACCAGCTCACTCACGTCCTGGCAAAATGATCTTGCTGGGAGGCAGACTGCATGCTTCACTACCAGGAAATGGACAATGACAGATAGTCTGCATTTCCATTTACACGTATCCTTAATTGTTGTCACTGAAAAAGACGTGCCAGATACTGACACAACAGATCATTCAAAGTAAGTTATGTATTCATGTTAAGCGTTATTTATCTAGACTGCAAAGGAAAACAAATATTGCTCTCTCTCCCCCCCTTCCTAATTAGCCGATTGTTTCAAATGCTTTTTGTTAGGGATTCAGCAATTTATGTTCTTTAAGCTTGTCATAAAGATAACGCTTATTATGAACTATGCTAAGAATACAGCCCTAATTCAGATTCCTTTCTTTTCTGGCTACACCATAATGAAGATGTTTGCAGGATTCATTTATTTGATTCTGTCCAGGGAACCTCATGAAATGTATTTAAAAAACACACACAATAAAACACCCATGCTCAAAACATCACTGGCGGGTTTTTTATGTGACATCCTAATAACAGTGATATGGAGTCCTGTTTAAATTTGGTAAAAGAAAAAAGCTGCATTAGCAGATAGGAAATTGGAAAAGAATAGTCTAGCTAACGCTATTTAAGAAAAGCTGAAAATTCTGCTATAAAACAACCTCATTAAGAGAGCTTTTAAAAGGTAAACAAAAGAAACCCCCCAAATCCCTAAAGATTAGAGATAATAAAAGTAACTTCTTAAAAACAATTGAATAATGAAAGATAGCAATTTCTAGCACTGGACACCCTCTGAATAAAATTAATTTGTAATACAGTTATTTTTAATAAAAAGTATTCTGGTCTTTCATTTCCTAAGCCAAGACCACTCATCTTGACCACGTCATGAAGTGAGCAAGGGCTTCCTCAACGAGGGAGAAGAGTCGGTCTGGGTCCCCACATACCAACACTCTCATCCTCCATTCTGCCCCCTTCAAATTTCTCAGTGACCGCGGTTTCATCAAAATTGGAAATTAACAGATTTACTGAAGATGCTAAGTTATAAAAAAAAAAATCTTACCAGCCTGAAGACAGATCTAAACTGGTCGTATATAATGCATGGAACATAACACAGAAGCATGATGTACAGAAAAGATCTGCTCTGTATTAATCAAAGTCAGTTAAAAAAAATCTCACTGATTTTAGAATTATAATCTAGTTTCAATACACACTTGCCACAGTTCTGATTTTATACTATATTTCTTGGGTAAAATCGCTTTTCATGACAATCAGTGAAACAGCCTATTTCCACAATTTCTTACAGCCCAGCAGGCAGGCCTACTTTTACAGCCTTTTTAATTATGAATCCTTTCTGCAATGCTAATAGATTATTCCACTTTGAGTGAGCACCCAAAATTATTTAGTAACACCTTGTTTAATATGACAGTTTTGTGATTTTACATACGAAATAGTTAATTTGCTTAAAAATGTGTAAACAATAAAAGAGCCTTCACTTGTGGTATCAGCTCTTTTACCAGTGTAAGCAACACTGTGGGCAAGTAATTCATTTCTTTGTGGGTTTTTTTTTTTGTTTGTTTGGGTTTTTGTTGTTGTGGTTTTTTTTTTTTTTTTTTTTTTTTTTTTGGCAGTTCAGCCAACATCAGCTTAACTAGATCTCCACCAGGTCAGTACAAACAGGTACTAGGGATGTGACAACAGATGGCAATACAAATGAATTTTGCATATATGCAATATAAACATACAGTCAGTGTCAGTCTATAGCAGGTTCCATGGCTGAATAAGTAAATTGGTTTTAATCTTCAGAAAGTGAAAACAGAATGCAACTTATTTTAGGTTTGTTTTTATTCCCACCGTGCTTTTAGTTTGACTGTAAAATCCTTATTCTTTCACCACAGTAAGTGGTCTGACTTCAGAAATGCTAAGTACCTACTCATTCTTCAACCTTTCAAAAACCAGATTTCTTACAAAAGGATTCAGACGCCTAACTTCACACACGTACGTTCTTGTTAACACATCAGCCAACTCCGAAAACAACAGCTCCCATAACGGACCGTTACACTGGCTAATCCAGTTTCTGTTTTACTGGCACGAAGCTGATTGTGGCCCATTCCAAATTACCTGGAAAACAGATAACCCTGCTTTGTAAGCATTTGTGCCACATTACATGGCAGAATGAAATGTTTGTAACTGTGAGCAAAGTTCTTAGAGAAATGAATAATATAATAACATTAATATACAAGTACAAGGCTCAGATTAGAGACTGTTGTATTCACATTGCCACATAGATGCATTTTGCTCTCACGTCACTTGGTAATCTCATTTCGATGAAAGATGTGGGAATGAAACCCTCTTGAAAATCAAGCCATTAACCCTTGCCTCAGTTTACCCAGTTGTAGTCTCTCATGGTAAGATACAGATGTATTTTACCACAAGAGTGCATTGAAGAATTCCCTGTCTCTTTTTTATTGTTCTCTTCTGGTGTTATGGAAAAAGCTTTTGTAGAGTACTCAAACGTACTCTAGGAACAGATAAAGGACTTCCTAAATTGGTCTAGACAAACTTATTGCTTCCAGCTTACTGACCCTTTTCAAGTAGCTTCAAATTCCTGTGCCATTTCAGGAGTAACCTAGGGAAGGAACGACGTGTTGATCGAACCATATCCCTGGCACACCTGTGTCACCCAACAATTTGATACCTGGTGGTCCCTAGACTGTTCAGATGAAGTATCTTTGGACAGCTAAGGACAGGCCAATTTATTTTTTTCTCATTAATACAACTAGGTATTTCCCAATGTCACAAACACTGTCAAATAAGTGAATGATACTGACACTCTATGGGAATTGCCCGTTATCCATTTACTGGACATGCTAACAAAGGATGGAGGTCAACGGACAGATATGCATCTACCTACCTTTCTAGAAACATTAGATAAAAAATTTGCTGCACAGAGACAGCTTCTGTGTAGAAGTGGAGAATCCTTTTCACTATGTCTGGCTTCCATTGCACCCAAACCAGAAACATAAGCCAACAGCACTTTGACGTAAGAGTGCTCCTTTCTAGCACTGCCCCTCTTGATCCACTGAGGCAACCCAGATTGCAGGACACAATCGTCACACATGTCTTTTTGTAATAGGCTGCCAGGAAGGCCAATTAATGGCACATTATTGCAGGCCCAATATTCCATTTAGCAGACAGCTGCATACTGATTACAATACGGTTACGATATTAATATAATTACACATTCTATATATCATAGGCATTTTAGAACATATAACAACATAATATTGCAACAAAAGACAGTCTGGAGTAGAAGTCCTGAAAGTATGCACAGCTATTTTTTAATTTGTTTTCCTAGCCTGATTTTCTCACTGTTCTGGCTACCTCCATTATCTTGAGGTAAAAGGCAACACTCACCCAGGCAAGGTCACAAGAGTCCTTTATGAGAAAATAGCGCACCACAACCCGAATCACAACTGGCGAACTCGATGCAATCCTCCATCGGAACCAGCCAACTCTCCACCAGCTTAAGGGCAGAAAGCACCGGAAAGGTGCAAGGCTCCAGGCTCCTCAAACATGAGCACGCTATCTCTGCAACACTCTCGGGCTGACTACGTTAGAAACAAGAGCACAACTCCACGAAACAAACTCCCATGTATTTCCCCACATCGTTACTGATGGGCTAACCAAGTCATCTAAAAGAATTTCCCCATTCATTTAGCTTTGCGTAAAATATCCAACCCTTACAGTGCAAGAACAATATGAGTGGATAATCGGGGGTATTGATTTCATAATGGTTAATGGATATTGTATAGTATCTTCTTTGCACTCTGCTTTCCTTACACAGCCAAGGCTTCCAGTAACGTCACGGGGAGTTTCTTGAGTGAAGAATGTTGGACTAGGTAATTGTTTTTGCACTTAAGGGCATCTTGCTCCATTTGTTTTGTGCATAATAAAAGCTCATACTTGTACAGTAATTCAGCATTTCTGAATAAACAGAAATTGTGATTCATAATTCTCTATCTTCTTGTCCTCGTTTCTTTAAAAAAAATTGAGTCACTGTTGTTTAATCCGATAATTATGCAAACACTAAATCTTACACTGGAGCAGAAAATGTTAACACATATTGAAAAACCAAAATGCGTAGAACTGTAATCTGTATGATAAAATGCATTACTCTGTTTAAAAGGATTGTTTTACAGAAGCAATTAACAATCAGCAATCATATAGTTCAGACCGGTGTTTTGATGCCATCTGTTGGAGTAAGTCTTCACACTCCCTAGAATGAAGCTATAATTTTCCGTTTATGATTTCATTAGATGCATAGAGTATAACAGCTACAAAAAGAAAGAGGATTTCACCAAACGCTTTCATTTTAGAAAGAGCTGCTCTGAACAGTTCCGTTTGACATGAATCCTTTCCCAAGAGGACAGAAAGTTAGTAAATTTGCAGTCATTCCCAGAACTCAGTGACACATGCTAGTGTTTAAAGAAATGTTTCAGAAGCTTTATTTCCTATTAGTAAATTTATGAAAAATTTATTTTATAAACATGGCACATTTCATTTCACTGGAAAGACTGTAGTAGAAAGCACTCAGGAAAAGAAAAGTAATTTTTGCTCCTTTCTAAAAACTGTAGTGATGTTTTCCAAGGGAACAAGGTATTATGTTGCATGTCTCACAAAAAATATATTTTCCCATTCTATGAATTCATTAAATACTTGATTAAATCTCTAGGGGACTTCTAATACACTAGGGGGAGCTAGATCCCTACATTGTACACCATTAGCTGAAAGAAAGTTTAACCCTCAGAAAAGATCTTTTAGAAATAGTCTTATAAACCTCTCTAGCTGATAAACACACATACTTCTGCACGACAGCACTGAAACTGGAGTCCCACAATATACCAGGGAATATTAAACAAATAATAAAAGCCATAGAAATAAATTAAAATTACACTTATTCTTTTTCATTATTACTTTATTGGTATTATTACAGAGACTGCTCTAGCGTATCCAGAAAAAAAGCCTTAAAAACAACCTAAAATAATTCTGTTTCCTCCTAGTACCACACATCACGCAGATCCACCTCTATAATACTGGCCACTAAACCATTAATTCAACAACAGCATAAATAAGCAGCGCTGTTACGCTGAACACTTTACTGTTACCTTTTTCTTTTGACTTACTACCCAGCAATTATACAGAACATTTAGCTAAGAGTATCAGGAATAAATTCTGATTTTATATATCATGTGCCTGCAAGTTGTAGTCTTCTATAATACACTGATTTGTAAATTTTTCATTTTTAAAGACTCTAATCAGTTTACAGTATGTTAGCAGGAAAATCTCTTTCCTAAAAAGGAAAAAATATTTGATCTGGTAAATCATTATTTTAATGGTTGATTCCTTTCTAGTATTATGGTGAAAATTGCCCACTCAGTTGCAGCGTTCAAAATCAAGAACAGATTAGTATACGTGGCTGTAAAATTTTGCCCAACTGTACAATCTTCCAAAAAACCCCAACAACCCCAGTTCCACAGATGTCAACTGGATTCCTAGAATGAGGCAAAACTACTAATGAAGGGTTAAAGGACCCAGAATGGCAGGTGCCAGACACTGAGTTTCAGATGCTGAAAAAGAAAGAGCACAGTGCTCTGATACTGTGCTAATCTGCTATGTTTGAAAACATAGTTAATTTGTTTAAAAATAGGTTCCGAGTAGTGCCAAGGATCTCTTGTTCAAATAAAGATCCGGTTATTCACTCCAAGAAGTCAAATATCATACAAACTTTGTAGGTGACTGAGGTTAAATTAATTAAAGGGGAAATTTAGTGTTTGTTCTACTTGTAAGCATTTTTTTTTTTTTTTTAAACTAGGACCTTGAAAATATGGTATTCTTCTCATTGGTTTGGCCTCTTTCATTTGTATACTCAATTATCCTTCTTTTCTTTTGCTATTTGTTTGCCTTATTGTTATGAATGTCCAGACTACAGTGTTTTTCTAGAATACATTTTGCACGAGCTGGGTATTTGACAGAAGTGTTTTAACCTTATTCTTTTAAGCAAAGGAATGCATTTTAGTACTAAAAAACACTGGTAAAGGTAAGCAACAATAAAAATATTTATCTTAATAACAACATTTTTAAAAATAACGGATTATTTTACTATTTTATTTCTTCTTCTTCTACATCCCCTACTCTCTATTCACCTTTTTTTTTTTTAGCTGCCCCCCCTGAGCGGAAGACCTGCCCTGTACATCATGTCATCAGTATTTGTAGTTAAAACTCCAGTAGAAACCCCTAGACATTGCTTTTAATATCATTATTTAAAGATGCTAGAGGGAAAAGGAAAGGGCAAAAAGGCCACGGACTGAGGTCCATTCTGTCTGGTCTGGCTCAGTCATCCTGGGGCTGCAATGACAGAAACGTTAGTGGAAAGAGGATTATAAAGTGGTTGTGCAGCAGATACGACCTCTTGATTAGAAGTAATGTTTTACCAGGCTGTTTTCTTTATAAACCAAGACTCCACTCCTACATGAATAACAATGTGTACCTCAAACTGTGACCCTTGAAGTCTAATGAAAAGTAGACTTGATCTAATCTGTGTGGTCCAGAAACAGATCTGACATGACAGAGGGAGATATGCTGGGAATATTCGAGAAAGAATACAGCATTTTCTTCATGAATATGAATCAAGACCTATGAGAGAACGAATCTGTGGAACTCTTCAGACCAGGGTTTCCCTGGATGACACATCTCCATGGACCCCATAGTGTGTTACGCTGACAGTTGCAGAAATAGTTGCATTAGAAAGAACTTTGAATTCTTTTGAAACTTATTCAAAAATAGAATAATGCTACTATCACTACTTTTCCCAAACCGCAGATACCCTGTATGCATATATACCAAAGAGCACGTATGCGTTTTACGCTCATTGCTGTCCTGCCCTAGCTCTACACTACAAGAAACTTTTTTCAAATTCCACAGGATGCACACATGCAGTCTATTAAATCAACAAGCTAGAAACTTTGACAGAAAATCATGTACTGATGACAAAGAAGTAGAGAGGCAAATGTTATTTGAGTGGAATGGCCAAAATTTTTTCCTGTGCTTACTCTCATGCAAAAGGAAATGCTTCTAATGTCAAGAGATCGAGTGACTGCCTGATTGAACCTACCACCTTTCTCCACTAAAAGAAGCTTAAGGTAATTTTCATGTCTTAATTCACTAGCAAAAGCAAGTAGTTATTCAGTGTAGTAAGCACATAGACAGCAGGCAGCAGGGACAACCACTTCAGGTCTTTTTCTAGGGCAAAATACAGAACCAATAAAGCTGGTCCTGCATTGAAATGACTTTTTTTTTCCCCAGGCGTTCATAATGCTATGAACTACTGAATGAACTAATCACGCAAGTGCTACTGCTACAAGTTTTTATTGATTGTATAGTATATCTCACCCTGAAATGTCTTGGGCATGTTCTAACTCTGTGGAAGACCAAATGTTGTAGAGAAGCGAATACTGATAATGTCTATCGTGACAATGTTATACTGCCCAGCTACTCAGAGGAGTTTTGCAACTAAAGCAGCTTAAGTTCTTTGATGAAACAAAGTACAGTTTTCACTCTGCAGTTCCAGAATTAGGAACTTCTTTCAGAGCAAGAGTGTTAAAGAGCATGTGATTAAAAAAACCATGCTATTTTGAGCAAAGGTTTGACATGATGGATATAAAAATCACTATTGAAAACATATTTTATTTCTAGCCTGAATTTCAGTTCAGTTTGGAACAATAGCCTCTGTCTATTGAGCATCCTTTACCAACAGTAACCATTGGCTATCAGCAACCTTCTCCCATGTAGCTTATTGCATATAGGCCAAGTTACTAATTGACTTCTGGGGGAGGGAGAAGGGTAAATTAAAAGATTAAAATCTCATATTGTAAGCCAAGTTTAAAAACCCCCACAACTGTATAAAGTATTTTATTAAAGTTCTTGGTAAGATTGAGATATGAGAGAATTGCATTAATAATTCCTCAGTCCTAGCACTATTCACTTGCTGATATATCCAAAGGTTGTTCTTGATGAGTTTGCCTCAGCATTACACTAGGTTATCATGTTTTGCTGCTTATTTAATATTAACCTTAAGTACTTTTTGGAAGTAAATGTTTCCAGGGATACAGCCCTACCATCTGCATTCCTATGCCACAGGAACTACTATGTTGAGAAAACAGTGGTGGATTATCTTCCAATGACTCCCTGCACAAGAGTGAAAATTTTTGTCCCCGTTCACAAACGTCTACTGTGACTGCTTTATGTTCCAGATTTTCCTCTGGATTTCTTGTTTAACAACGAGATGAATAGGAATAGATGCTCAATGGGAAGAGCATTACAAATGCCCTCTCAGAGATACTGCATGCTGCTTGCCACCATCCTGTTCTTCTGGAACAGATCTTTATAGGCATTTAATGCTGGTTCATGTCAAATTAAATACACTCTATCACATGGAGCATTGCTCCAATGTGATATCCATAGCTTCTAAGTTCTTGTTCATAGTTTACAAGTTCTTGTAAACAGAAAGACAGTAGATAATAGGCATAGGTAATAAAAACTACTCACACACGCTATAAAGGAAGAGAAGGAGCTGAAAAAAAAAAATACCCTACACACTCAGTGGCACCTCACTGAGATATGAAAAAGGAAAGTATAACTTAAGGCAAGCAGTAGCAATTGCATTCTCTCCTCTCTTCCCGAGTTATGTTTGAGAAGTAGAGAAAGTAGACATGCGCTGTCATTACAAACTAGATACAGAAACATTTAAGCCTATAAAGAAATCTTCTGCATGTAATGACAAAAAAAAACCCTACCACCAAAACCCCAAACAAAAACCTGCATATAAAACTTGAGCTACCTCTAGGCTACACCTGCGGACCATAAGAAGCGCATTTACAATGCACAAGTAGTGATGCACATAATTACTTTTGCATACCAGAGAAGGAAGAAAAAGTGCATAAGTTACTGCCACAACAAACACGATCTAGTCAATAGGTTATGAGTAGAGGCACGTTATCTTCAAAGGCACTGTTTAGAAGAGAACAGACCAGAGGTTCATTTGAATTAACCTCCACTCAAAGTCATAGGGGTTGCACAAAGATATGTCACTTGCTCACCTTCCTGTTGTCTCATCCTGGACAGCTCCTAGACAAGGGCAATGGTTTTACTTCAGTAAAAGCAAGTTTCCAAACAAACTTGCTTGTCAGAAGATTCTGACAGTTTTTACTAATCGGAGCAAAAGCGACAAGACAAAAAAAAAAAAAAAAGAGATTTAACTTTCATTTTTTTTTTTTTAATAAAAAAGAAATAAACTGTTTAAAAGCT
>WAAD01011255.1:65033-97307 GCA_013389945.1 Fregata magnificens | reverse complement strand
TGCTTAGAAGCTTTCACGAATTTTAACACCCATCACACTACAGCATCCTGAAGCTTCATAAACATGCCTAGTCATGTTATCTTTTTCTAACACCATAACAACTCATTACTAATTAGCAGTTGGCTTGATACAACAACTATTATGAAAAAGGACAGTCTTTTCTACTGATTAGAGCATGTGCTGGATCAGATGGAGTTAACTAGTGCATTCATCCTGCAACCTACATCACGAATATCTACAGGAACACCTACTCTGAATTCTGCCATAGGCGATACACAAGAGTCTCTAATTTTAGGTGAAAGCAAAAATCCCAATTTCACTTCCAAAATATTTTAGCATCCAAACATTCACTTTAGACAGTTTGTATTACCCTGTCCCATGACTTCCTTTGCCAGACTCTCAAAGCCTGTTATAATGCAGCCGAGAGAAGGCAATGGGGTTTTATTCCTTACGTGAACTTAGTGTATCACTACAGCCTACTAATCCAAACCCACTGCAGAGTTCGTCGTTGGGCACCAAATATTCCTGCCTGGCAGAGTCGGTCCATCAGTATGAACTTAGGTGTTTATATATGACCAAGTCTTATACCTGGCTTAAATTTATCTAAGGCATCTCTTCTTTATCCTATGCGAACAACTTTAAAAGGATAGCTAGGGCAGTGTGTATTTCAGAAACTTTTCAAAGAAAATGGCTCTGTGAGTTTGAAGATTAAATTCTATTGATTTGAATATTAGTGAGATTCCATCACTAAGTAGCTTCTGGAAAGTGTATCATCTACCATGAATCATCTTAAATATCATTTAGCATCTACATCAGCTGAAAATAAAATTAATTCAGTTGTCTCAATCTAGTCCCTGGCAGATATTTATCAGCATAAACAAACTGCTCCTTAACTGCACATTAATGATATTCTATGTTCATGAACGACTTCAAAAATCAGAATGATACAGACCAAGGTGCAATTTTCAGAAGTCAGCTTTTCTACTGCGGGGGTTTGGTTTGGTTTTGGTTTGGTTTGGTTTTTTTAAAGACATACCCTCTCAAGTGTATTACACCATTACATAGGTAAATCTGGACAAGAAATTGTATTTCATACACTCAGTTTTAGTGGACTCAATATCTCTCTCCTATCAGTGCAGAGTTCCTCTAAAATTATTTTACAAGGCAAATATATTTATGATCTACTGAAAATATAAAAAGTCAATTTTAATGTTGACTGCCCTAGACAAAAAGAAACTTGAAATCAAACCCCTAGATTTTGTTGAAGAACTGCTAAGATTATAACCACTCACATGTACTCTCTTTAAAAAAATACAGTGAACACACATTCAAATAACTATGAAAATATCTCCAAAAGTGAAATTCTAATCAAAGGCATGTATAATAACTATCTTCTGACTCTTTGTCCGGAATACATCAGAAATATGAGTGATCAGCTATTCTAGATAAAGAAAACAACAACAGGTTAGGTACTTGTTGAACCAAGAAACATAATCAGCCCTGTGTGTTCTTAGTCTATTAATACACAAGTCAACAAACGTGGTCTTAAAATACATATATTTCACATGTCAGAAAGTGTCTGTACCAAGCAATTTCAGGTCAGTATTTAAAGTGATTTTAAATTCTGCTTGTTGACAAGATGAGCCATCTCCACAAAGAACAGAAGAGAGCTATTTACCTTTACTTTAATTTCTATTGGCAGAAACAAAAACTGATGTAACTTACTTTCCTTAGTCACTTAAACCAGCCAAGCTTTTCCCTGAAAACTGTACGGATAACAAGCACTCTCATTTAGCAGCTAAACCAGAAGAATATGTTAACAAACATAAAGTGTTCCCTACTCTGACAAGGGCTAATGCAGACAAGATGCAGGCATTGTAATTTAAAAACAACCAACCAACAACAAAACCCCCCCCAAACTCAAGAAACTTGCTGTTTAGGCTGCAGGGGACAAAGTCTTCTCCCAGTTATAGAAAGCATCTGCTTACAACAGCATGTATTTAAGGGAACAAGAGTCATGCCTGATGATCTCTGGTCTAAGTAATGCCAGAACGTGGCACTGAAATTACATCTTTGCTTTTGGAGCACAAGCAAGTCTTTATATACTTTTTCAGTTGGACTTGCAGCTCGAACATTGTCTAGCTCCCTCTCACACAAGGTTTCCAGGAAAAAATGCAGCCCAAATAGAAGTCTCATAATATACATTGTACGCAGTGGTGAAAAACCTCAACTCAGACATTTCTCAAGCTTTTAATTTTGATAAGAACGTTACTAAATTTAAAATACAATTCTGTTATTTGCCTAACATTCAGGAGACTGAATAATGAACGGATGTTGCCCCTTCCTCAGACGCACACAGAATTCATGCTGCAAGAGGGTCGGACTACTCCAGTAGATCAACATTTTATTCACTCTTTAAAACATGAATATTTAAACAGAAGACATTTTTCCCCATGCAGAAGCTTAAATAGAAGCTCTTATCTGAAATAGTAAAAGCTGTTGGTTTTTTTTCCCCTGAGAGGTTTTAGACTGTATAGAGATAGTTACATACACAGGCATCTCAAATGAGAGGGCACCATACATACATGTAATTGGTTGCTTTTTCTTTTTCCTCGGCAGTCTGTACAAAACGTGAAAATGTGCCTGCTTCTGACTAGCCATTAAAAGGCAGTGGTTGCACCATACTGTGATTTGGGGAGCTGAAGAAAATAGCCAGAACTGACTGATATCTGATAAACAGTAACAGGAGTCAGTTTATTGCACCAATCGTTAAATAATGGTGCTGATTATAAGGCTGCTAACTGCAGATGCTGTAATTGTCTGTCATAAATCTTAGTCATTTGTGACAGGAGCACAATGAAAGAGAGCATCTGCTTGAGGGCAAATGACTTCTGATAAATATCAGCTCTGCTAAAATGTACTTGGATGTGTCTCAATATTTTGGAGAGCCATTCATGTTGCTTCCACAAATGTGAAGTTATTATTGGTTTGTATTGATTTTGCCACCTTGGGTTTTTTTTTTTTTTTCTTTTTAAAGAGACAGAGTCAGAGAGCGACTCAAGGTTGAGTTGAATTGAATCTCAGCTCTTTATCTGATCTACTCATTCCTCTCAAATGCATGTTTGAGTGGAAAAAAAATTGCACTTTTCCAGAAGATTGCTGTGCAGAAACACAGCCTCGAAAATTCAATATGTAGTCAGCTTTTTATGTTTTCTCTCAAAGCAACTCCTTAGTGAAGGAAAAGAAACATTTTTAAAGCGCATTTTTTTTAACATAGTACTTTTAAAGGATTTAAAGTAGTTGAAGGAAGAGTCAATTAAGCTATTTCTGGAGGACAATAAAATGCAAATTTAAAAAGCTATCAGAAGGGGTTTTTTTTCAGAATAATTAACACCATTTTCATTTCCTGTCCAACCTATACCAATACAATAAAAACCACTAAGTTCTGCCATCCTGGCCCTTACCGAACAGTGCTTTACTCCTTGATCTTGTTAACACTTATCATTCAGCAGTCTATCGCAGTCTAATTTCACCATCAATGAAAGCGGTGCATGCACAAATTGATATTTAAATATGTATTTCCTGGTGATATTATTAACACATCATCAGGATTACACTCAAAACATTTTAACAATTAAAGGTAGTAAAACTGAACCTGAAATTTAAAATGGGGAATTTTACTGGCAACTGACCATTAGAATAGATAATGGCTTTCCCTTCCAGCAATTCCTTGCTTAACTTCATTAACATTGTTTAACCTTTGTAATAAATGGATTTGGGATTCTACTGGCAGCAGTTTCCTTCACTGCAAAATTGCACATTGCCAAAACAGGTGCAACTCACACGTTGAATACGCAAAACCTGGTGGAGTAAATCGATTGCAGCTACCCAATGAAAGTCTGACCCATGCCATTTATGAGCCAGGGCATCATCTTAAGGTTACACAGGGCTGGTGTAAAGAATAAAGCTGGAAATAGTAAACGTAGTCAAAAAATGCAATTTTCTACTTTTTAAATAACTTTAATAGGGGGCTAGGACAAACACAGCATGGAACCATAGCTGATCACCCAACCTGTGTCATTGGTGAGGTTCAGCCTTAGAGGTTTACACCACAACCCCTTATCACTTGATCTCGTAAAGTGGCAACAGCAGAATCGTCATCTGCCACGTGGGCCAGCAACTGCAAACCAGTCAAAGGACATGAAGGGCAGAGGATGCCAGAATCTGCCAAAGATGCCACAAATACCGTAGACACCTCAGCCCCAGACTGTCACAGCCCAAACTGGGTCACGCTCTTTTATGATCTCCTCTTTTGGTTCTAACTAAGCTCTGCCCTTTGCAACTCTTGGGTTTCTCTTATTTCAACTAATGGCATCATTTCTCACCACTCCATAATCCAGTATATCTCCTTAGTCTTCTCTGTTGCTGTGACATCAGCAGCAGATATTGTACGACAACATTTTCTGTACACAATATCAGAGCAACTCTTGACAACCAAAGAACAACGGAGAAGGTCCTGGTCAGCATGTATAGAATACGCAGTGCATCCCCAGGACCAAAAGCAGCCAAAGAAGAAACCACACACCAAAAAAAAAACCCCCCAAACCAAAACATCAGCCCAAGTTCTGTTCTGGCACAGATCTTAAAACCTCAGGACAGGCTGCAATTATCAAACTCCCCAAGTACTTGAGCACAGGGCGGGGGGGGAACAACCAACAAACCATGACTGGGCAAAAAAAAAGTGTACCTAGGTTACACGCCAAGAGCTGTATATAATTTTTTTATCCTTATTCAAGTTTTGGTAGTTTTTCCTTTTATAGGACCCAATCAAGTTCTCATTAAATCAGTTTAGTGGGAGGTCTATCTTTTGTATGGCATACTAGAAAGCAAATACAACTGTAACATATGAAGTAGCCCAACTAGAGGACAGAAGAAGTGATATATGAAGATGTATGAACAATGGTAGAGGATTTGGCTGGATCTCTTTCCCACGTATGTCCACATTCATGACATTGTAAGAATTGTATTTTCTTCAAAAGCTGTACAAATCCTGGAGAAAGAAAGATCGAGCGAGAGACAGGGAAAGAGAGAGGTATTTTCTTGGGTCATCCTTAAGGACTATGAACCACTTATTAGTCAGAAAGACTTTAATCTTCTGCTATTTCCCTCGTGGAGAGATGGTGCTTTAGTATATATTTTACTCTTCCTTTCCATAGCAAAGACCAAATGACCATGCCCAGAGGGAAATCCTGATGTAAGATGGAGTTTAAAGAACAGAATGATGGGCACATAAATACGTGAGACCCATTAAAGCAGAACCAATATCCTTTTTGTAAAAAGAAGCAATACTTCAGAAATTTATTGGCATTTTAAAAATGATTCAACAGTTACATGTAAGAGCTAAGTGATAAAATATTGAAATTTTAAAAGGCTGTTAGCAAAGTCCATTGTAAAAAAAGCCATCAAAGAAACAAAGTTGCCATAAGATAAGAGGGAGGGTTCTCACCTGGAAAATAAATAAAATTAAAAAAACCCAAAGGAAATAGAGGGTGAGGAGTAGGCAGACAATTTTCATAGTGGTATGAGGTCAGCAGTAGCAGCTCATGAAGATCTGTGATAAGGCCCACACTATCTGTAGTATTCGAAGAACTAGATTACTAAAGTTAGTGGAAAAAAATCCCTAATAATTGGAGAGTCATGGAAGAATGTTACAGTACCAAGTGAATGAGCAACGAAATGGCAGATGAAATTAATTGTGGATAAAAGTTAAGACATACTTGTGAAGAACGAACACTCTCATTTTACTTATGCATACAGAGGTTCCAAGATGACTATTGCCATTTGGTAACAGAATAGATTGTTTTATGAAAACACCAGATCAGTGCTCACTTGCAGTCAAAAAAAGTAATCTAAACATTGTGAGTATTTAAGAAAGAGATAGAGAACAAATTAGGAAATGCCATGGTGTTTCTGTATCTTGAATACTGAATGCAGTTCTTCCCTTTCCCTCCCCAGAGAACAAATTAGGAAATGCCATGGTGTTTCTGTATCTTGAATACTGAATGCAGTTCTTCCCTTTCCCTCCCCAAAATACATAATAGAAATAGTAAAGATACAGAGAAGGCAACAAGGACTGTAAAAATCTGGACTAGAGCCTAGAGATAAGGGAGGTTAAAAAGCTACAAAATTTAACATCAATTTTACAAAATATGTGATACAGCAGCATAAAAATCCACTGAAGGTTATAGAAAAACCCCATGACTACCTCAGAATGCAGCACTGCAAACTGCTGGAAGCTGAGGAAGTAGTCTGGAGAAGTATTATGGCACGAGTGCCTTGTTCTTACATTGTCGTGGGTCTCCAGTGCTGGTCACTGTCAGAAGACAGACACAGAGTCAAAGGGACTTTGGGTATTAATGAACTTAACAAAAAGGGCTTTATATTTAATGATGATTTTGCTTAATGAAATGGCCAAAGGGAATCCCTCCTTCATACTAAGGCTGCATGTGAACGGAAAGAAAAGGAGATGTTAAAATTTTAACAAAAATTGGTTTAATGGCTTACTATATTTTGTCCCTAAGGAACATTTTCATTCTCTAATTCATCTTCAGTCTCCAAAGATAGACACAAATTCACCTCAACANCTTGAGCTGCTTTATTTCCACCACCATTCCTACTTCCTGCAATACACTGCCTTAGCTTCCACCTCCCAGTTCCCACAGACAGGAACTTGTAGATGAAGTCCATGAGGAACACTGGATAGGCAAGTGGAGAATACATCCAGTTAAGTCTAACGAGGAAACACGATCTAGCCTTTCTCTCAGTTAAAAAACCCAAACAACAAAAAACCCCACGCAGAAACCAAAACCCAACACCCAACTGGTTCTCAAGTTTGAATGTACAGGGATTAGTCTACATTCAAGATCTATTTTTAAACACTTAAAACATCTTTTATATGTACAACATTTATTAGACTTGTTGAAAGGATGATCTTGTCATTGCTCTTGGTTCAAAACCTCTCTTCCAACCTGCTAGCAGCAGCTAAAAAGCTAAGCTGGCTTTCTTTGTCACCTCCTAGGTAGTAAAGGGTTGATAAAGAGTATGGTGATTCTATTTTAAATATAATAGCAAGAGTGTTTGTTTTGATTCTTTAGCATTCACTTTTTCCTCTGCAATCAAGAAAGCTCAGATTCAGGCATAAGTCAAGTGCCAGGTACCATATTTCCTCCCACCTGAAGTTAAAGACTAAGAGCAAGCAAGGCAGCTTGCTTGATATTCACTAGCTTTCAACCACCGTCAACGCTGCACAGCACCTCCATTCCAACAGCACCAAGTAACAGCAAAAGGTCAGCAAACAGAAGGAGACCACACTTCCAGAGGCTGGAGGGTCCAGGCTATGGGTCATACACGCAAACCGCCGGAATACAAGAGGATGTAATCTAAGTACGTGTCTCCAACTTAGGGCATCAAATGATGCCAATAGGAGCCAGGTTCAAAGCAAAAGCAGGCAGCTCCTTTTATTATGGGTAACAGACTCCTGGAACCTGTTAACGGAGAACATTAAGGCTGTTAGAAGTTTATGGGCTCAAGGGAAGACTGAGGAAATAGAAGTGTAATCACTTGAGGGCTACACTAAGTAGACATAAACCTAAAACTGACTCAGCTGAGCTAAAAAAAAAAAATTAAAAGCAGGAACATCAATGAAGTTTCATACTTTTTTTGCCCTGACTTTATGCTTTATTAGGGAACAACTCATACGTCTCGTTTGAAACGAGACAGCGGGCAAAACAGCTTTTTGGTCTGAAGACATTCTCACATGCATCAAAACTCCTTTTGTGCGCATCTTTGCGTTATGGTAAACGTGAGGGATCTTCCCTCCCAATGGAAGAGGTATGCTCCCCTAGAGTAAGTGCATACAGGGGCTGCCACTGTAAAACGGTCTGCTCGAGTTTACTCTTCTGTAACCCATTCACGTGTCCACATCCTTCAATTTATCCTCCTCCTTGCTTACAAGAAGTGCTTGTGGTTTCAAAACCCCTATTTCAGTTCACATTTCAACTAAACCCATGCCACTGTAGAGAATAATTAGCCGTTAATTTTACTATTACTGGTAGATATCAATATTTCTTATTTTTATTAACCTCCTCAGATTTCTTTAGCTAGCTTGTTTGCCATACTAGTTATCTGTGCGTATAAGCATTTTTAAGAAGCTTATGCTACCCTGGAACAGCTGCCTGGCCAGAGCAGCCCGGTAAAGCCCTCTAGCAGAGACCCGTCCCCAACGACAAGAGTAGCTCATTGATTCCGTTGCTTCCTAGAACCCCATCGGCTACACGGGCACAGGAGCCTTTGCCCAGAACTTCAGCTTATGCAGTACAGCATGGCCATCAGCAGTGCGATTGTCATTTTTTCAGACTGTAATCCAACCTTGGCAGCAGAACTTTGCAGCACAAATCTTGTCCAAATATACTCAAGAAAACCACTACAAATATACAGGACTAAGATAAACCACGTTGCCAAGTTAGCCTTGGGGCTAAAGCAATAACTTAAAGTGTAAGTTTATTTCAGTTTAAAAATAAAACCTCTAACCTCTTAATCAGTTCCAATGAAGTCTTCCATTAAAAATTACTGTCAAGAAGCAAGGGAAAGCAGTATTCAGATTTTAAGTTGTTTCCAAAGAATACTTTGAAAGCTTTTGCAAATCCCCCAATGAAACCATCCAAATGACTTTTCTGTGACTGTTGAATCAGATGCTTGTATCCCCCCCCAACAGTTAATTATCAATTTAGTGGATGTCTACAGTAGTTTTTCCTCAGATTTTACCCACGGTACATCACTTGTCAAAGGCACACCAAAACATTTTCAGACCTGTAGACAATTGGACTTCTTACGGTTTCTTTAAAGGAAAAGATGACTGTGAATGCTTTGCTTTAAGTTGAAGACAAAAATTTGGAGCTGGGAGGAAATAGTTTTTTGTTGTTTTAGGAGCAGTCCAAAGGAAGCTATTATTTATGTGAACAGAAACTCACCTATCTTTGTGATGAGGACACAACATCACCTCGAATAACTTTTATTAGAAGATTATTTCATCAAATTAATGGATTTTTTTTTTCAGAACAATCTACATGCAAACTAATATGCTGAAGGGGTAGCACAGCTTAATTTCAATTTAAAATTAAAAAAAAGATTCTTAAGCTTGAATTACAACTCTTCTCAGATCCATCTATTTTCTTATCAGGTCAAAACTAAGATGTTGTGGCCTCAAAGTTTCTTTAGAATGAGCTTTAAATGGTGTCTGTGCAACAGCCATTTCAAGGCAGATACACCACTTTCGATGGAATGCCAGGAGATCAGCAGGGTGTGCAGTCTGTATTTGTGAGGCCACATGGGCATTCTTGCCTTGAGAGTATTAAGCCTATCCTAGGGCACTTAACGGGTTAAAACCCACTGCAATATGCATTAAGCACATGTTTCAAGTCAGCAGGGTGCCAGTCTAAGATGTCCTCAAAGCCTAATTTGATAGATATTATGCCATATGCTGCTGCAAGTAGTTAGTAATAAAGAAAGTAAAAATTTTATGGATGAGCAAAATAGGAGCTCTTATGGATGGAGTGTTTTTAAATCAGGTGTATAATTTACCTACCGTCAGACCACATGTAGAGTGCATTACTCAATTGAACTTATGAGCAGATAGGAAGGCAGTTTCTTTTAATAAGCCCTTCTTCAACTTATTGGCTCTACAATTACTTGCACCAATTACCAGCAGCTGCTGCCTGTTTGGTGTTTTATCTTAGACAAGGAGTTACATTAGTTTCTAATCAACAAACCATTCAAGGACTCTTTAAAAATATTTAAATTTAATTTCCCCATTTATTTTGAATTAACTGAAATACTGGATATTTTCATTGTAGTACTTTGAGTCTTCTTAGGTTCTCCTCCAACCATAGATTTATTGTTGTAACATTAATTTTATAAGTTCCATAAATCCGAGAATATACATCACAAAATATTTGATACAGACATATATATGCCTTCAGTATATGCAGCATCACTATGGGCCTTATTAACCGTATATGGCAGTAAATATACAGTTGCTTGTTACTGCTTTTATAAAACACTCAGCTTGCCATAGAGTGTATAATACTCCAAGACCTTTATGACTTGTTCAGGTCTTCCAACCTTATTTACTATTGACCTGTCTGACTTATACTTAATAGGGCACCGGCTAATGTACCAAGATAACAATTACCAGAGAAAGCATTTTAATATTTTTTTAAACAAATGAAGATAATCTTTGTTATGGGAAGGAAGGATTTTTTTCCCCCCTTATCTCTAGACTTTCAAGCAACTTAATGACACTTGAAAAACACCTTCCTGTAACATGAAAACTGGTATTTCTTTTGTAGGTTTTCTTCCCAAATATTCTCAATGGGAGAAACAGATTAAAACAAATAATTTAAAACTGTAAGTAGCAGAAGTAGCTGAAAAACTAAGATGTACCATAATACCAGACTCAGGTTTTGCAAATAAAAGTAATAATTAACCAAAAACCAGAGTGTCTGCTAAGTTATTCCAACTGAAGCCTTGTCCAAATTACAGAATTGCCACCTCTGCTGTTACACTAGAGGATTCTACCAACGCAGAATACAATAAACTCTTAAGAGACTTCCTGGTGGTCTATATCTACTCCTACCTATGCCACCTTCCCCCCAAAAAAACAAATGCAAGGGACAGGCAAGCTTATGCAGATGATCTGGTGCAATTTAAGAGGCTGCAGCGTACTACTGTTGTTCTGGAAACAGCCTTCCTCACGGCAAATTCCTAGGAGAAGTCTGCCTTTCCAGGGAGCAAACTGTGTTTACTACAAAGAGAACAGTCAGATAAAAATAAAAACCACAACAAAACCAACCGACCAAACCGCAACAAACACACCTTCTGCATTTAAGTTCTTATACCGATCATCACACTTTGAGTTTGTCTTCTCAGGTATGGGGACATCCTTCATGCCATACATGAGCAGCACGCTAGGAAGCTTAAAATCTGAACAGAGGCCATTGAGATAGGTACCATCAGTGCTCAATCCACTTTGGAGGGTATGTCAATCACCACAGGAGAGTTAGCCAGAAAAACGCCAAACCAAGCCAAAAGGCAGAGAGAGCTACTGTGGAAATTTTAGAGCACAATTTTCAGAACCAAGGCAGTCAGGAGAAACTTTCAGTAACACGATGATGCAATTTAACAGAAAAATGTTTGTGTAGAGCCTTAGTTAGTTAAATCCCATCTATAGAAATCTTGCAGTGCTAGGCACCATCAGGGCAATGTCATCATTCCAGATCTAACACTCAGGAAAGAGAAGACACCAATTCAGTGATGTCTTTCAAATCTATTCGTACAAAGTGATATAAGACCAAACCCGTTAAAAATATTTGTTTCCCATTCATAGGGAGTTTATTATAGACATACGTTGCAGCTGTTTGGGGTAAACAAAGAAACTTTTCTAGTTCCTAATTTTCTGAAATTATGCATCAGAGGGTGCAAATCCTGCACCTTCTGTAAAATAATTAGATCTAAATAGAGCAACCTACTTGTTTCATATTCTCTTCTGTTAAAAAGAAATAATCGAAGACTGCTAAAAACCCCAGAAAATTCCTTAAAAGAGGCCTCAGGATCAATGCCTCCTGTAATAAAGGAGTCCTCTGTAAATACCAGGATATTACAACTATTTTCAGAACCCAGTGCCAGAGGTGTCTTCTAGTATACTGGATCCAAACATGGACTTCAAACTATAATCACAGAGTAATTTAGGTTGCAAGAAACATTTGGAAGTTATGCGATCCAATCCTTACAATCCCCAAGCAAGGTCCACTTCAGACTTGGTCTTGGACCAAATTGTGCTGAAAATGGCAACAGAAAATGTGAAAATTAGTCTGCAAATGAAGAGATTTATTTAGAACTTTGTAGTGAGCATCACTTGAAAACAAGTGATGAGTCACCCTTACATGCCTCAGAAGTTATTACTTGTATATCCTTCCTTGTTCTTTTTCTCCAAAGCGTGCTAAAGAAAAAGCTGCGGAGGGAGGGGGTCGTTTTCTAGCATTTTACGCAAGTAAATAGTCAGGCCTTCTTCACTCTCCCAAAAAGAAAAATCGCCATTTTCTGCAAAGAGGAAGGTCCTGCCCTCTCTCTACCATAGACTTACAATTTAGTTTCTTCACCTCACTACCAGTGTATTAAAGCCACCCATGACCATAAAACATTTTGCTCTTAAAGTTTAGAAATAAACACATTCATATTTTTATTGCAAGTTCCTTTAACTCATGCAGTTAACTTACAAATTATCCACCTTTTAATGTGATCTCTCACAGCTGGGAAAAATCTAACCCTCTCAGGACTCAATCAGATATTCACATCAATTTGTTTAATTAACACTAAGCTTAATATCTCTTAATTATGACTGCAAACACTTTCTTACAACAAATCAAACTCACTAACTTACAAAAACAAAACAAAGAAATCTTACATCATCTAAAAATGACTCATGTAAATCTTTGAGAAGATTAATTCAAAGCCTCTTAGGCATTTTGAATAGAGAAAAAGCAGAAGATCCATAAAACCTGAGGTTCAAGCACCAGAAGGGTCTGCTGAAGTTAGCTGCTTGTATCCCTTCAAGGTGTGAGTAGTACACCAGCTTATCATGTGCCCCTAATTTCTAGAAGGCCTTATAATTTCTAAGACCTCTCGTCCCATGGATTTCCCCCCCACCCCCAGCGTACACGAGGGACCGTGTAGTATTCTTGGACAAATATACAGTTCCCAAGTGTTTCATGAAAGAAAGGTGGTTCATCACATTAGCAAAACTAAGGTCACCATATATACATTTTGCTGCTCGTAATTTAAATTCCACCCAGTCTTCTGATAACATCCTGAAGAATGACATTATTTAAGCACATACACACTCTTATCCTGCAGAGCACATCATGTTAAAAGACACCAGGATTGTAACTGCTGGTTTCTCTAGCTGATACATTAAGGTGCTCAGAAAATTGCACGAGGATCTTACCCTCTCTCTGGATCAAATCTATAAAACGCAAAGCACTCATTATGCACAATCCTCTAAGCACATTAGTCATCCTTGGGAATATACGTTTACCACATAATGAATTGCAGACATGTCTATAATTACAAAAATTATTGTTGTTTTAGAGCCATGCTTGGAGACAACGTGCAGATTATGTAAACAAAAGGAAATATGAAAATATGGTATCACTGATGTCACTAATCTCTCATAGCTCTATAGCACCACCTGGACATCGGTATGCACCTTATTGCATAACATACATTTCTTTATTCAATTATATACAGTACAGACACTTAAAGGCATAAATTTAACTATACTGCGTTATGTCTCTCTTACAGAAAATTTTGCCAGCTGAAAGGGACTTGTAGTCAAAGAAACACTGTTAAAGTAACTGTATTGTGCCCAATACAAATATCAGTTTGACAATAAAAGCATTAGTCCTTGCTCTTGAGTGTGGGCAGCTATGTATTTAACTAATAAAGGATCTCATTCTGCAAACTCTTTGCCTGCCATACTTCCAGTGACCTCTGAAAGGGTCAGTAAGCAGAAACATCTGAAGCTATAGCAACAGAAACTATTTCCTAGCTTATATAAAGTCTTTTCCTGTAGAATATCAGAGGCATACTGACATTTTTTCAAAATTAAAATCCATTTTGATTACCTCAATCAAGAAAGAAAATTAAAAAATGATTGAGGCACCCAAACGGCAGCTAGAGCGGACTCTCGCCTGTCAAGGTCCTCCCTCTTGGCAATTTAACCCGGAAAATGAAGCAGTAATTGTCCAACGTGCTGCTTATTTTTCAGATAGTAAACTTGCTTTTTTAAGATAGAAAAATTCTAAGTGCAACTGTAATGAACACCTAAAAAACTGCTTTCTCAATTGTCTGGAAAGAGGCGAAGAAGTTGTATCATCTGGCAATTCCCAAGTGCCAGAAAATACCTGGAAAAGAGAAAATGTACCATCCTTTATTGTTTTAGTATTACTTAGCCCTTAAAAAAAGATGGATACAACAACACTGGCAACTCCTTCCGTTATCCTAATATCAGAACATTCACTGTGACAGCAATAGCGCCTTAGTTTTGGTTATTCACAAAAAAAATTATTTGATCTCTTCCTAGATTAAGATATTATCTTCACTGCTTATGTAATAAGACAAATTTGAAATCTTCTAAAACAGGTAAGCATCCCATTCAGTTCTCTCTCATAAAACTTAAGACTCAGGTTCCCAGAAGTNAAAGAAGTCCTTCTACTTAGTACGACAGACACTAGTGTTGAGGCCACATGAGAGAAAACAGATTCAGAATTCTCTCTTGCATTTCTCAACAAAATTGACTCAAGACTTGGAAGATCAAGTCTACTGGATCTCATTAAATAACTATGAAAGAAAACAAAGAATAAGATGGATGGAAAGGGAATATCAAGCTTTAAAGAAAGTCTCTGGGGGTTTCTGTCCCTTTCCTACAAGCTCTTTAAAAATACACATCTTGGGTTCCTCAAGGAAAGAAAAAACCCAAACAAGAACAACAAAAACCCACGCGGCTCTTGACTAAAGCTAAGACGTTTGTGCATGAACTTTTTTTAGGTTTTTTTTTTTTTTTCCCCCACAAAAATAGCAGAAATGGAATGGTCATTTCTTACACATCAAGCACATCTTTTTCTTTACAGAATGTTAGATCTACAGTTGCAGTTCATGTAAGCATGCCCAGGAAGGTTTTCACTAGTTGAGGTGGGCACCACAGGGTTCACGGCTGGACAGTCATGTGACAAGCGGTCACTCTCCAGTTATTTCCAGTTCTACACAAACCAATATCCAAGTGCAGCTAAGGACTACATTGTAAACAGGAGATAAGGAAGTGAAATAAGTTTTTAACTATTTTTGTCAAACCAGAATTTACAGACTTCGGCACTTGGTTAAATTTGAGGTGATGCTTCTTCCCATTGATTTTTTTTTTTTTTTTAATTATAATAGCACACCTCTTCTTTTAAGCACACTTGTGTGATTCTTCTCAATGCCAGATATAGTAATACCTATTATAGACATATTTAATAAGGTTAGCTTTACTGAGAAAGATTTTACTCTTTAAAATGAGAGCTTTTTAATACAATGGAAAATTTTCTTTTAAAAACTGGAATGAATGTGCACTGCACATAATGTGTTGTAAAACAGGCAGCGCATCATTATCACCTCCTACTCAGAGCCATTTTAACTATAATCTCAGTATTTGGGTAGCTGAGCTAATTAACAACCTAGTATTACTGTAAAGATGAGATTGTCATGTTATTTCAAGTGGTTTTTAACAGTCTTAGAACACTACCTACTAAATTTGTGAACATTTTGCACTATTTTAAGACAAAAAATTATATATTTTTTCAAAAGTCTAGAAACTGAAGAGCTATGCAATTTGATTTAAAACTGCATCTACATTTATATAAAGTTTTTTGTTTTGTTTTTTGAATAAACACATTGGGCCATCTCTATAGACTGCTTGCGTTAATTGATTCTGGAGTTAGAACACCAGCATTTCTGATCTCTCCTCTCCTTACCATTCCAAGTTGTGGCCTCATTTCAACTAATGCTCAAAACACAAAAGCAACAGTAGAAAAGTCTATTTCTTTATCAGTGCATGTGTACGTTGAACAACAAATCCAGAGACAGTCAAGCAACAAGGTTCAAAATCCTTATTTGAGCAGTCATAAAAAAGTAACCATTACAAGAAAGCACAAAGCAGCTAGAACTACAACTTTTTTCATACCCACATAGTCAAATGATGTCATGATTTCTCACTGCTCAGTGACTCCAATGTTTTCAGACAAAAGGAACAGGTACAATTTCACTCATAAGCTGTTCAGAACAATTAAGTCACTGGATTTAAGCTTTTATGCATTCAGATAGTACACTGGGGTTTAGATATTTGCATTGTTTTATGATTAGCGCCTACTGTGTAGCCCCTGGATCTTGTAAATTCCCTTCCTCAAACACGACCTTCGCAACGCTACTTACCTCATCATCTTTTCCAGTTGTGGTCAGAGCTATTTTACCAAAGCAAATCCTTTGTAGAGACCGAAGTTAATCTAATTGGCGGGGGGAGCGTTCACCCTTTTTTGTTTCTAGTGCCAAATATGACTTTGAATAGAGGTAGAAAGTTAAGAGGTAGAAATGCCTGCTTCCTCAGAAGAATCTTACAGCTCAGACATTTGAATGGGCATGGAATTCCCGAAATGTCATCAAATGGTGTTTTCTCTGGTGAAGTATACTCAGACTATAACATGTTTTTCTTTAATAAAGCATCACAAAAGCCAGCCATCACTTCTCCTTTCAAAATACCTAAATGACCGAAATCCCACTTTCAACCCGCAAAATCCCTTGAGTTAAATACTGAATTACTATCACATGTTCAGTGCACAGGTTTATTAAAGAGAAGAGGCAGAAGGTAGCATTGAAAAGTACTTTCATAAATGTACCTTAAAAATAACAGAAACGTGACCTCTTATATCAAAGCATACAGAATTAGTTTCAAATACCTTGCCAAGTGTGCCTGCTTTCACCGTATTTGATTAAAGCATATAAGTAGTCTAAAGTAGAAATAAGATAGAAATGTTAAAAGAAAACTGGGTACAAAAATGCAACTGAAAACCTTTGCCTGTAAAATACAAATTATCCTCCGGTTAACATGTTTTTAAACACTAAACTAGAATTTTTTCCCCTAATACTGTGTCACAAAAATTGCCACATGAAGTGATAACACTAATTGAACGCTGTATTAGGTGAGAAGTTTATAATATTTAACCTTCCCAACATTCACATACACAAATCAATGAAAAGTAAATTATTCATTAGAAAGCTGAACGTGAAAGAGATTCTCAAAGCAGCTACCAAACAGGTACAGAAGGGAAAGCAGTCCATCAAGCAACCCAGAATTCTAATGCTACGGGTAAGAAAGATGATGAAAGAACTACATATGTTTTTGAGAACCAAAAATTAAGAGGTCAGTGGTTTTGCAGTCAGGGTTTTGAAAATGGAGCCACATGGTCTGCTAAAACAGACACACAAAGACCAGACAATTCAATGCAATATTGGACTGTTTATGGAATAAACAAGAGGAGACTTACGTATGATTTAGGAAGTATCAATCAGAACGATCCTCATTTCCTTCAAAAGAGCTGCTTAGAGGATTTAGAGTAGATATTCTGTGCAACCATATGTGCAACGTCTAGTCAGCAACCCATTCTTTAAAATGTTTACATCAGATTTTCATAGGAGTAAGACTAGAAAAGGAGCCTGGAAGAAAGCAAGTACAGTTGACCCAATTCTTCGCTCGAGTTGTACTCTATATATGTATATTGGGACCGACTGGATATAAAATTATGGACTTATAGGAGTGAACTATTAAGTGTTACACACTTTTTCTGGCAGTATTACAGTGTATCTGATAAAAGCCCATCTACATGATCTACTTATTGATTAAACGTACAAAGGACTGACAATACCGAGAACTCTTCCAAATTAAAATCAAAAAGCAGTTTAATTTGGAGCTAAGTGTGAAAGGCCTATTCATTTATCACTTTACTTCATGAAAGGTGGTAGAAGTGAAAAGCCTAATTAATTTCTCTTAAGTAAAATAAAGGACTATACTAGTAATTATTTGTTTATCCTACAGATTGTTTTGTATTGCAGGATAATTGTGGGATTACCATTTCCACTCAAGGGAGAAATGCATTTATTTGTTACCGTTGCATCAGAGTATTATTCTGTACTGTTCTGCATTAGCAAAATTTCATCCATCCTACAATACATTCAGACAGAAGTTCATTTTATAAAATCATATTTTAACCTCCTGTATTGTTTTCTCAACCCACCATATACAATTTGCCTCATTACTTACTCCTGTTTGACTGCAGCAGCTTCCTTGGAAGGCCACGTGTAGGCACCTGAAGACACAACTCTATTGCTAACTGCAGGGAGCACCAGTTAAAGCCCGGACTACAAAAGTCACAGTCATCATATTTAGAGATCCCCTTTTTCCCTTCATCATCACCCTTCCAGTTTCCAGGCTGATTAAGCAAGACTCATAGTTTTCCACATCGTGTCTGCTTTTGAAACATCGCAACGTCTAGATTTCTCAGGCCCGTTATCATGTTTCCAGAATGGTTTCAGTGCTGGCTTTGCTCTCAAAAGATGACATTTTTCCTGATTAGAATTATGCAGAATTCCAGAATACACTAAAGCCAGCAGCAGTTCACTTCTACGCATCTCCTTCTATATTCTGTACCTACAAACAGGGCCTTTCTGAACTCAACAGCATTTGTGTTCCTAAGGCAAAATAAATTGCAAAAAGCACAATGGAAAGCTCTTCAAAGACTTCATTGCTGAAGTCATTATTCAAAACGCATCCCATTGCCAAATCTGCAGAGCAGAATAGCACTGCACTCCCTGTCTTCCCCTCCTCCCCTGAGCTACAGATATTGATTGCAAAATTGACATTAATAATGCAAAGAATAAAATATTCAAGAAAGACAGACACGGTTAAGCTCCTGAATTTAAAGAGCACCCTAAACTTCTAATGGAGGCGAATAAAACAAACAAACAAGTCTTTAGGAAGCAGGCAAAACAAAACACAAGAGAAAAAGAAAGAGGTATTCTGCTTCCCCATATAAACATTACATGTATCCAAATTTGTCCAGGACTAGACCCTGCAAGGACTAAGAGAACCAGTCTCATCGTGACACGTGCAAGCAAAAATTTAATTTTAGTCAGTTTTATGACTCACTAAGTTAATACTGATCATTTGTAGAATGTAAAAACCTGTGCCTTTTTTAGCTGCAAGTTTTTGGCTCCTTTAGGTGCACTTAATCCAAACAAAAAGCTTTTATGTGAAAAATATCTTTTACATTGCGATATCATAAACCATCGGATTGTCAAAAATCACTTTGTAGGAAACAAATCAGCTTGTAAATTTAGCACAGTAAGAACAGAGTGCTAAAGTTGCATTCGCTCAGCATATACTTAGCCATAGATATAGCAACGGTAATATATAATTGTTCCTGACTTTAGAAGACAGAAAGTTATTTCACATTTTGTCCATTTTAATAAATCTGTTACATTTTTGTTATTATTTTTTAACTGTTAACCTAAAGTTACAAGGTATCAGATTCTGAAACATTCTGAATTTTTTCTGACTTCATAAATTAAATAAAAATATTTAATCACGTTATTGTGCACCACTACTGAGTGCACAAGTACCGAGATATGCATTTGGGCGTCACGCAAACTGCTATTATGGGAACCTTATTTCTACAACAACCACTCTTTATAAGAGCCTCTGTCTTCTTTTAGTCTTAAAGTTACCTTCAGGAGCTTGTTTGTATCTTATACACATTAAAAAAAATCCCCCAAACACAAAAACCATGAGGTACATTACCCAAATGATGCTATTGGAGGCATAGCTACCAGGAAAGCAACACCGACAGAGAGAGCTTTCCTGCAAGGCAGCCACGCTGCTGCTCCCCGATCACAGTGGGCCATCACCCCGTTGAGGGGGGCAGCACAAGCAGTCCCCCCGCTTCAGTTCCTGAACCTTGTAACTCAGCTTGGAGACGAACCGCAGCTCCTTCTGCCATCCCTCCTTCTCAGAACACTTTTGATGAATTTAGCTGAAAAGCTTCAGGACCCCTTCCCCCCTGCCTTTCAACATCTTTCTATAGTTTACTTGTGAAGGCTGCTTGGTTTTAAAGTAAATTCTTCCCAGCTGAGGTGTGCTAATTGGTGCTGGATGAACAATACTCAGCTGATACCTGGGTCTCTGATGCAATTTACCTGGGCAGTCAGGTGCTGCAATCAGGCATGCTGTTTTCCCCTTCCCTGTAACAGCTGTAGATCCTTCACTTAGATCACCTGTTCACAAAAACAGGCACAGGAAAGTTTTCCTTCAAAACCACACAGGAATACAAATTCATCCCTAATGTGACTGTACTGAGTGTCATGTAATTATACCAGGGATATAACCCAGTGTCTTTGCTGTCAGTGGATTTCAGACTTCCCAGCAGGACTTTAAGAAAAGTAGTGAGATACCACCCAGTACTTAAAAAAAAAAAAAAAAAAAAAAAAAAAAAAAAGAAGAGGAATCTGTCTTTATGCCATAATAGCTGTCATCATTCTCAGTAGGCACTTGGTCCATCATATATAAAGCATCCTTTAGGAACTCTGTAATCAGGCTGGATAAATTCATATTCTATGCTACTTAGAAGGAGAAAGACAAAAGTCAATGCACATAGAAATATGGACTCGTTGAAAAAGTGGTCAAAGTGCTTTCACCTGTGCCATTCACACTCCACCCTCTCTAAATACACAAAAGTGTTATATGTAAAAATACCTTTCTGATATAAACCACAAACCACTTTTATTCTGTCCAGCAAAAAGAAGGGAATTTTGGAGAGGTTTACTGCCCTCAGGAATGACTGTTAAAGCTTATTTAAAGCTGTATTCCTAGAGCAACTCTTAATTATCCAGTACGCACTGGATAATGAGATAAGGGTTGCAAGATTAATATTGTTCACATAAAAATAAAGGAAAACACCTAGAGTAAACAACTTCATAACTATAGTGGCAAATGTTGTATTCATCCTGAACACAAAAAGCAGATATCCTTAATCTTAAAATACATTCAACTCCGATCTCTCTCCTTAGCGGGCACCTCATTCTGAGAAGTCTCACTGAAAGCATTGATACCAGTTCTTGAGGTGAGGCACTACACCAGGCACAATATAGCTTTTCCTCTGTCAAGCAGACAAAACTTTGCACAGTCACACATACTCAAACCTCTCATCTTAAAGAGCTACCTACATCCAGGTTCCTTCTTCTCCAGTTAAAAAACCCTAACAATTCTGCAGGCCACTTCTTGTCTGCATCAGCAAAATCACCTTACTCTTCTCCTTCACTCACTTCAAAAACATAGAAATAGCACAATAATTAAGTTGTTTATGCTCATACTTAGTTTTCAAAATGACACTGCAAATCTAGATGCCAGGCAGCAAAGAACAAGGTAGGCCACTAACATTTCAGATATTCTCCAAGCAATACTATCGTTTTGTTGTAATGTATTCATGTCCATGTGAGCCTCCCTAAGGTAAGCAATATATACTAAACAGTTTAACAAAATAAACACCTGTATATTACAAGGAGGAGATTAAAAAAAAAAAAAAAAAGTGAAGTACTTTGCCTCCTCCAAAATATTTTTAACTCTACATAAGCTGTGATAAACAGGGGTTTAATTTTACATTTGCCAACAGTGACACCTGCTGGAAAGCACCGTGCTCCTAGTTGGTGTATTTTCAGACTCCTGCCATAATATGACAGCTTAACTGATGCTGCTGTGATGTAATTCAGTTTGCACGTACACGTGCAGTGGAGACACTTTTTATTCCAAAGTCAAATCTTTTTGTATCAAAGGTTGGAGTATTCTGAGGAGCAGTGGCATGCAATGACTTTTTTTAGTACTGTTTGGTATTTCAAATAAAAGCAAACACAAAGAATCTTATTTGAGAGTATTTATTAGATCAATAGGCTTTGAGAACTGCAGCAGAACCGGGACTGCAAAGACCCAAAGATCTCTTGGTTCTTGCTTATACTCTTTAAGTCATTCAAAATGAAATATTTCATGCAGAAAGTTGGGACGTGAGCTCAGTGCAAAAGTTCTGCAACTATACATAATTATTTTGCTCAACTACACTGATGTAAAAAGCAACCACACACATTAGCAAAAATACAAGTAATTTGGCTTCTAATAGTTGGAGACAATTGGGTAAATATTGATGCAATTTTTTAAAGTAAAATGCATAATATAAAGAATATTCTTTTTACAGTAGTATTTATCCACTAAAGCAGTTAAGGTGTATTATCTTCTTTTCATACTGTTTTTAACACACAGAGTTCCATGCTATGTATGGATCTTATGCAAATGCTCTTTGATTTCAAATGAGACTTTGCATACTAAGGAGTCTATTTTCCCATCAATGCAGAAGAGATTTACGCACATAAGTCCCATTACCATTAATGGGACTCACCCACATAAATCCCCTGCACATTGATAGACCCTTAGGATTTACATTGAAATGGGTCCTTTAGAGCCATTACAATGTCAACCTTTTGCCAGGATTTTGCGTATTAACAATACTAAGCAATACGTGGCAATCTTAATGTGTAAAATCCTAGCAAAAGGCACAACACAGAACGATATGAACGGAGCAAAAAAAATCTTACTCTCGTGCTATTTAAAGATGATCTCTAATTATTCTTTACCTGTCCATATTCCTGTTGGTTGTTTTCCGTCATTACTTTCCTTATTAAAAATCCTACCTTCTATTTTACATGACTATCCTCTTTCCTTAACAAGCACTGCTCAAAATATGCTCCAAAGCATCTTAAAAAAAAAAAGAAATTGTTTCTATTTTTCAGCCGAACAATTTTCCTTCCATTAACTCCCCTTTTAGCTGGTTACAATCTCTTAGCTTCCTTACTTTTTTTTCTTTTTTAACTGATAAGCCTACATTATAAATGCAGTAGTATAAAACCAATGGTTTAACTGCAGCAAGTAAGAAAGCTAAGTAGCCTAAACCGGAATAGTAGCAGTAGTATATCAATTTGTATGCAGTGAAGTGTAAGTCCCCAAATACACCACAGTATCACTCCTGTCCCTCAAGGCTATAGGCAAGAAAAGCCAGGTCACCTACAATCCCACATGTGTTAAGAACAACCACGTATCACCAAATTAAGCTAAGATGCTACTAGAAAATCAACATTTATCACCTACATTGTCAGAAATGCTTGAAACAGATCTATCTTCCATACACATAACGGCAGTTTAACTCCTAATTTGGTGCCTAACCTTCCATAGATTCACATGAGTGCTTTGGTGTCTAAACAGAAATTAGAAACTAAAATATTTGTACAGAACTTGGTCTACTAGTAACTTAACTGCTGAGCAATCTACTCTACATAATAAGAAGCTCACATGGCTGTTTTCTCACCCCTCATTGCCCCTGTGATGTGATCAAGAAACAGGAGGATGTACTTGATGAACAAGAATATTTACACCAGTCGAAAACAGAAAAATCTTATGTTTGGTTCTTTATTGTTTATTCTTAAAATGTTTGTTATATATATATTTGTGGAGTTGGATTATACTGCTAACACTTTGCCATTCAGCAGTCACTCAAAGCACCAAATTGCTAAGCGGCAGACACCAGGAAGACTAGCTCATAAATGGGACAACCAAAGAGAATGAAGGTTCATCACTTAAATCGTGAAAGACCCTCTCCTCAAGTACTAAATAGAAACTCCTACTTGCACTTATGCAAAACTGAACATCCAGGTAGCAGGCTGCCACTGTGGTAGGAAATGTACAGTCCCATAATAAGAGGGAAACGGTGCTGCAAACAGTAACTATTTTACATTAATAAAGCAAACAATTCTTATTTTACAAGCAGGGATGTACAGGTCAAGAAGCATGCTCTGGGTGACCAGCAGCAGTTCCAGCACATCGTATCAGCCACTGCTTCCTGGCACTAATGGATACATCACTGCTGCAAAGCAATAAACATTCAAAAGGTTCCTGCCACTATTTCACAAAGAAAACTGGTTTTCACTGTAGATTTAGGATCTGTCTTCAGTATAATACAAAAATTAAAAAAAAAGAGAGAGAGAGAGCGCGCGCGCGAGGGAGAGAGAGCATGAGAGAGAGCACGCAAAATACCGGATCAGTAACCATGGTGATTCTTGATCTCACACACAGGACAGACTGTCTACATTGTATGTGACCTTATTCTACTCCACAGATGAAGTAAGACTCCACTGACTTCAGCATCAGCACTATGATATGTCATGATTTTTGCAGGATCAGGCTCTTCGGATCAGACCTACAAAGTTAATTATATATTTAAGAAAATGAGAGTTAAGCATGTAAATATTGTGAATTTGAGTCTCAGTGAACAGAACCACACAAGAACAACAAAACCCCCCAAACACAAAACCACACTGCAACCAAGTACTGTGGTGCAGATCCACAGAAGAACCAAATCCCAGAGAGGGATTGCATGTAATTTAACTGCCAGACAACTAAAATGTGCAGAAGAATTGCAAGCATGTTTTCTCCAAGCCTGACAAATCACCCCTTATTCCTCACAAACAAAATCAGGGCAGGAGATCTTTTCTTATTCTACGGTAGGCCTATTAAGGATCCTGCCTGAATAACTTTCTGGCTAAATCTCCAAACGCTCCAGTCCAATAGCACGTTCAGAGAGTGACTAACATACCTACAGGACGATCACTGAACTTTGTGATGGAGCTCAAGAGACCCTCCTCCCCTTTCATTTTAAGGGAAAACACAAGATGGTGCTAGAGGTGGCAACGCTCCTTTTTGCACAGCATTTCAGCTATTAGAGCACTGGCCAGATTTTGTAAAAGTAGTCATCATTTGTTTGAGGCGGTTTGCACTCTGATATCCCAGGTGAAGGGCCTATAATCACCTGGCAGTATGCTAGCTGGCAGTACAACCCTTTTAAATTTAAATTGCCCTATTTTGCAAACACATCATGATTCAGCAAAGGGGATCATATTTCCACAGCCAGGGGAAAGCCCTAAGGGCAGATCAGGTCCTGAACCTTACATGAGAGTTTACTCGCTGACTATAAGTGGAATTGGGAGTTAGACTTAAACGAATTAACCAGCTGGAAAACAGTTCTTACACACAGACGTTATCTTGCAAGTTCTGCCGAATGCTAACAGGAACAGGACAGAACAGAACTGACTTTCAGGACTTCACTCGGTTGTTCTATATCGTAGCTCAACCAGCCCACAAAATTAAAGAGCTCGATTAAAACAAAAATCCAGGTTATAATGGATTATTCTTGCTTTTGCCAAGCAGCGATGCTTCTGTAAGAGAAACGCATAATTAACATTGTCCAGCTATCCTGATTTACCCGAGCTCTGCACAAGCTCCGAACAGACCTGCACTTGCAGGCTATTTGGGTTTTGGAGTTGAAAAAACCCCATTGTAAATCCTGTATTCTGTGTTTGCCATCAATGTCTGCCCATCTTCCTGCCCAGAAACAGCCTGATGCCTCCCTTTCCCAATTACCCACCTTCACCCAGCCCTCTGAACTGTACAGTGTTTCCCATAGTCACATTTGTCCCTCCGGAGCTGCATGGAAGCTGCAGTTTCAGCCCTCAAGCTGCTGCTTCCTCCTCTTGATGCTGAATCAAGCAAAGGAAGAGAGAGAAGACAGAAAGGACAGAGACCGGCTTAGAGCTGAAGAAGGTAGCAGCCATCCTGAGCTACTAGATTTCTTCTGCTCTCTCCTTCCTTTCTTTGCAAATGGATTCAGTTACTGCCTCCTTAGGGGGAAGTATATGAGGCTTGCCAACAGGCCTGAATAGCTGCTATACTCAAGGAAGAAGTAGCCAAAAGTACTCCTTTGGTTCGTTAAGGTCAACGTGTGTATCCCTCTCACAGGGCTGAAATCTCAGGTTTCTCACAGCTTGCTCCAACCTCAGTTAAAATGAGATTAATGAGAAGAATTTGAGAGAGGGCGAGCAAAACCGGTCCTAGTCGTCGAAATGATGTTGCTCAGGTTCAGTTGTTATCACTCAAGATAGGATGTCCTGTAATCAGCTGCTTCTATAATCGTCTTCATTTACCGCTAATGACTGTGTACCAGCAGTAATGTACGTGTCTCTGCTGTTTTATTTTTCGTATTTTTGCCACAAAGCATCCTTGCTGAGATGACATAGCTGATATATTTAGTTCCTGCTCTGTACCGAAGTATAATGCTCAGCTAAAAGTTTTTCCCTCCCTCTCATTGTGTAGTCTATATATAAAACTTAAAATATAGTTTCTTGCCAAAAGGCAGGAGGTGGTGATATTTCTGCAGCTATAGATAGTAGTTACCAAGTACTCAAAATTACACTTGCATTAAAAAAAGGCACACATTACTATTGCACAGTGAACTTCCATGACTTACATGTCATCATCTTAATTTTACTAGTCAAAATACATTTTTAGCTATTGTTCCTCGACAAAAAAAATGTATATTACTAATGCTAAGGTTGTGACATGAAGTGACAGAAGCCAGGAAAATTCAAAGTTAAGGCTGACACTGTATTCTTTACTCACACCGCTGGGTTAAGACAAGACAATGGCTGTCTACACTTTGGAATTCCCAGGCTTTGTTAAATATGTATCATAACCTTCACATTAATTTAAAAAAGCCTATCTCCTCTTCTTTCCTTAAAAAAGGGTTTTAAAAAATGTTTTTGTTCCTTGATACAATTTGTAAAACATTAAAGGAATGGAAGAACAAGAGATAGATACTGCTGTAAAATTCAGATATACTTTTAGATGAATATTGCACTGTCTTAATGATGTACCAGACACAATGCTGCACTGAAGAAAATCCAGGCTTCGTGTTTCTTCCCAGTTCCTCACTCCTTTGCAACATACAACAGATTGGACTTACCACCCCCAACTTGTATCATTCTTTCCTATTTTACTCTTTTGGGGAGGCTCCTGCAAGACTTAAAAAAAAAAAAAAAAAATCCTTTCGCATGACAGCATCTCTCATGCAAAGGGATGTACATCCATCATTCCATCGTCGGCAAGGAGAACACTGACACTTTAGCCATTGAAAAGAATGGAGCTGGGACAGGGAACTCCACATGATGTCCGTATAAGGCTGCACAACCCACTGTCAGCAAGGACGTTCCCATACCTCACAGGGAGCCTGAGATGGTCTGTCCCTGGAAGACCGGATCAGAATTCAGTGCTCGGAGACCTGAGTTCAATTCACTACTTTCCTCAGAAGTTTTGTGATACCCTAAGAAAAAACTGGTTTCTACGTCCAAGGACCCCACAATAAAATGGGAAGGTAGGGCACTGCAAGTATAGGCGTAACTAGTGAGGTGCCCAGATAAGACAGTGTGGGGAACCTGGTAGTAACCAAAATATCTAGAATGAAGCACCTAGCTGTGGAAAAGAACTATACAGTTTTATACCCTGCTGTATTAAAAATCTTGATAATTTATACAACCCTCTTATCAATAGTGTTTAAGTACTTTTAAAAATATTTATTTATCATCAAAATACTATCAGTATGAGACTAGATATCAATGGAGAATAGAGAGATGAAGCAAGTTGCCCGTGGCCACTAAGATGTCTGCAGCAGAACAAAAGCAACTGAAGCAATTTCTCCAGCCTTTGGCCTTCTCACATGAGGACTGCAGCTGCTAAGAATATGAGCACATAAAAATGAAAGAATTCAGGACCTATATGAAGGTCTTCGATTATATTACAACTTTGATCAACTGCCAATCCATTACAGGAATCACCTAGTGAAATTACACACACTGACACACAGAGGGAGCAGATGGAATCAAAGTTTGCTAATATATGTAATCACTTCCTTCACAAGCAATCCAGTACACAAAGAAAATATTTTGCTATCTACAGCTATGATGTATGTATTACACGCGTAATAGACTGTAAGTTTGGAATCCATCAATGCATTTTACTGCATTAATATCTCCCAACTTTTACACAATATCTGTTTAAAATTACTATGTCTCGCTCTTTATTTTAATGGTATGATGTGACAGATCTTAAGGAATCTGTTCCAACCCAGTAACTCCTACTTTCACTCCCACCCAAACATTCAATCTGTGTATTACAGCTACTTTTCATTTCATAACTTCTCTTTTTCATTTATCTTTAACAGGCTGAATTGACACGGCAAGTTCCTGAAAGCAAGCAAAAAAAGATGTTGCCGATTCTGTTTTAAATCAAATACGTTTTAACTTCACTCTCTGCTACAAATCCATGCAGGGTTTATTTACACTGCCTCAACAATTTCCCTCATCCACTTTTGTATGCTGCCAATCCCTTCATGCATTTCTTTTGTACATGCAGGCTGTGCTTTTTCCATAAACGGAGTCAAATATACTTGACTGAAAAACACTCAAAAGAAAGTTAATTTCCGGAAGAATTTCAGCTCAAAAATGTTACAAAATATATACAAAACTAAAATGAGACCTCAGCCCCTTGCCACATGCATTTCACAGGGGAAAAGTTTCCAGATTACAAATTCAGTTTCTGTCAATTGTTTTAGTTTTCCCGTGCTCCCAAATACCGCAACATTTCCCATATATTATGTAGTTAGTAATCTGCATACCTGTTCTACAAAACAGTTTCCAAATTTCCCTCTAGTCCATATTTGCTCCCCACCCATTTGATGCTTCTAATTGACCTGCACTGTTACCAGCATGCATAAGAAAAGTCACGCCTACCTGTTAGACCTGACGGACACCAGAAAGGCTGTACCACAAAGCTTCCATGAGAGAAGCCTCAGGGAGCTGTTCAAGCACAGGAAAGAGGAGGCATTAAAGCACGACAGCTGATAGAACAGACAGAGCTCTCGGAAAGGATTTGCTCCCTTAAACTGCAAAAGAGCGTTTTTTGCACGAGGATAGTTATGTTTTCTGCGTGTATAAATCGACGAAATTCAACTACATACACGTTTCTAACTCAAGAGATGCTATCATACGCTGTCAGATCTGTCAACCATGGAATCATGATGGAACTTAGTCTAATATTCTTAGTCAATTTCTATTACTTTTTATTTTTGAAATAAAGAATGATGAGAATTCCTAAAAAGCAGCCTGCTAACCAGAAAATGGGCAGTGATGATCTTAGTCACTTCACACAGCAAACAGAAATCCTAGAAGTGGCCAAATATTTCAAGAGCTCTTCACACAGCTCCCACTAGATTCAAAAGTATTTTACCGACAGTACCGGATTAAGCTCATGGATCTGCAAGGTTACGTTAGGAGAATAGTGCCATGTTATAATTAGCACATTTCCACAACACACAGAAGGCTTGCATCAGCTTGATAAAAAGTCTTTATTTTGCTATTGCCCATAAAGTTATCCTTCCTTAATCTTCTAAATTGAAAAAGCATAGCATCAATGCTAAATATGACCTTTGAAGTTAAGCTTGCCGGTCAGACGTTATTTTCCTGGTAAAATTGTTTTTATACACTTATACGAGGCTAACATAAAAAATACTGCTCTGCTTTCACAGATAGGGCGGCGCAGAAGCACCTAGAATCTTCAGTCAAGGACTGGGTCTTTACTGCATATGTAAGCAGACACCAAAGTCACCAATCAGTGGCCCAGAAAACTCTCGGCTGTACAGAGTAGTAAAGAAACAGAAGACAGTGTAGGAAAGGGATATAAGAAAACGAATGAAGTTAAAAAAAAATCCAAGACGCATGTCCTTGGTACATCATAACATTCTTCAGTTCCAAATAAAAGGAACGGGAAACATCCCTATGAATCCCTAGTCTAGAACTTTGATGATTTCAATTAAATTCCACCCACTAATACTTACATACAGTTTATTGAAAACAGGAATCTAAGATGCAGTAATGTACATAAAGTTGTAAACGGAACATGCATGGCATCCTATCCTCTCAAAACTAGTTGTGGGTTTTTTGTCTGTAAAGGCTTATCTGTCACAGAAACGTAGAGAAAGGACTTTACACCACTAGAGCCTGTGCTTGCCCTTTGCTTTAACAGATATTCTTTGTCTCAGGCTCCAAAAATACATTTAATATAATTAGTTGAAACTAACTGAATGCACTTGTCAGTAGAATTCAGCCATAGCTATCCCAAGCATTAATGCAGCGTTTTAGCACCAACCGCGCTACCTTTTCAACAGAGGAGTTCCACTTTCTTATGCACAGTTGAGGAGTTTGCTGGCCCGAGAGGCTGCTGGAGCTCCAGCAAGCTGCTGCCACTCTGACAGACTGTACCTGCTGCATCTCTAAGCAACTAGCTCCTGTTACACATTGCTAAGAAACTATGGCTACAAGTCATTGACATCACATAAAAGTCATGACGTTTTGACCAGAAACAGACATTGCAATCTACCACAGGCTCTCCTTGTGACAGCAAGCGATGGACGTGATAAAGCAACAGCACTTGGCCTCTTTCAGCACATAACTCGCTCCCACCCAAAATCAACCACTGCTCAACTCAGGACAATTGATTTAAAGCACTTCCTTTCAAAACAAGAAGGGTCAGCATTTGAAGATGTTTGTTTGTTCATAATACTTCAGAGACCGGACCCTGGACTGCTCAGAAGATAGCATGGGCAGAGGTGCCATTGTGGTTTGTCTGCACGCTGTGGCACGAGGAATGAGACTGCTCTGCCTGGGCCTTAGGTATCCCTGTAAGTGGGATACTCACTGAAAGAACGAGGAACAAATGACCATCTGACAAAGCATACAGTGCCCTGGTGATGGCTGCTCTAAATATTCCACCTGTACAGAGGCTGACTGCAACAAAACTGTTTTAAACAGAGTAATTTATTTATTTATTTATCTAGCTAAGCAAAATGGAAGGGATGCCCTACAGTTAAAATTGGAAATACCACATTAAGGGCTACAAGCACTTGATGCTGAAAAGGACATCCCTCGGTATTAACATCATGTCAATGAATGCACAGCTTCCACTGGCTGAATCAGTTAGAAGAGGTCACAGTGGAGGTCTCCCAGGTAAAAAGCAGTCTAGCTGTATGAAAGGAAGGAGCCTTGCAGCAAACAGGATGTTTACCTTTGAACCCTATTACTGATCAAGTTTTTTCGCAGAGTGGCTACAAGACCCCTTTCTCCTGTCGTTCTGCCCTTACCTGCCAGCTTTCTAAGTCTGAGGACAAACTGTCAGGAGAGGATAGAGCCAGCTCACTTCACGTTGCTGTTAGTATGCTGTTACAAACACAGTCTCCGAAGAAATTGAAGCAATAAATATACCTGTGAGTGTCTCCTAGGTCTGCTTTGTTAACCAGGAAAATAAAAAGACTGTAACGTGTAGTCCCACTTGTGTCACAGATTTTATGATCTCTGAATAATAAACAAAATAAGCAATAAATAACAAATGATCTATTTTAAAAACAGTCTTCCTTATCCAATGAAACTACAGGAACAGCTTTGGGTCCTTTTTTTTTCCAGTTGGGCGGGGGAGGGAAGACGAAATATCAAACCAGACGGTGGTACTGTGGGAGATGGCCACATTATGGGCACTTACGCCCTACAATGAATCCTAACACTCTGTCCTTCAGAGGTTTTGTTCCACTCAAAGCAAAAGGATAAATCTGGCAGAAAGTATTTCAAAGCAGTATTATCCAGACATCACAACTCTACTGGATAGCAATGTATCCTACAAGAAATTTGCAGATAAAAAGATATTTTTAAAGACTAGTTTGACGAAAACTTTTTATCTCAAGTCTTGAACATTCTAAGTCACTGGAGGGACTACAAAGGTTACATGTAGCAATTTATTGGACTATTTTGTCTTCTTATGGAGTTTTATATGTAAGCCCAGAAATGCTCTACAAGAACATATCTTTCTGTATTACCTTTTACATAATGCAAAGTGTTTGCTATCCACAGTCAAATCTGACTAAATGGCTAAATGGAAAGTCCAAGTAGGTGCTCAAAATAACAAAAAGAATTTTCTGAGATATTTTGCAGGTGTTCTATAAATCCACAAGGAACAAGCTGTTTAAAAAAAAAAACCAAAACAAACAAAAAAACCCAACCCCCACACAAAACCCCCAAACAAAACACACTTCATCACACAGTTCATGCTGAACAGCAAATTTTGTCTGCATTACAGGCCCAACTACACCAAACTCCCGGTGTACCAGGAATGCCACTAGTACGACAGTTCTAAGTGGCCACAATAATTACCAGTACTTTAATGCATTGATTCCACTGTCCCACCCCTAGGTGACAACCACCACACTCATTGAAAGCCAGGTCTGAAATTTGAAGAATCTTGGAAGCATCCTGAGATGTTTGGGGATGGACTTCATGGAACAAAAGAGAACACTGTGCACGTTACTCTACTTTTCAAATTAAGATCAACAATGCCACAACACCCCCAGCCCCCCAACCTGATGTCACTAAGCATCGGCCCCAGGAAAAACTGGAACAGGACTGTCCAGCACTACTGCAGACATACCCTGTTTTGCTCATCAGCACCCGAGTGCGAAGTCTCACTTTATTAGTGTTTCAGAGGAGAAGCTCATATTTCTTTTCAGAAGATCACACTGAATGATAGAGTAAGAAAAATCAACTTAAAAGAAT
>WAAD01011255.1:32199-51497 GCA_013389945.1 Fregata magnificens | reverse complement strand
GGGGAAGATGGGAAAATTCGAGGTGATTCAAATGAATGACAGTGCTCTCCTGGGCCTTTAATGGGAGCAAGATTTTGTCTGAGATGAGAACCAAAGACATAGGGTGAGCTAGGGTACAAAAGAGGGAAGTTATTTCTGATAGTAATGACTAAAAATAGGATTCATCCAGTCCTGCTGTGACTAAACAAAAGCCTTTCCTGAAACGAGATAGTGAAAAGACTAGCGCTTCACTGACAGTGCCTCTGTGACAGTGTACGTCATCAGGGACTATTTAATCCACACCAAGCCCCCACAACAACCCAGAAGGAGATCCTGTGAAAGTGCTTTAATGTGATCATTTCAAGCCTCCAAAACATTGAAAACAATGGCTTCACTACCAAGGTAGGGGGTATCTCAACGCAGCAGGGAGAAAGTCAGCTGCGCAGACATTTGGGAACAAACTACACTTTTTCCTTCATGTGGTAGCCAGGAAATGAGTTATTTCTGTCCTAAGTTGATGGTACCAAGCCAAAGAACGTAGTATTAATATGCCATATTCACCAAATTTGGTAGGTAGGGCCACTTGACCAGGCAAAATATTCAAACCACAAATCAGGTTGTTAAAGGACTAAGAAAAGCAAAAAAGAGAGGCTCAAGAAAGGTTTCAAAATGTTAAAACAAGAGCAGCAGCTTTGTAAACAAAGAACCAAGATAACAGTCAAATATCTTAAACCAAATAAACAAATTAGCATCCCAAAAGCCGCAATATTGTTGAAACCTTCTGCTAAAGTTAGGTAGATCCATAATAATGCAGAACAAGGTTTCAGTCTTAAGGAAACTGTTTCTGCCATGGGTAAGGCTGAGGTAATTAGCATGCATTTCTAATATAATCTATTTTTAGGTGTAATTTTTTTGTCTGTATATAGCAGCTAACATTAACAAGGGTAGCTATAAACATGAATGCTCAGTTTTTTAAAAAAAAATAAATTAGCTAAAGAGTATCTTGCTTGACAAGTCCATCGAGAATAACACTTAAAAAGGGTTCTGCAAATGTAGGTTTAATTGTTTGCAGATCCTTTCGAAAGTTCTTAGATTACCCAAGCAAACAAAACCCTTATCAGGGAAAAAAAGACCAAATCCACTAAGATTGTCTGAAAAGACAGTATTACAGTAGGCTTCCTTTCGAAATAGGGACCTAAATTTAGTGTGTATAAAGCTCTGCAAATTGGATCCATCCAAATTACTATATGGCCACTAATATCAAAGGAAACTTTACTTACACACTGAGACTCCCAAGAAAGAGTATGGGAGGAAATACAGGTTAAGGCACAGCACACTTTTGAATGCATACAGAAACTGATCTAAATTACCTTTATGTCACTACAGAAACAAAAAAGCCCAACGTCTGCAAACATTTAAGAACATGTATAAGGATATACTTAAAAAAAAAAAACAAACCTCACTTCTGAATTCAAGTTCAAGATGTGAACGGGACAAACCAGAGCCAGCACAGCTTTCAGCTCTAGGCTGGATCCTGCAGGACAAGGTTTAGCATTTGCTGCAGCAGCGAGGGTGGGGTTGAGTTCAACGGGTTGGTTACAGCTGACAGCTGTGCCCGAGGAAGGGCGGGAGGGTTTCGGCTGGTGCTTTGCACTGCTCCCCCCCGCTCAGGAGTTCTGCAGGTTTCGGGGAGAACAAAGCCATGTTTGCGGTGCACCAACTCAGCTGTAGCACCAAGTTCCAGCCTTGAAATACATCGCACGTGAAAGAGCTTTTCTTTCTTCCCACTGGCACTGGTCTTTTCCCATGTCCTCTGTATGAAGCTCCCAGCCGAAGGTCGGCAATAGGGTCTGATAAGGAAATTGCAAAGCTGGAGAACTCTCCTTTGCTTGCTTTCTTTCAATTTTTTTCCATCATATTTTTTACTGTTACTGTTTCTTCTGTAGTAAATTACAAGTTTATAACAGAATTTCTATCCCTGGTATTCCTCTGAATCTCGAGCATCTTCTAAACACTTTCACAGCATGTATTAAAGAAACAACACATGTTGGGAGGGTTGTATTTACAGCAGAGCTTCAGTCACGGTCATTCAGGCCTAATTTCTCCATAAAGACTGTGTTAAGTGTATCTTTGAACACCGCCATCGCATTAATGAATTCAAAAGACTTTGCTATGTCGTAAGCGGTGACAGGAACAGCAGTTTGATGTCAGAGAAAATAATGAATTTAACCAGCTTCCTGATTTACCATGCCAAATTTTACATCCTCTGGGCACCTGAGGTAACGTCTGTTCTTATCCTGTAAGCTTTAAAGCTTCGGCTACTTCTGTTATTACTTTTTTATGAGTAAGCTTTTGGTCTCCAGTAGATTCCCACACCATGAGGTACTTTCCTCGCGTGAAGGATTCAAGGGTCAAGAACAGGCAATGAAACGTTTGCTCTGATGACCTTACAGGCAACTTTGTTTAAAATTCTTCAAGTACTTACAATAAAACTTTTACAAAGGGATTCGGAAGCTGCGTGCGTAGCTGTAATTAAAGGCAAGGTGTTTCTATCTGCAGCCCGGAGACGGAGAAAATAGGTCTCCCAAAGGTCTCGGGAACGACTTTTTCTCGTTCTGCCGGCAGCGCTGCCCCCGGCCAGGGCGACGCTCGCCGTGCTGCCGAGGCTCGCTCTCCCCGCCGGGTAGCCAGGCCTTCCGCACCGGCGTTAGCTCAGAAAAGCGCTCCCTTTTAGCCTGCGNAGGCCAGCGGGGAGGGGGGAGGCGGCGCTGGAGGCGCCGGAGCAGGGACCCCCCTGCGGCCCGCGGGGAGGCCGTGGCGGAGCAGGTTGTTCCCCAGCCGCCTGCGGAGAGGCCGTGCGGGATCAGATATCCGCGCTGCAGACGTGGATACCTAAAAACTGTTGTCAGGCGTTGTCAGGCTGTACCTTTGGACAGTTTTAAGGGGATAACGAATTCAAACGTTTTTGCTGCTTTCTGTGCAGTGACAAAATCTGCAGACTGCTTGATGTCATAACAAATAATTTAACCAGCTCCTGATCAATCGTTTGTAAAAGTTTCTATTCACCAGGAATTTTAATTTGCTTGTCAGAGACCTGTAGTCTTTTTCTAACGCTGCCAAGAAGGTGCCCTGCACACAAAAATGTTTAGGTAAAAGTGCATTTGGCAAATGTATTAAATCAGTGTTGCCAAGAATACTTGGCATCCATGGCACCATCAGCGGGGAAGGGGGTTGTGGTCAGTTTGTGACAGTTCCTCTCTGCTGCTCCTTCCTCCTCACACCTTTCCCCCCGTTGCTGCTGAGCAGTGCTTGCACAGAGTCGGGGCCTTTGCTGCTCCTCACCCCACCCCGCCAGCGAGTGGGCTGGGGGGGGGGCACAAGAAGGTGGGAGGGGACACGGCTGGGACAGCTGACCCCAGCTGACCCAAGGGATGTCCCACACCGTATGGCGTCGTGCTCAGCATATAAAGCTGGGGGAAGAAGAAGGAAGCGGGGGGGATGTTGGGAGCGATGGCGTTTGTCTTCCCAAGTCACCGTTAGGCGTGATGGAGCCCTGATCTCCTGGAGATGGCTGAGCACCTGCCTGCCGGTGGGAAGGAGGGAATGAATTCCTTGTTTTGCTTTGCTTGTGCACGTGGCTTTTGCTTTACCTATTAAACTGTCTTTGTCTCAACCCATGAGTTTTCTTCACTTTTACCCTTCCGATTCTCTCCCCCATCCCACCGGGGGGGAGCGAGCGAGCGGCTGTGTGGGGCTCAGTTGCCGGCTGGGGTTAAACCGCAGCACCCAACGTGGATCCTTCCCACGGGCTGCAGTCCTTCAAGAACTGCTGTTGCATGGGTTCTCTGCAGGATGCAGTTCTTCAGGATAAACCTGGTCCAGCACGGGCTCTCCACGGGCCACAGTTTGTTCAGGGGATATCCACCTGCTGGATAGTCCCTGAACGTACCTCACAAGTCCTAAACAGAGAAAATGAGAATGTATCTTTAGCTGTTACTGAAAAGCAAGGTCCTTTATTTTCTGTCATCCTTCTCCACTACACTGAGACAAGATTTCACAACATACAGACCTAGTAGATTATGGTCTGAAGTAAATCCCACAAACGAACAATGTGGAGGAGTACAAAGACAGCATGCCAGGGCATTTATCTCTTCCACTTAAGCCTAGAAACACAGAATAAGTATATATATAGTCCCCTGAAAGGTCGAAAAGTCCAAGTCATAGTAATAGGCAATCCCAATGGCTTGCGATGCTGCCTACATATGATGTGCTCTCACTCTGAAAGCCAGTTAGGGAAGAGAAGGGTCTTTTTGCTCACTGTGTTTGGATTCAATTGAGATTCTTTAATAAGAACATTGAAACAGAACTTGGCTTTCTCATGTGCACTAGGTACAGGAATTGCTGGATGAAACTGCAGTACATAGCATCGCCTTAAAAACCCAATCCCCGAATGGTTCAGTACAGTAAGCGAAGACAGATCGGAAAAAATAGCGGGACCATTTCTGACAAATGGGAACAAATCAGACAAGCGTAATTCCCTACTCAAGCACGGCTCCCTGTAACCTGTAAACATAGTTGGGGCAATTAATAATATTTTAACAAAAATATGTTATAACTGGGATTATACACCTTACGTAGTAAATGGTCTCAGCAAATATGGGTTTTTTATCTGTAAAAAAACGTAACCTCAAAAGTATGCACTTCATTATATAGCTAAAAGCTTAGCCATAAGTTTGGACATATACCAAGAAAAAATGGGATTAAATTGAGAAAAGATTTTGAAATTCTGCTTGTTGGATGCATGGGAAGTTTCAATAACTCATATAAATGGTTTTTAATCATAAAATTTAACAAAATGCAGATATACTCTATCAGCATGGTCCACTGAATACAGAGTGGCTCTAGGCCTGGGCCCTATCCTCACTTCTCTCCGTAAATCACTTCTTGCCTCAGAGAAGACACACGCAGATCCACAAAATTATGTGAGGTACACAGCCCCTCAGTCATCATATCTGTGATTTGAAAACAGCAGTGTAGATCAGGAGTTTAAGCTTCTGAAATACAGAGAGAGGGAGGGGTTCATCTTTTATCTAATGTATTTCCACGACGAAAATAGTTAACTGTTTGGTACTTACATGAAAGTACAAACATGGCCTGCATCCTATTTTCTAGTTCACCATACCACTAAAAATAAATGAGCAAAAGTTCTTCCTTCTGAATATAGAAACGGTTTGTCACATGCGATTTATAGCAGCCCCCTCGTTATAGAGAATCTTTTCACCATATGATTGTCTGTATAAGAACAATTAAAGAAATTCATAATTCTCAGTATTTTCTTTAAATGAGCTGACTGGCTGTGAAAGGTGCTGGACTGACAGCTCTGATAAGTGAAGTCGCCTTTCTTCTGAATTGATGCAGTACAGAGAATAGCAATGCAATTTTCGTTCATACTCTCCCGGGTATGTAATTTATCCCTGACCTTGAGAAGTGCCCGTTTAATCATTAGCCTCTCCACTGAAACTGCTAACAAGAAAGGCAACCATAGTGGCACAAGGCACCTGTTCATTAGGGAGTAGACTGAGAAAGAGCATCAGCTCATCGCAGCACAGAGCACCACGTCGAAAGAACTCTTCTACGTGCGGTTGATCCTCCCCTCTGCAAGGAACACCAGTATTGTCAGTAACATGCTTTATACAGTTGCAGGCTCACATTTTCTCTGGTTGAAAGGACAGAAATTAAAGCCGCCTTCTAAAAGTTAAGGTAATTAAGGAACCTATGGCAAGAAATATCTGAGCATTTAAGCACTTTATACGTTCACGCTGTCTGCGTAAGTGGCGATGAGCTATGAAGTTCTCCACAGATGCATATTCTTGCTATTTATAAGACTGGAAAAGGTATGAGACATTTGGTTTTGTTTTCCCCTTTAGAAGTATATGGCACTCTTTCAATGTTTGATACCATATTTGGGGAAAAAAATCCCTACCCCAAGTCATCTGTGTTTTGCTGCACAGTTGAAAAAATACTTTATTAATTACGGAAGGGGAAAAAAAGAGCCGGAACAGATATGAACAAGCTACATGCAAATTTGTTGAACAGATTACTCTATTGTTCAACAACAATGCTCCATTTTCATCTCAGATAAACAATTTCAGTATTAAGAACAACAGAATCTACATATACTATAAAGGGATGCTTAACAAGACATAATGAGTGAGATCCAGTCTTAAAATTCTCATCTGATGATAACTGTCACACAAGGAATAAGCACTAAATGTTTCTGCGTATATTCAGTCTTTCAATTCAGAAGAGATAAGGGTGAAGAGGCCAAATACTTTCATACATTAGTGATGAAAATAGAAGGTGAAAGGGAAGAAAGAAGAAAGAGGAAAGGAGGCAGAAGAGTTAGACTTTTTAAAACTCAAAGTTAAATTTAAATTATATCTATAATCTGGGAGACATTAATAGTGTGATATGAAATTTATCACGTGAAGTGTCTACACACATTATTAAAACATTTACTTAACAAAGATTTTTGAAGTGAAAGCTTCAAATTTGAATGTGCATGGGCAAAACAGAAGTAAAGGTCTTCTCGGTGCCGTTTTGTAATTGTAGGTGAAATTCACACTCTGTGTGACTGCAAAACAAGGAGCAGACAACACTTGCTCTAGGAATCTCAGTGGGATTTTTATTCATAGTCCTGTTGTGGAAAATGTACTGAAAAATGGTATTTGATGTTCAGCGTCTCCTGCAAACTGCCAGTGTTGGAATTTCCCTTCCTGAAAGCATGTATTTGATATCTGGGCTTTTTTTTTTTCCCCCTGCTCATTTACATGTGTGTGGTTTTCCTTTTAACCCCCACCCCTTTTTAATTTAAATAAAACTCAGGAATAAAAAAAAAAGAAATAGAAGATCACAGGATGTGAAGATGCCACTCTGGGAACTAGCAAGCCGTCTCAACAGTGAAAAAAGCCAAGTGATCTTTCAAGTGGGCTATTACTGTAGTTGTGGGAGCAGAATAATGAAACTGAACAGAATAATTGGCCTAAATATCTGGTTAGAGGGCTGGTACAGAGAAAAGAGCATGAAAGGCTCTAGTAAAACCACAGAAAGGTGGGTGTTCCTGCAATCAGCACAGGAAAAAAAGCATTGGAGAAGTCTGTAAACTAAAGAAGAGGGGAAGGGAACCATTGGAAAGAAATCCAAGCAGACAGGGGAAAAAATACCCACTAAATCTGGAAGTCTAAAGGAAAAGAAAGCAGTTGATTATATTTGCTGACATTCCAAGGATGGCAGTTGGGAAACAGCAATCAGAGGTGCAGTATCAGGAGATACACACTATAAGACAAATACCAGTGGCTCCTGAGATATAGGCAGGAACACTTTTATATGTTTTTAAAATGGGACAAAGACACAGGTTGGCTGAATAGTCTTGTATAACGAGATATTATTAAAAGAGGGACTTCAGCTGTCGCTGCAAAGAGAAAATAAACAACCATCCTCTCTAAACTGGTCATTTCCATCAGCTGAAGACTTAACAAATGACATCTGAATAGAAAAGCAGTGAAGTCAGTATACTCAGATGTTATGACCATCCACGTTCAAGTCAACACTTTATTACATTGGAAAACATCTGAAGATATAAGATCCAATTTAACCATGTGTGGTGGGTTGACCCTGGCTGGGCGCCTGCTGCCCACCAAAGCTGCTCTATCCCTGCCCCTCCTCAGCTGGACAGGGGAGAGAAAATATAACGAAAGGCTCATGGGTCGAGATAAGGACAGGGAGAGATCACTCAGCAGTTACGGTGATGGGCAAAACAGACTCGGCTTGGGGAAATCAGCTTAATTTATTACCAATCAAATCAGGGTAGGGTAATGAGAAATAAAAAACTGAATCTTAAAAAACCCCTTCCCCCACCCCTCCCTTCTTCCCTGGCTCAACTTCACTCCTGATTATTCTCTACCTCCTTCCCCCGAGCGGCGCAGGTGGATGGGAAATGGGGGCTGTGGTCAGTTCATCACACGTTGCCTCTGCCACTTCTTCCTCCTCAGGGGGAACTCCTCACACTCTTCCCCTGCTCCAGCGTGGGGTCCCTCCCATGGGAGACAGTCCTCCACGAACTTCTCCAATGTGGGCCCTTCCCACAGGCTACAGTTCTTCACGAACTGCTCCAGCGTGGGTCACTTCCACAGGGTGCAGTCCTTCAGGAACAGACTGCTCCAGCGTGGGTCCCTTCCACGGGGTGCAGTCCTTCAGGAACAGACTGCTCCAGCCTGGGTCCCCCGTGGGGTCACAAGTCCTGCCAGCAAACCTGCTCCAGCGTGGGCTCCTGTCTCCACAGGTCCGTAGGTCCTGCCAGGAGCCTGCTCCAGCGTGGGCTTCCCACAGGGTCACAGCCTCCTTTGGGCATCCACCTGCTCCGGCGTGGGTCCTCCACGGGCTGCAGGTGGATATCTGCTCCACCGTGGACCTTGTGGGCTGCAGGGGCACAGCCTGCCTCACCATGGTCTTCACCAGGGGCTGCAGGGGAATCTCTGCTCCGGTGCCTGGAGCACCTCCTCCCCCTCCTCCTTCACTGAGCTTGGTGGCTGCAGGGCTGTTCCTCGCATGTTCTCACTCCTCTCTCCAGCTGCAATTGCGCAGTTCCCGCCGCCCCCTTCTTAAATACATTGTCCCAGAGGCGCTACCACCATCACTGATGGGCTCGGCCTTGGCCAGCGGCGGGTCTGTCTTGGAGCTGGCTGGCATTGGCTCTATCAGACATGGGGGAGGCTTCTAGCAGCTTCTCACAGAAGCCGCCCGTGTAGCCCCCCTGCTACCAAAACCTTGCCACGCAAACCCAACACGCCACGCCATAGGATAGAGTTAATTTTCTTTCTAGTAGCTGGTATAGTGCTATGTTTTGGATTTAGGATGAGAACAAAGATGATAACCCAGGGATGTTTTCGTTGCTGCTGAGCAGTGCTTGCACAGAGTCGGGGCCTTTGCTGCTCCTCACCCCACCCCGCCAGCGAGTGGGCTGGGGGGGGGGCACAAGAAGGTGGGAGGGGACACGGCTGGGACAGCTGACCCCAGCTGACCCAAGGGATGTCCCACACCGTATGACATCGTGCTCAGTATATCAACTAGGGGAAAATCTGGCTGGGGGTCCGCTGCCTGGGAACTGGCTGGGCATCGGTCAGTGGGTGGTGAGCAATTGCATTGTGCAGCACTTGTTTTGTATATTCTTTATCACTATTATTGTTTTCCCTTTCTTTTCTGTCCTATTAAATTGTCTTTATCTCAACCCACAAGTTTTACCTTTTCTTTCCAATTCTCTCCCCCATCCCACTGCGGGGGAGCGAGCGAGCGGCTGCGCGGTGTTTAGCTGCCTGCCGGGTTAAACTACAACAGTCTATAGGTGTATATCGGAGATTCTTACAGTTATTGAGATGAAAGATTAAGCCACTAGCATTTTCCACACCCTTACTACGTACTTCTGAAATTAACTCTGTAAGTTACCATAAACAGTCCAAACCAAATATATCCTATTTACAGTTCTGATGACAGAAACACACAGCGCAGTTGATATTCCTGTTGTTAGTGAATGGTGATTATAACGACAGTAGCAATAGATGATAATTACAATGACAACATCATACTTTCAAAAAACTGTAGCAAGGTATTTTCTGTGTAATTAGCATTCCAAATTTTAAGTGACATCACAGAAAATAAGTGGCTTTCCATTGGCTGCTTTGTATTAGAGTTCCTTAAATAACACACAGATCAAGATCCATTAGCAGGAGTCCTAGAGTCTTCATAAATGCAAGGAGCTTGAGAGTGCTAAGGACCTCAATACAGAGAAACATGGCCCCAAAAAGAGGAAAAATACTGCAAGTTTCAAGCATTTCCTAACAAACCAGTGAAACCCGTTCATTTAAACTTCAAAATGTCCAGATGATATTTTGAATACCGATCCATATGTTAATAGTTAAATAAAAGCAGCCACAGGAAAGTGATTAACAAATAAAATTATGTGTTAATATCATAAATATATTGAGAAGGAAATATACCTCTAGGTCAAGATGCAAACTATACAGCAAGAGGTAGTATCTTTTAGTAGACCAGCTGTTATTATTGGGAGCGAAAGATATGGTTTGGGGCGCAAAAGCCTTTGCCTAAAGGATGCATGTATTCCTAAGGCGTCTCTATTTTTTAAAATTCTTGCAATGAAAGGTATCACCGCTTTCTATGAAAAATTTGCTTCACTTATATCGATAGATGATCACGGCTACAACAGTACTACTGGATTAAAATAAGCGAGTGACCAAGCAGCCCTCTCTTGGTAAAGAGTCAAAGCTAAGCATTCAACACAAAGTACAAACCTTCTTTTTAAATGCATACAATAAAACAAAGAAACAAACAAACCTATTTCGTAGACATTTAAAATCTTTCCTCACAGGTCTTCTGGGCTGTTAGCTGCAGAATGCATCACGCAGTTGCATCCAGGCTAAGAATGAACACAGTTTTCAGTGGACCTAGGTCTCGTGAAATCTCATGCAACTCACTCAGAATGGATGCAATGAAAAATAAAACTGAAAACAAAATATAAGGAAAAATCACGTAAGACCATTTTTTTTTGCTTTATGTCACTACAAATAGAAGGAAGGCAGAACAGTGAGTAAAGGTCCTTAGTGATAGCTATGCAACATCACTTTTGTCTCTTAACTACAGCTTCAGTAATAACTACACTGTTAATTTTCTCGGAGATATGTCTCCTGTTAGACAACTGCATTTATTTAAGAACAATCAAAAATAATAGAAACAGCATCTGGCTCTCTCCCTTATTGGCTAATACAGACGTATTTTAAAGAGAACTAATTCCAAAGGAAAAGACATTGATGTCAGAGGAATAAAGGAATGATAGAGGAAAGAAGTTGGGGTGATGCATTTTCACAAATATTCCTCGATCGGATTTATTTATTTTATTCAATTGCTGTTGTATACTGCATATAACTCCTGCATTCGTTTGGGCACCCTAGGATCTTACGTGCATCCTTCACGCTACTATATTCACAACATCCTGAGGAAGCTACTACTTTCCCATTTCTCTCATTTTTCATGCAGAGAAACTATGAAAAAAAGAGAAATCCCAGCTCCATTAAAATCAACGGCACAACTGTCACTGACTTAAATGGAACGAGAGCTCCACCTGAGCGAGTTGCTCAAGGTCATATACCAATTCTGTGCTACAGCAAAGGACTGAATATCACTTTCAGAGTACCCAGCACACACATTAGTAACTGAGCTTATCTTCTTTTTCATAGCTAATGGCTCCCCTAAAAAGCTTTCTGCTAATACCTTCAGCTTAGAAGGCTGAATGAAAAAAAAATAAGGTTACTTGGCTGAGAAGAAAAACAGACAAACAAACCCCAGCAATAACCTGCACTATAGCCCTACTGACTCTGCGTACCCTACTGTCACGATTTCTCTTGTTAAGAGATTCTACTTCCCTCCCAGAGTGGCTGAGGGTTACAAAGGATAAAGCAGTTGAGTAAAAGTAATTGCTTTTACTGGAGCTGGAGGAGCTGGTACTGTATTTGCTTCACTTCTCCAATGTAGCTACTTGATAGTCCACTTCTAAAAGTAAGGTAAAAGCATGGTATGAAATAATTAATAGGCAGACATTCAGAGTCCTGAGTAATGGCTCTTTAAATCACTGTTTGTTTTTTGAACTTCAAACCATCTTAAAAATTACTAACTCCCAGGAAACTGAAACCTGATGGTGCTAAGACTGCACGTCAGTATGACACCAGATAACACAGACTTAATCTAAAATGCTCCAGTCTACCTCTCCGGGGTTTGCATTAAGGGCTGTATGCCCTTAGGCAGCAGTAAACCCAATACCATTGGAAAGTTTAACTCTGTAGAATGGTGACAGGATCTGCGCAAGCTGATACTTCTATAGAGCCACAGTCTCTTCAGTCATTCTCTTTCCAAAAAACCCAAATATTAGTGAAATTCCAAGCATGCACAAATAAGGCATTTTAGAGAGATCCTTCCCACATGAGGTTACAATTTCATTCATAGGATTTAAGGCCAGAAGGAACCTGTCTGATGATCTAGTCTGACCTCCTGCATTACAAGGTCTGCAGAACTTCATCAAGGGGGCAGTACTTCTGGTTAAAATAGAGCGTATGCCTTGCTACTGGGCTTACGCATGAAGTGAAACAAAATCAAGATGTGTAGTGACAGAAAAGGTGAATGTTGTTATTCACGTACAACATTTCTTTCTGCTTACACACATATACGGGAGAAAAAGAAATCACAGGTTGAGAGTGCTAGAGCATTAATTCTTATTTTGTAATTTATCAACTTCTTATATAAGAGCAGTGCTGGAGAGCGGTCTCTGGAAAAACAATAAAGTGCTTCGTAGAGCTGTTATATAACATTGCAGAATAGGATATTGTAAATAATTAATCCAAATGAAGGAACTGGGGGATCTTTTGGCAGGGGTTAAACATAAAAAGGACAATGATTGGCCTCTATCTCTTTTGGGGAAAAAAATCCAAAGATCTCAACAGTGACTGCGGAATCTCAGGATTTTTGTAGGGCTTTTACTGTTTTAGAAGTTTTAAAGATAAAGTGTATTGTTTCTTAAAGGACTTTTCCAACCTACAGGATTCTATGATCCTATGATTCTAATACATAAAAAAAGAAATTAGGAATAGTTATGTAATTGTTGCCTAGTAGCTCTCTTAAAAGGACAAGCCATTATGGTATTTCAAGCCCAGTAGTTTTCACTCTTAGCTTTAGAGACACTTACATAAGTATTTGTCCCTCAAAATGAATGTTTCAATAAAAATTATCACTCTGTCTCAAGCAAAATTTTATTAAGGTTCAGATTAAAACCAAGAACATCTCTGATAACTTATTGCAACACAATAAGCTGGAACATAAAGGAGATGCTCAAACACATTTTAAAAATTAATAAGATTCTCCCTGCTAAATCAAGTTATTGCAGAAGCCATCACTTTGCACTCATCAGAAGGCGGTTGTCATCCACCATCACAAAGGAGTTTTATCTTCCCGACCCTTCAAAAACTACTAATAATGAAAATCATCCCTGTAAACAAAAGTGAGAACTTCCTCACAAGACTTTTTTCGGGGTTAATTTAGTTTTTAATCCTTTATTGCAAAACTGATGTAAAACTTCTACTGGCTAAGCAGATCATGTAGGACGTTGCTTTGAAGAGCCATAAGCCAAACCCATCTCTGGCCAAAGCCTATCAGTTACTATCAGCATGCTACCTAAGCAGGGAATCTGGCCTGCATTTCTCCTTAGGTTTCCCTAAATCACCAGCTTCGCTGCCATAAGGACACCTGCAGAGCTTTTTCCACAGAGTATAGTTACTGTGGAAGTGATGTTCTCACCTTCTATTCATAGAATCATAGAATCACAGAATCATGTAGGTTGGAAAAGACCTTTAAGATCATCGAGTCCAACCATGAACCCAGCACTGCCAAGTCCACCACTAAACCATGTCCCCGAGCACCACATCTACACGTCTTTCAAATGCCTTCGGAAATGGTGACTCCACCACCTCTCTGGGCAGCCTGTTCCAGTGCTTGACCACTCTTTTGGTAAAGAAATTCTTCCTGATGTCCAATCTAAACCTCCCCTGACGCAACCTGAGGCCGTTTCCTCTCGTCCGATCGCTAGTTACTTGGGAGAAGAGTCCAACACCCGCTTCACTACAACCTCCTTTCAGGTAGCTGTAGAGAGCGATAAGGTCTCCCCTCAGCCTCCTCTTCTCCAGACTAAACAGCCCCAGTTCCCTCAGCCGCTCCTCATCAGACTTGTGCTCCAGACCCCTCACCAGCCTCGTTGCCCTTCTCTGGACACGCTCCAGCACCTCAGTGTCCTCCTTGTACTGAGGGGCCCAGCACTGAACACAGTACTCGAGGTGCGGCCTCACCAGTGCCGAGTACAGGGGCACGATCACTGCCCTGCTCCTGCTGGTCACACTAGTCCTGATGCAAGCCAGGATGCTGTTGGCCACCTTGTCCACCTGGGTACACTGCCGGCTCATGTTCAGACCCATTCAGACAGTATTTCTGCATTTCTGGGGCGGAGAAAAGGGGGAAAGGGGGGCAAAAAATCAAGCTTCTATTCTAAAAGCCTATTTTAAACACTGGTTTTAAGTAAAGATGAGGACAGGGTTTCATGCTTCCTCACAAAAACATAAGCCTTTCTAGTTATTTCAAACATCAGTTAGAAGTCGTCTCTCATTTTCAAAGCTCTTAATTTACTTTTTCTTCCACTGACGTGATCAGTTGATCCCAAAATGTTCCTTCCACTTTTACAGAATCTTCAGGAATTTCCCCCTCTATGACTCAGAAGCCTTCTCTGCACCTTCTTCCTTTTCAAACTACTTGCTTGTACCTCTGCTTCACTGACTCCATAATTACAAATCTTATCTGAAAATAATTCTTCTCTTTCCTAATATTTTTCTTAGCCCCTGTTAGTGAGAAGAGTGCTTTGCTGACCATTATGCACAATTCTCTTTCCTGTTGTATTTAACTCTAATATGTTCTGGAATCCAGTACGTAAAAAAATGCTATGAAGAACTGTGTAAGCTGTGCATACACAAATGGGATGTGTAAGTTATGGGGTTTACCAAGGAAAGAACAAGATTACAGAGGAATCACTGGTGGTTATAGGGAAGCATTAAGGCACTTAAGACCACAAGTCTCCATTAGACCTCAACAGGATTTGTATTTCTAACACTCTTTGGTGGGGTTTGGTTTTGTTTTAAATACTACGACTAGTACTAAACAACCAGCACTTCATTATACTATAGCCTTACACAAAATTCAGCAGTAAGCTTCAGTACCTTGAAGTAAAATAGTGTTACAAGAAAATATTCACGATAGAAACTCAGGAAATTTAGACTAAAAAATAAATAGAAAGAACTGAAGCTTCTGAATATACTGAAGTTTGTAATTGAAGACAACAACAAAAGATTCTCCCTGACCGCATAGCAACACTGTCTTCCCTTTTATCTTCCTCTCGTAATATAGTCGTAGTGTTACTTTTACATAGAGGTAGTTTTGGTTTGCAGTTTTGTTTTGTTGGTTTTTTTTCTTTTAAACTGCTCTAAGCAGTTTCAAGACACAAACTAATAATGAGTGGCACTTTGGATTTTTTAAAGAAATCATAAAGCAGAATTTCATCACTGTTTTTATACACACAGTGAACACTTAGAAACTAACTACAAGGATATCTACATTTCAATACTATTATCTCCTCTAAATAGACAAGATCATTGAGAAATCTGTAGAGACTCCTAACAAACAGTTTGGGTATATCTTACTGTACCTATCTCTAGCCCTGTTGACGTCACCCTAAAAAATTCCAGTGGCTTCTATTCACTTTCAGCTAAGACTCAAGTGTAATGCTTTCACATAACACCGTTTTGTTCTTTTCAAAGCTAGCTATGGGAATCATTAACCCCTATTGCACCTAGGTTTCTATCTGGAGGGTGCCAAATTTCACGGACTTGGCAGTCTTGCATATACACAAGAGCATACTAGCTCTGTAATTAATTTTATGTGCATGAAAGCATAAATACGTATGGGCACACATTTTGTCATCTGTTTCTTTCCTTTAATGAAGATTGTGATTCCATGAGATGAAGGAGGAAAATTCTCTCTTCTGCTGACTCACTGTAATGGTAGTAGAGATTCAGCCCAGTGGTTGAAGTGATGCTGAAGAAAAATCAGCTGCTTGTCTCTATTTTGCATGGTACTAAATATTGCATCAGCATGCACCACTCAAAGGACTCAAAATTTCATCTCTGAAACAAAAAGGTGCAAGAGCTTATAGCCCCTGCTGCTTTTGAAGCTTTCCCACTATGAGAAGACTAACAGTCAGGCTATCTGGTGTTCAAACTCATCAGTAAAGGGAATAAGCAGCACCATCTCACACCATTAAGCACATCGTGGGGAAACCCTTTTCAAGAGAAGGAGGCAACTGGCATTATTTTAAAGTAAAAATAATAATCATCATCATAATCCCTAATTAAAGATGAATAACCAAGGAGGACCACATGTAACGTTTCACAGTAAAGTTTTGGAGATGCTCTGCTTTCCCTGTTAAGGTTTTGGATTCCATTCGCCAAACATTGTTTGGTCAAGGGCTAAGGGTTCTTGATGGCCTCTTTCATCCTCTTGCTCAGAAGGACAGGAATTCATTCCATCAAAATTGCTTTGCATTTCCAGCACCCCAGGGAACCATGCAAATAGTGTGAATCGTTACTTAACCTACTAACAAATGCAGCCCATAACAGAACGAGACACTAAACTGGAGACTGACAAGTGACATTATTTTTTCCAGTGCCAAGTCATGTTCCAAAGCAGACCGGAGCTGGTGCAGACACGCTCCTTCCCACTCAAGATCTTTTTTATGGAATTTTTTTCAATTTGTCAATGCCATGCATTATTGCCATGCACTAATTTTGCAGGTCTGTACTTAAAATCGTGTTCCTATCAGCTCAGTGTTTTCCAGTCCAAGCACAGTCATTAGTCTTGTCTTATACTCCACGGGCTGCATCCAATTATCTCTCTACAAGGTATTTTAGTCTATGGCAGCTAACAATGCTGGCTCTTCACTTAGCTCCAAGTACAGCGTGGAGTTGCATTCGAAATCATTACAATATTATCAAACATGCCAAAGCTAAAAATGCATTTATATTTCCCAAATCAATTGCAACTGAAAATAATAATAATTCGGCAGTGAACACAATTGTTTTGATAATGTAATCTAGAAATGTCAATACTTAGTAGTCCTGAGCAAAATTTTACGAGGCACCTTTTGCCCATTTGCCCATCCCCCATTTTGCACTCTAGTATTCAGTCAGATTGTTGTGAGACGTCTGTAAAAATTATCTGCAATCTCTCCGTTGCCATAATACAGATAATCCACCAGTTCTCTTCATGAACTGCAGAAACAAAAGCAAACACCTTTCCACGCAGCACACTAGCGTGCGTTTTCGCCATCTCACGCAAATGCATGCTTGATCAGGCTTTCAGCGGAGGTGCAGTGAGCGATATTTCTAAGTGCCGTTTGATGCAGAGTCTGATCCTGGTTGGTCACAGTCAAATATAATCCGAAGGAGAGGTTTAGAACCGTGGCATATTTTTAACCTCCTGGCATATGCAGCGTAGGCTGCTATTGAGGAATCTTCCCCGCGCCAAAGTGATGAGCAGACAAGGCAACACTAATGCTACTCCACGCTTTGCTCAGTGGGAGGTAGTGCAAAATCAGCCCAGCAGCAAATATTATATTAATAGTGCGGTCCTCCTTTTCCCTTCCATCCCCCATCTCAGTTTCAGAGTTGGAAAGTGATAACATACAGGACAGACTACATTCTTCTTCAGGCAAAAGGAATGAAGAGAAATCATTGGGTAAGTGATCACTAGGAAAACAGAATTTACTAAAAATTCACTGGGCTGATGGCAAATGACTGACATCCGTGTTCAGCACAGTGCTGAGCAGCTACAGCCAGCGATATAACCTGTTATATCAACACAGGACGACATTCAGCTCTCAGTTATACTGATCTCACTGAGGGTCCTCTAAATTTATAGCTGGCGTTTCTCGACCTCTCTAGTGATGATACCAACATACCAGTTCATTGACACTGCGCTTTCTATGATGCACTTACTAAATACGGGCATATTTAGCATCAAATACAGAGACAACCAAAAGTAGTCTCTACTTACTGACATATGAAACACAGTAAATAAATTTCCCCAATTAGAATAGCTGCAATTTTAAAGCTTCTGTTTCTTTGAATACACTTGATAAAATAATGTTACAAAGGACATACACATTTTAATTGCTCAAAAACATATAAATTAAGTGTTGCAAAAATAGATTATGTAGGTGTGGGACTTTAATTACTCAAGATATCTTCAAATATTTTAATTTGTGATATTTCTTCATTTTCAAACAAAAATTTCTCACCAGATACCTATAGGTCTATATCTAACATAGATTGTCTTTGACTCTAAAGACAGTACTATAGAAACAACACAGATTAAAAGTAAATATTGTGAAGCATGTAGAGCTCCAGAGTTCACAGCAAAATCATTTTTATTTTTATAAATGTTGTTGGTAGACTGCAATCCATTAACAGGCAAGCCCAAACTCAAACTTAACTAGACATCATTACCAGGATATTACAGTTTCTATAGCATTAGCTGTATGACAAAACAACGCCTTCACCCATATTATGAACTGATTCTCTTTTTATTGAAAACGAACGCTGGCATGATGCGTATAACATCTATGCTTCCCCAGAAATGGAGACAAGGCAGAACCACAAGGTTTGAATGCAAAAATATTCAAAACGCATTTTCTGGGTACCTGATTTATAGAAACTAGTGTATAAATGAGCCTTACGGATTACCGAGAAAGTAACATGCAGTTGGTGTGTGTCCAGTTATGCAAAGGAAAATGGGAAATACAGACCTGCAGGTAACAGTCCCTACACCCAGCTGACCCAGCACATTTAATACGATTTATATCCCATATTGTTTGCATGTACTTTCTTTCACTAACTTCTATTAAAATGTTTGCTCAGTTAGCCTACCTGTAGTTGAAGCAGCTCTTGCCTTCCCTAGATTTTGTACTTTAAATCAAGATAATTTTCACTTGCACAACAATTAAAAAAAAAAAAAAAAAGCTGTCAGCACACTTGCGTATTCCCAGTACATTCATAGTAAATAGGAATTAAAAAAATGCAGGAAGCAGTAGAATATCATGATGCAGTTCTAGCCAGAAGAGAAAATAGGTCATTACTGTCGTTTAACCTAACAATCAGTGTACTTCCACCCTCCTCAATCAATAAATAAAACAAAATTCTTTTAAGATTCCTCCAGTTTTAGGTCCAATTTTAAAAATATTTGTGGCCCCCAAATGTGCATATGTGTGTACTTGTGTGTGCATTGACAAGAAACTATTTTATCACCTATAAACTTGAGAGATTTACAGCAATGTTTTTGGAGTAAACTGAATAAATTGTGATATGCCAAGAGGCAGATGTAGAGGATTTAAAAATCACATCATTCCAATATCCTGCAAAACTATGATTCTGTTTTAAATTCTATAATTTTATGGCTAACAAAAATGCAAAAGTTATGGTTTTAGTAGCCTAAAGATATTAGAACTTCAGCGTGCGTTTTTCTTTTATCAGTAAATAGAGCAATTAAAAATACAATGGTGACTCAGTGACATGTCATCTACGGAAGGTAATGCTTCTGATTCATAAACC
>WAAD01011255.1:22199-29699 GCA_013389945.1 Fregata magnificens | reverse complement strand
TGCTGCAAAAGATGCATCTATTTCCTACGCCGTGTAGCTTCCAAGTGACGCCGATGGCGGACATACTTTCCCATCCATATAGATATTAAAGGGCCAAGGAGACGTTTTGGAAACATCAGTTGTTTGCCCTGCTGGCCTGTCCAATACTACCATTTCTTTATTACTCAGCTGTGAGCACATCATCATCTAGCTTGAGGACAGATCAGTATACCTATGTTAATTGCTGTCTTTTCCCCAACTCTTCAGAGAAGATCCACGAAGGTGCAGGGTCTGCCCTACAACATGATTTATAGGCTGAACTTCCATTTTTCCGCCTCACGTTTGTTTTCCCGAGAACGAAGCACTTCTAACCGCAGCTGCAGTTAAGCAACTTGGATTTCTGCTCAAGGGAATCAGTACCCCTGGCACCTAAGCACTTCTTGGTAAGCTGTAGTCCCCCTGGCTAAATCCCACCGTGCTTTTCATGGGAAGAGTGCTGTTGGCAAACTACATTATGATCTTCTGAAAGGACCAGGCCGTGATCACATGAATCATTATTATACAACCGATATAATCTCCACAACCCATGGCTGAGAGGTGGGAAAAATTCTATCACAAGAGGGGCCTAGGACATAAAGTCCCTTACGCCTGCCCGCGTTTATCTGGGGGTTTGAAAGAACACCATTACAGAACACTATTTAAAATGCTCGTAAAACATTTCAGTTAGCAACAGTGGCTGGAATGGGGCCTTAGACACAAGGATGGACATTTGGGAGTATACGACTTGGGGGGAAAAATGTCCTGGCTTGATGGTATTTCCTCTCAGGTTTTTTCTGTCTTTGGAGAAGCGTTGGCATGGTGTTCCGAAGCATTACGTGCAGTACTGGAAGCACGCACATTACCCAGACTCCTTTTCATGCAGAGGAATCTCAGACTTTACTTTTTTCTGTGGTTATGCGTAATGGAAGAGATTTGTGCATATGAAAGTAAATTTACTATAAATATGCAATTCATACATACAGTGAAAAAATCTCTGAATTAAGAAGCAGAATGAGTACTGACAGAAAAAGCGGTATTATATTCAAGCTTAGACTTAAAGCAAACGACGCCGTAAATTCAATTCACAACGTGTTTAGCTTGTTCACACTTGTCAATGCACTTTCTATACGAGTATGTTGGCACATACGGAGATTTAAGGCACGGGTTGCGGGAATTTAACACCACAGACTGAACACGAACACATCTCCTAGCAGATGAATTGCATAATTAGCAGGAAAATCCATCAAATTGTTCTATAAATTCCAATGAGCGGGTCCCGGAAGTTTTTTGGGTTTTTTCTGTGAAGGCAACAACAGTGCACATTCTGTACATTTCGCAATTCATATTTAATATCAAAGAAAGACGCATTAATAGCAAACCAAAATAAGAGTTGCGTACAAAACAAAAGCTGTGTACAGAATGGACAGATTTGGAAAATTAGAGCACTCTAACTGTTGGAAGTGCATTAACGTCAATGTTACCGGTACCCTCTTCCTTCACCCCATTTTCCTAAAGATAAGGGAAAACAGAACCTGCAAGCTCACTCTATAAATATTCCTATAATCTAGGCTAGTATCACACCTAGGCATTTCAATGGTTTTGCCTTTTATAACGTGAGGGAAGCAAATACTGGTTTAGAGGTGCAGAAGTGAGGACAAAGGTGACTTGTGCCCTGCTGCAGCTGCAAATGCTCTCGAGGCAGTGGTGTGTGCCTCCACTTAAAATGCAGGCACCTGCCTCAGACGGAAACGGTGGGATTCCCTGAAGGGACGTCACGGGCAGGACCTGAAGGAACATTTCAGGTAGCATTAGAAGGCAAGCCTAGATACGCCCCCAAAAAATTAGTGACTTCCTTATTTCTCAAACAGGTCACTGCTAAAAGACACCGAACCTAGAGGGGTTTGCATGTCATAGTGCCCCTAACCAGTGAGTATCATTCCAGCGTGAATCTGCAGTTTGCCAGACCACTTGTTATGCACAATTTCAGCGTCAGAGTCATTCGACAGACTTCCTATTAATATCAGGTGATGTAGGCTCTTGCATGCTCCTCACTGGGCCCGGTTTCTTGGGGACAATGAAGTTATATACAAAAGGGATACTGGAGCCAAAACTTTGTCAGCAATAAAGCTGAGAAGCTCTCTTCTCAAAAGGACGGGGATTTCCTTACCTCCTTTGAGTTCAAGACCAAAATGAATACCTATTTCTTAACTTTAACTGTCCCTCATCAGCAGCATCTTAAGCACAAATTCAGAGAAGGAAAAAAACCCCCACCCAAAACTTGCACTATATATTCTGTCATGAGGTATTGCATTAAGCTATGCTACACAATCATACCTTTTCCACTGTGGAGGGACAAATTCGGATCCTGTTTTACGTAAGACAGACAGAGGTGTATCAGCCTGTGCAAAGGACACAGTGAGATGTCCCAGAATGAGGCTTATGAAATTAAGTCAGTGATGAAGGAAATGCATTCTCTGACATTTCAAATGAGGCTTCAGAAATATTTACTGGAACCAAGTCTCTGTCTCTCCCACAAGCCAGTGGCTAGAGCTTTCATCTGGAACACAAGGGACCGTGACGCAAGCCACACACCTGGTAAATAATCAAGGATTTATACAAATTGGAAACACTCCTAAATAAAAGAACAGAAGATAACTGTCCCAATGTCAATACCCTGAGAAATGGTGCGTTTGCCAAGGATGTGAGAGACCAGCAGAGCAAGTTTGCTCATTTTGTGCTATTTCTCCTGCCGTTTGTGACCGCACTTACTGCTGGGTTGTCTTAAATACTCGATTCTGCTCGCAAAGCATGGTCTGGTAAGGCCTCACCTCCCCAGTGTCCCTACTATAAGGAGCGATTCAGAGGTGTCCCTAATCCCTTCCCCTCCTTCCCAGCTGAGGTGTTGCAGAAGACCTAGACTACCCTTCCAGCTTCTTCCAGAAAAAAAAAAACAGTTGATGTGCTGACCTCATCCTGCTCCCTCTCCGCTCGCTGGCAGAATGTCACTACTGAAGTGGGGAGAGCAGGATGTGCTTTGTGCAGTGCCCTTCACTGCCTAGCACTCCGTCAGAGAGTAGGTTTCTTCCTAAGTGAAATCCAGACAAACTTGCGTGTTTCAAGAAAAAAGAACCACCCCACCCCCCAAAAAAACTTACAACATTGCAGACACATCGTATCCTCCGTTCCACACACGCCAGTCTCTCAGCAGCACTTTTATTAAATAATCCTGTCAGAACAGTAAAAAGGGTTATACACAAATTATTTCTTGCCCACTATGTATTTAGAGGGTAGTGTTTTCACTTAAACAAATGTTTAACGGCCATATATAGGCATTTAACAGGTCCACCACAAACCTTCTGAAAGCACAACTATCTATTTCACTTTCTGTCCAGTTTGTGGAAGATACAGTTAAGAGAAAGCACTGCCAGATTCCTGCAAAGTGGTCTGCTTTAATGGAAAACTTTACTTATGTACTACATACCAGCTGCTTTGGATAGTCCAGTAGGAAAAAGCTTCCAAAAGAAAAATAGTATCTTCTATTGTGAGGTATTTTAACCCTAGAGTGGAAAACCTGAGGATAGCAGTAGGATAAAACTCTTGACAAAAACCTACAAAAGCTTCAGGGTTTCTCTGGAAAATAGAAAGGGAGCAGTTTAGAAACACAGTAGGCAAAATAAAAGGTTTCGTACTCCAACCGAGAGTATATTTCTTAAACTCTCAATAATTTTGCCTTCCTCCTGATTTCAAAAACAGACATTCTGCAGTAGGGATAAAACCTGTAGCGCACCTATTTCATTTGAGCCCATTAGAGCTTATTAATCTTCCCCTGTGAATGACCTTCCACACACCACCACAATGCTGACCGACAGAAGATCCAGAAGAATAAGGTGCTATGAAATGAACTAATCAGGCACATAGAACAGAACTTCAATTTCTAAATAAATGGAAACTCTGATAGCAAAAGAAGTCACTTCCAACTTTATCTGTGGGGAAGAAAAAAATTCTGGGTCCATGAGGTTTTCTGTGTTTTCTGGTTTTGTTTGATTTTGATATTCCTCATGATGCCTGATTCCTGCTTCCTATAAATCAGCAGTAATAACTACTATTTCAGCATCGTGCCCCTTGTCTACATGGCCACCAACGTCGCCATAAAGCTCTAGCTGTAGTAGCTTGAAGGACCAAGGCTTAAAAACCACGAAGGTACCTGTTGTGTAACAAGCACAAGATTAATATTTATGTACAGAACCCGAAGAAAATAAACTTTCAGCGTTTGGCAAGACTTAAAACGCCATTTGCCAAGAGGGGCATCTAGATGATTAGTTTCTGGAGAACACAACCTATATATAGGTAATAATTCATAAACCTTACGGTTTCAGAAATAGTACATCACAGCTCTGATCCTTCAAGCCCTTGTTATTAAAGCTACTCAGACACATCGGTGTGTACTGACTTTGTGTGTTGACATGTGAACTGACCTGAACTTAAACATAGCTTTTCAACACCCAGTCCCTTTCTGCAGTGCGTACAGGTTTTCTGAGCAGCAGAGGAGGAAAAGGCAATAGATTTAGACAAGATTACAGCAGCTATTTGCAAATTCATGCACAGAAAACTTTATTTTAATTCTGGTACAGATTTGGAAAGCCTAGTGGCAGCACGTAGGTACTGTGGTCAGTACAGAGATACAATAGCTGACACCCACCGCCCATGCCAAAGTACTCTAGAGACCGGCGGTGCTAAGGAAGGGAAAGCAACTTTTTCTCCCTTCAGCTAGCAGAAGGTGGAAGAGTATTTCATATACCTCCTAGAAATACATGGTACGTAAAGAAGCCCTGAAAAAAGCCCGCACCCAAAACACATTAGAAGTCTCCAAAATATCCTCTTCCTCAGCAAGCGTGGCATTTTGTAACTCTGGCTTTGTTGTCTTCATCCAACATAATGTGCCCACAGTGACATCCAGCCGGGATGCATCTAGTTCTTCTGTTCTGATAGGCAAGCGCAAGAAACTGTGTGAAGAAACGAAGTTTGGATTGCCTCATGGAGTAAAAATATATACAGCGTATTTTAAAGGAATTATGACATTTCATCTTCAAATGCTGTATTATAAATTATTTCATCTAATAATAATAAAAATAAGAGTTATTCCACCTCTAGGCTCAGACAACAGTCTTGTCCAATTGCTGGTATGAAACATGTACCAATAATGCAAATCCCTCCACCCCACCTCAACTCTTGCCAGGCCTTCCCACTTACAGATAAAAGTTTCCTTCCCCCTCAGTAAAGATGAAATCTCTCTCTCAAGCCAGCAGAGGCTTCCCAAGATCTCCCTTTCCCGCCTTTCTTTAAAGGGCTGCCACAGGAGGAGGAGGATTAGGTACCAGTTATTAACCTGTTCCCAACCCACGTGGAAGTTCGCACATTTCATAACGTCTGTCCTTTTTCTCCAAAAATGAGAAATTTCACAATAGAAAGAACCACTAAGTATAAATCTGTAAAATCCCCTTTGCGAGTAGAGCTACCAGTCCTTCTACACAGGGACTGGGGAAAATGAGGAAAGAAATAAAATAAAACTCCCTTCCAGGACAGTTTTCTCCCGAAAGCCACTAAGATCTGGATCTAGCACAAGGCTCTGTCAAGGGGGAGGAATCAAACCTCATGTAACTAATTACAGGGAAGGGGTCCCCGTCTCTTACTTTATTGGTTTAGACGATATGAAAAATTAAACACTAGTCATGCCCTGGTAAAGTCGTTAGCTTGCACAGCTCTACCCCCCCTTTTTGACAGAAAAGGGACAAAGAGGAAACCATCTTAAAACAAAATCCTCTTCTACATATGAAGAAACTATAGTTAGCTACCAGACCCATACGCCTCTACAGACCTTTTCTGTTCCCCCATAAAACAACCATCTAGTTGTTTTCCACTCGCTAGCTCCCCTTTCCATATTTGAAAAAGTCTTACAGGCTGTCGGGGGGGGCCTTGTGCTCGGCAACGAATAGATTTGATTCCTTTATCAAATAAAAAAGTTTCCTTTTATTTCCATCTCATGAAACACTTGTACAACAGTACGAGTGCCTTAACGAAAACCTTTTTTCTATCCTCTTTAAAAGGCAGCAGGTTATTTTCTTGTAGTGTTATTTGGATGACAGGGAAGGAAAGAGACAGGAGACGACCTCCAAACATTATCTCAGAAGACATTAAATCAGGCACTTGAAATTCCTAGTGGAAAAAACAATTCAAGCTCAAACTGAAATTATGACATATTCAAAGCGAACACAGTACTCGCAGAAACTATGCAGCAGAAAAGAAAAATTCTACCTTCCACTGCAAGAGCCAGCAAAATTACAAGCTGCTTAGCCAATGATCAGCTCTCATACTAAACTGCTTACCCGAGGGCTTCTGGGTCCGAGGCCTCAAGCGACCAAAAGCTAGCTGCCTTTGATCACTAGGTCCTCCCGGAGCCCACGAGGACGCTGACACGTGCTACAAGCACAGAGGCTGACACCAAAGCTTTTCACTCCTGCAAACTAAGTATCAACCAGACAGTAGCACTCAGAGCTTGGAGTGGTGACCAATTTGAAGTAGCACCTTAGGACTAGGGCTGGCACGGTCTCACTGCCGCGTTATTCCGTTTCCAAAACTGTGACTTCAGACTAGAACTACGGACAGACAGATGGACACTCGGCTGCTGTGCTGCATGTGACACTGTATTATTAGTAGACGACACTATGTTATTAATAACATTCAAACACAAGTGCCAGGCCTGTAATTCTCCCTCATTTCGTAGTAACCTTCAGCGACCCAATCACCGTGCGTGTCCATCTGGAACGAGTGCCTGACACGACACCTCCACAGACCGCCCGAGTGGTCAGGTGGTTACTCAGAGAGTTACTAGAATAAAAGACAAGAAAAATGGGATGGAAGAAAACCTCCTTTGTCTAAAAAACGCATCCGGTGTGCGAGAAGGCTCTGGATCAGGAACGAAATTGCTCATTTACATCAAGACTAAGATCGTGGAATCATAGGATCGTTAAGGTTGGAAAAGACCTCTAAGGTCATCGAGTCCAACCATCGGCCCAACACCACCTAAAAAAGGCCCTGGAGCGCCACGCCTACACGTTTTTTGAACGCCTCCAGGGATGGTGACTCCACCACCGCTCTGGGCAGCCTCTTCCAGTGCTTGACCACTCTGTCAGTACAGAGTTTCTTCCTGCTACCCAACCTAAACCTCCCCTGAGGCAGCCTGAGGCCGTTTCCTCTCCTCCTATCGCCGGTGACTTGGGAGACCGACCCCCACCCCGCTACGCCCTCCCGTCGGGTGGGTGCAGAGAGCGAGGTCTCCCCCCGGCCTCCCCTCCTCCCGCCCAAGCACCCCGCTCCCTCAGCCGCCCCCCTCAGGGCCCGCGCTCCGGACCCAGACCTGCACCCTCACCGCCCTCACGCCGCGACACCGCGCTCCGCCCCGGCACCGGCCTCTCCCGCACCTCA
>WAAD01011255.1:6627-21935 GCA_013389945.1 Fregata magnificens | reverse complement strand
GGTGGCGGGGCCGCCCCTGCCCCGGGCGCCCGTCCCCCCCGCTCTGGGGCGGCCGGCGGGCTTTGCTCTTCCCCTGGTGACCAACCGCTTTGCGTCTTCCCTGTGCAGGCCAGTACGGTGGTGGCGGTCGGGCTGACCATAGCGGCGGCGGGATTCGCAGGTTCGTAGGTGAGGGGAGGGCGCTGAGCCGCCGGCGGCGCTCGCCCTTGCCCGCCTGGGCACCGAGGGGCGTTGGGGTGCTTCAGCGGCTGGCGCAGGACAGGCTTCTGGGGGAGCCCGTTTTGAGGAACGTGGCTGCGGTTAAACAAAAGATCGAAGTTCTTACGTTTTTATGTCCCCGAAAAGCTTGTCCCACTCTCTAATCCCCGAGTTACCGGTTGCGCTGAATTGCTAAATCTGTATGGAACTTTATACTTAGCCTTGCTCAACGCTGGTTTCTTTAAGGTCGCTATGCGCTAAAAGCTATGAAGCAAATGGAGCCGCAGGTAAAACAAGCGCTTCGGAATCTGCCAAAGCCTGTAAGTTTTTGTTTTATCAGTCAGCAACATCTTTTTATCTAAAAGTTTACTTGGTGAAATAACTACAGACTATTGTCTCTGTATAGCGTTGCTGTATTTTCTTCCAATACTAAACATAATTTTGTCAGTAATAACAGAATTAAGCTCAGCGATTCTAGTGGTGGCTGACTAATAGAGAACTTGTTTTGGCAAGTTTAAGTACGCATTTAAATAATGATACTCCAACTGAATTTCTTATTACAAGCGCAAAAGAAGCTTCGCAATGTTTTACAGACTAAAAGCTCAGCAGCTACTAAAGCAATAGTGAGTTGTTTTAACTGATAAAGTTAAACTTAAAAATTAGTGGTTTTTTTTAAACTAACGCATTTTCTCTTTCAGGCCTTCAGTGGTTATTACAGAGGTGGATTTGAACCCAAAATGACTAAACGAGAAGCAGCTTTAATACTAGGAGTGAGGTAAAAGGAAATTTATTAGACACGAAAGGTAAAAAGGAGGCCACGGTGTTACCTAGTTGCTGGCCTGGTTTGAAAAGGACGTAATTCTCAATGCTTAAGACTATCCTATGCCCAGCTTCCCCTGGGAATGTCACTGTGAAGCAGCCTTTCAGGATTTTCTGTACTTATTCAGGATTTTTTGCTGCATGTTAGCTTGCTTAAAGCTGACTGTAGCTAGATTTCCGTACATCTGAAAATCCCTAGCACATTCAAAAGCCATATACAGGTCCAGGTAAATACACCATTTTCAAGAAGCCTTGGGGTTTACTCGGTGCAGGGAACATGGCTGTGCTGTTTGCTTGTGGTTCCTGTCGCTGCTGGTGAGTTTCAGATAGATGCAGTGTGGAGGTGCTTCAAACCCAATTTGTGCATGTGGAATAAATTCATCACTTCTAGAGTATCTTAGATACAAAGTATGGTAACTATCCCTGCCAAAACTTAAAGAGACTCAAGACCACATACACAAATTTATCTAATAAGATACAGAACGGGAACCATTTCTGCTTGAGGGCAACTTCCAACTTTGAAGTTTGTATGCAAACAATTTGTTCTTTGTTTGTTTGTTTTAAATAAATCAGGAGCAAATTTTCTTTTATTTTTTTTCCTCCAGCCTTTGGGAAGTTGTCCCTAATGTTACAACATAGTTCTGTTTGTTTTCAACCGTGTGAATGTCCCCCACCATATTAGACTGCTATAGCTTGGCTTCTTTAGCATACGGTATTTTGGAAAAACCTTAGAAGCCTCTCCAGGACTTACACGCTACACATCAATAATAGGAAAAGAAAAACATACGTGTAAGCCAGAGAGTTTACAGATAAGATGGAGTGCTTCCTTGTTCTAAGACATCTTTTAAAGATCTGGGGGATTGCCCTTAAGTCAGTTTTTCTCTCTCTTTTAAAGCCCTACAGCCAACAGAAGTAAAATTCGAGAAGCCCACAGACGGATCATGCTTCTGAATCATCCAGATAAAGGTTAAGTAACTTAAGTCACATTGATGAAGTAATACATGTTTTTAACACAGATTAATAGAACTGTGTAGGGGAGAAGTGACTGACGTATCGACTACCTCAGCTACTAAGAAAAGCCCCAGAAAACTCTGAGTGAAAACAAATTTTAGGGTGCCTTAATCCTTATGGTTTTGGAGCATATTTTTGTGTTTGAATGCTCTAAAGCAAGCAGACAGATTCAGCAGGTCAGCTTGTTACTTGCTCTATCTTCTGTGCATATCAGATTAAAATATGATTTGTTAAAATGAGACTTAAAATCACCTTAATTTTAGATGAAAGACCAGAGTATATTTGTGTGCATTATGTACCATGTGCGTTTGAGTTCATCTGAACGCATTGGGAATTCCCCCTACATGGCAGGTATTGAGCCTTCTGTGTCTGTCGAAGACACTAAACTATGAAATATTTCTGTTCATGGTACTCTGAAGGCTCAGAATCTAGTTATGCTTGAAGTTAATAACTTGAGGCATCTGTACCTACTCTAAATGCTGTTTACTTCAGTGAGTCAGAATCGTGTGTCAGTGCTTGGCATTTAACTTTTTAATCCTCACTTAAAAAGTAAAATGGCTTGCTGTAAAGTGACTGTTGAACTTCATTACTTTACTTTTATGCACCAAACCCCAAAATAATCCTTGGGATATGCCTTTCATAGGTAATATCTAGCAGAAGTTAACCTCAAAATTAACTTTATTGAATATATGCAGAACCTAAAAGACTGCTAGGAGCATTTCACATGTTTTACATGACCTAAATAAGTTAAATTATGCTTTAAGTAAGTAGAGTAGTTCTAGTACTAGTAAACGGTATACATGCTACAGATCTTTGCACCTCACGGTCAGTTACAATTTCAGTGCGTTTGCATTGTGGCTTCTGTTTCAGTATCTCCCTAAGTCATTTGTACGTCATGTTTAAAACCTGAACTAGTCCATTGGTTGGTTCAGCAGCAGTTCACATGCTGGCCTTCAACTAGGGGGGAAAGGTTTATCTGCAGACTTGTTAGTTTAATGCTTCTGTATTCACAACAAACTTCATGCTAAGTCATTAGTGACCAAATCATTTGTGACTGATAAAACTGGAGAAAAAAACTACGCCAGTAAACTAAAAGCAACCTAACAGGAATGAGCTGTCTGCACATTTAGCTACTGCAGTGTCTATGTGTAAACTTACATAGCTTCAGTCATAATGTAATTTGTTCTTTTAACTGGAATAACTTTCAGACCATACTCTCACTTTTTTTTCCTGTGTACTGTGGCATTGCTAACAACACAAAGAAAATACTTTTTTCATCTGATGTGACATGAGGTTATCTTTCTTCTAGGTGGCTCTCCATATGTAGCAGCCAAAATCAATGAAGCTAAAGATTTGCTGGAAGACCAAGCTAAAAAATGAATGAGAGAGAAAATCAGAGGGTTCGTCCATGCAAATGATTATTTTTGATAAATGGCTTAAGAAAAGTTCTCATGTCAGTCTTTGACTTACTTAATATAAATGAAGCTGGAAATATGAATCCGGGGAGGCTTCCCTCTCTACTCGCTTCTTAGTCACTTTTTGGGGAAACATGTGAGGGAGTGAGGCTTAAAGTTTTGTTTTGCAGCTGTTCTTTATTAAGCAGCAAAATGTGCCACTCAAATATTTTCAGTGTAAAAGAGTAATAACGTGGTTTGGCCAATGCATGTTACCAGCTGTAGGTAGAGTTACATGTTGTTACCTAATTTTTGTTAAACTAGCTATGTTTAAAGTTCATGCTGCTGTTCTTTCATATGCCAAAGTTAGCATGATGAACTGGTTTGGGGAGGGGGTGGAAGAAATCAAGAGGATTTATTCGACAGGAAGAATTGGCACAGATGTGTGGTTGTCTCTGACTTAAGAAATAAAGTATAGGAAACAATGTCCTCGGTTGTCTTTGCCTTGTGAAAAACAAGGCTGGTTGAGCTGCTGAAGTGTTACTGATGGGTCTGGAATGGCCCAGGTTTTTTAGTAACTTTCAGCTTTTAATGGCTCTTCTAGTGTTTAATAAATTTGAAATTTGTAATATAAGTACTGTAGTTTTATACATTCTTACACTAGAAAGTTAGAATTTACATAATAAGGTTTGCATTAATAGTAATTGGGAAACAGGAACTCTACATAAGCCATTGAAGATACCTGAGCCGGACTTAGCATGCTGCATGAAGCCTAATGTATCCCAGCAGATGCCTTTGTAAGTATCTGAATGAGGGCCAAAGAGTTGTGTTGTACTCCAAGAATCTTGCCAGTCTTTCTGCAACTACAGCAAACCCGCTCTACAGCACATGTAATAGTTACGCTCCTCTGTTCACAAATACAATGGATATCGGAGCTTGCCTTTTTCCAGAACAAGCCTCTCACTTCAGAGTAGTGTAAAAGTTGTTGTACATCCTCTGCGTGAATGGTGGCCTCTACGTAGCTGCATGTCTGTCAACTAGTTATAGGCCACGTAGTATTACCAGAACAACAGTAAGGAAGAGTTCCGTGCCTTCAGAAGAGAGGATCAAATCAGTGACATGAGTATGAAATAGAAAATGTTTAGAACCTATATAGAGAGAGGGATAACTGCTTTACTACAGATTTTAAAGTGGGGTGAAAAAACCAGCTGAAACACTGCCCCGCAGCAGTCCCAGAGTATGCTTATTTCAAGCCATATGCAGAGTGTTACTGTACCTAAGTTTTTCTCTGCCAAGTACTACTGGCTTTTTAAACATAGCTTTTTTTTCTCCTCTTTTTTTTTTTAACTTTTCTCCTTTTTTTTTTTTTTAATTTTTTCTCCCTTCTTGTGCTTGCCTTACAATNATTTTTTTTTTTTTTTAAACTTTTCTCCACTCTTGTGGCTGCCTTAGCAGTTGAGATGCTTGTGCATGCTTCAGAGTTCTAACAATTTAACTGTTTGATCTCCAGGAGGGAACACTGTCTGGGAGTGCCAACACTTAAGTCAGTCAGTCATATTAAAAACTGCACATCGCCTTAAATGAAATACATACCCACACCTAGTTGGTACAACTCTTCTATAGCTGTATTGGGTAGAGCAGCTGGAGGCCCAGGTGGTTCTGAATGCTTGTTTTTGTTCTTACTCACTTCAGGCAAAACCAGGTAAGACAGGATTTTTTTCTTTCAAGGCAGCACAACTTCAGCAGTAGCTGTTTGCTCAGACTTCTTACATCTTGCTTACCCAGATGTTTTTCCACGCCTGTTTTCTGCTTCATTGCTCTTGCTCATGTGCCTGAAGAGAGGGGTTAGTGTGTCATGCTTCTAACTTCTCAATTAAAAACTACATGTGCATTAATTCCTATATATGTTAGTCAGGTTAGGTGATTCTCCAAGGTACGAAGTCTGGTTTTAGACTTGTTAACTGGTGTTTTTACATCATCACCTTAAAGAACAGAAGATTAGCATGTTAGAAAACTCTTATGAAAGAGTTAAAGGTTCAAGCTGCCTTGCAAGTAAGTTTCAATTGTTAGTGATGACAGCTTGAAAACCTTAAAGTCAATAGTAATTTAAATTTCTGATAGAAACAGTCAACAGATGGAAGATCAAAGTTTATTTTCTTTTACTACCAGCATACAAAAAAAAACATATTGCACATCAAACAACCAAAACAAAAATAAAAATACTCTACTAAGGACTAACATATGTAGTTTATACAGAATAAACTTTCTGGAAATTGATCTTTTCAGTAGTTCAGGTTATGTCTTAATGGACATGACTAATTCAGCTTAGTGTTAACTAAAGCTATGTTTGATTTTTAAATACTGTACAGTTTAATAAATAAACCAAACAAAGCCTCAATGTAGAACAGTCACTGCCAATGTCACCCAGTATCCCTGCAGATTATGAGAATTTAACAAATGTATTCCAGTGGTCTGCAGATTTTTCCTCTACATACAGCATTTAAAAAACATGTATTAAAACAGACCAGTTTCCAGACTAAACTAATGGAGAAATTACATTTCAGTGCAAAATATTTTAGACTGCATTTCGTTCTAGTATTCCTCAGGTGAAGAAGTGGTTGCATATTATTAAAAATGTAACAAAAGCAGCTAATGCTTTCATAAAGAGTATTATGTTAGGGATCCCCCTCACATCTTTGCCATATTTTGAAAACAAAATAACATTTCCTATAGCCAGCAATTTTGTTTATTTAAATGTTACATATACTATCTCAAGGCACATCTGATGATATATTTATAACACAGTAGGTGTCAAAGTATGTTTAACATATGATTTCTTCAGGATCCCTCCCCCTCCTGTATTCCAAAATGGAGGAACTGAAAGTGCGGTGTCAAGACTGGCGATCCATATTCTATCTTTGGCAAGCTTATACAAGCACTATTTTAAATGTAATGTAAAAGAACTGTAAACTAGGAACTTCAGTTTATGAAACACCGTTCAGCACTGCTTCTTCCTGATTATTTCCATCCTCTTGAACAGTAACTTTCTTTTCATCAGGACTGTGCTGTAGTTTAGAAGGTTCATCCCCAGAAGTTGTAGCGGGACCATTCACTGCCTTTTCAGAAGGGCTGTTTTCATCAATCGCATCTTTTGCCTTGCAAAACCAAAACCAGGATAAGATTAGAAATACCGTAAAAATATACCGAGTGTAATCTAAATTTCCCTCTGGCTCACACAGCACCTTTGCAATAGGAAACGCCTCCTGTCCATCTGTGCCAGTACCCTATCACTTATAGATGCTATTACTTACCTTGTCATTTAGGGGATACTTCTGTATCAGACACTTCTGAGGAAATCGTGCCAAGGGAACCCTGAGACAGCATACCCAGAATGTTTTGTTTCGCAATTTCCATTTTTCTAAGCCAGTGAAGAAGTTAACTGGAAAGTTGAGTTTTACACCCCTTTCAAAGTCTACAGTAAGATTAGGTTTTGTTAATCGTATAGCAATGGATCTTTCTTATTTTGCTAAGTCAGACATAACTTGTGGCAGTAAGTTCAACATTACTTCAGAAGTAAAGGAGTTCTGCTTTATTCAGTTCTGAATGTTATTTTTTGATACGTAATGCCACTGATCCTTTAAGGAGAACAGATCTCAAATCCACAATCTTCGTAACATTAGTTTTTTCTAAAATAGTCTGTACAAGTAACATGCTACCTACTATCCTCTTTTTGTAAACTGCTTTAAGGATCAGTTCTCAAGACTCACCCATGCGTAATTTTCACATTTTATTATGTAATGCTACATTAGTAAGTATAATATTTTAAAATGCGTAAAGACTTAATTTGAGCATTACACTAGGTCACTGAAGTCTGCAATGACGGTCTATGAGTCAATGTCAGTTCTGTTTACTCTGGGCCATTTTTGCTTTCAATGATTTATTCTTAAACTCAAATGCACTTGTAGTCAAATGAGGGCTAAGTGAAGCACTCCTTTACTGTTTTGCTGCAAGGGAAGAAAAATTAAAACCCCATACATTAAAAAAAAAAAAAACAAACCCCAACAACCCCCACCAAAAACTTCTTACCGTTTCTTTCTTGGTTTTGGCTAGTGTCTCCTTTGGAGGGTTTCTCTGTCTACTTTGAGATTCAGCTCGCGATATATAATCAGCTACTGTTACTGTTCAAGGGAAAAAAATTACAGTGATGCTCACATCAGAGGTCTAACTTAGCATTAAGCTTCATATGTCTTTTCTGTACAAGTTATAGCATAACTGGGAGACATCTCACAAAAGGCCTTCACACTTACAGGTATCAACTACATAGCAAGGATCGATTTGTTTCTGTTGTTAAATACAATTTTCACCAAAATCAGTGGTAACGTGATGATCTGAAGGTGGAATCTTAACATTAATAAAATTGTAATTTTGGTCCAGTTGTAAATTTTATTGGAAAGTAAGGGCTTTCTGTAGGGGTTCTGAAGAGATCAGACTGCAGGCTCTTTAAACTACACACACTGTTTGTCACTGGGGTTTTACTATCTTGAGTAGTGAAGAATTTCACATTAATGAAATGAAGGTAAGTTAAAATATGAAAAGAACTGGGGGAGGTTGAGTATGGTATCACTTACGATACAGCAGCATTCAAGTCTTTGTGACTTCATGAAGCAATTGGCAAGAGAACTCACCCTCCTCCTGGGATTCAAAATGCAATCCACACAGTTAACTCTGGCTTGTGGGTGGGTGGATTAATTGTGATGTGTGTACAGACACTTGAAGGGGCTCTGTATGAGCGAGCCCGTGCTCAAAAGCAGAACAGCCATGTTTGCACTGTTACAGCTACACTTACTGGATGCTGGCCAGGGCTTTTCTGACCTTTTTTCTTCTTACCACCTCAGCACGTTCTTGTAGCCTGGTTTTGTCTTATCCCACCCTCTTGTAACCATGCCAATTGAGAGTCAACTCTATCTTTAGAATACATAGTACTACAAGTTTAAATATACACTTGTATCTTTGATGAGCTAGAGCACATTAGAGTTGGCAAGCATTATCTATTGAACAGTACAGTCAATTGTATTTAGTGTATCATGCATTCAGGTGAGCTATTTTTCTGCGTTTAGGAATGACTGCATGAAACCTACATCAGAACAGGAAGTGCAGCACATGAATTTTCTGTTACAGTAATTGGACTTCTTACAACTGGGTCCTTGCATAATTGTCAAGACCAAGTGAGTTTCTGCGTGAGGAGAATTATTTCTTTAAAATGAGGTTCTGTACCCAACTCCTCTAACGTAAAGATGAAGCATGTTTTATGCATGCAATGTAAGACACCAATTCTTAATATTCGTATGTGTCACAGGAACCCAAAACATATAGCAATGTAAATCAAATAATACAACTAAATGACTGAAGCACATTGTTAGCATTGGGGGGGGGGAGGGCCGGGGGGGGGGTTCCTTCTGTCTTAATTTCACTCGCTATACACTTACTAAGTATTTATGAAGAGATTAAATTATTAGAGCATTTTTCACAAAGACAGTATAACTAACTACCAATGCTCTTACTGTTGTATTTAAGAATATTTATTATGCAAACTGGAAATGGGATCTTGAACAAAGACATCAACAGGAAAAAACTGAGAAATCTTCTTTGGGAAATTTTGGTTTGTTCTTAGAATACTTAGATCTAAAAGAAAAATATCATAGCTTTTGTAGAGATGACTAACATCTCATGCTGCTGGCTGAAATTAGTTTCTTAGAAGTAAAAGACGAAATCCATTTTTACTTTTTCCACCCCTTTAAGCTCGTATTATGGTTACGAAACTAGCATGTTGAGAAGTAATGGGTTGCTTTGGGTTTTTTTGGGGTTTTTTTGTTTTTTTTTTTTAGGGGTGTTGGGGTGTTTGGGTTTTTTTTCCTTCCCCTGAGTTTTAGTTAGTGTAATGCAACAACTTTTTTCTTCTTAATCAAATGTTGTATGAGCACCACAGATATAAGGAAGACAAATATGGGTGAAATTTTGAACCTGTCAATCTAGAAGACCTTCTGTTACTACCTTATGCCATGTATGTACAAGCATTTTCTAAATAGGGCATTATACTGAAAATTAGCTAGTTCACCTTTAACATTTCAAGTGTTAGTACACACAAAAGAAATGCAACAAGCCACAACAACAAAAAAATCAGAAACATGCAATTTCATTTGAATTCCTCCTCCTTCCCACCCTCAATTTGTAGATGACTTACAAATATTCACAAAAGCCGAGGACTGATAGCAGCAGTTTGATACAGGCGCGGGACTGGCAGATCCCATGTGAGTTCCCTCACAGCGCTCTGCCAGGGCACCCACATCCTGCCATTCCAAGTCTTGGCTTCTCAGCCAGTGCTGAAAAGGTTGTGTCACATTCAGTGCAAGTGCACGGATGCAAGTGAGTGCAGGTCATGGACCTTCACATTTGTCTTGATCCTGGACCACTGAAGTCAACAGCAGTTCCACTACTGGCTTCAATGAGAACTGGATCAGAAGCATAACTTGTATGTCCAAGCAAAAAGTTAGACATTATAAATTAGTTTCATTAGACAGATTAAGAACTTATAGAAGTTCTCCTAGTAGAAGAAATGTCTTTCATCTTTATCTGGTAGTCTTATTAGTTATTGAGTAACCTTTTTATATTATGCAGCTATATGTAAAACAGCAGACACAACATTCTCTCATGCTTTTGACCTGAGATTACCCACAGCTCCACTCGAATTACCTGGCTGTCTATCTTCTGCCTGACCCCTGAAGCGACGCCTGCGGCTACGATTGCGTCGCTGGGGTTTTTTGTCACTATCATCTGCAATTGCAAAGTTTACCATGAACTATTTCTGATGATAAAATAAATAAATAAATTCTTCAGCAGTTTCGGCATGGGGCATTTAAAATTGCTTCTGTAAAGAGACAGGCTAAATAAGACAAGCTGAAAGAAAAACATAATTTTATACTGAAAGCATACACAATAATGCAAAGGCTAGATTTTACTTTTTTTGCTCTTGGCTCATTAAAACATTTAGGCATATGCTTAATGACCTCATTTCATTTATTAAATAAGTAACCATATGTCAAATTTTAGCCACATAACCCATGAAAGAAGAGGTTTTTCCCTATGTTATTAAGCAACAGATCACATTCTCGTCCCAGTGAGTACCAAGACAATTTACTGAGGGAAAAGTAGTTAAGCAGAAGCTGGGTAGAGACAAATGAACAGCTTCTTAAGTAGCTTCCCTGCACTGAGACTGAGGTTACCAAGGAGAAAACAGAATGCTGATCCAGCAGTACCGTTTCTATGAAAACAGCAGTACTAATGGGAAACAACAAGTTAATCTCTGGTGTCTCTGTCAGACAGTTTTTACAAAAGAGGCATAGGAAAATACTAGTGGAGCTCAGTAAACAGGAGATTTCATGGCAGAGCCATGGAGAAAGTCTTTCTTTAATCAGACAGCAACCTTTAACAGAACGATTTGTCACTAACAAAAATGAACAAGCGTTTCACTACACTTACATGGACAACACATTTTCTCTTAGCCTGTTCTGGGACTATCATCCAACTGTTTACATACCTAAACCATTCTCATTAACAGAAGCTGTATCAGATTCTGTCATTCCATCCATAAGAACAGCATCTTCATCAGTCCTTCGCCGGCGTGACCTCCTACGACGGTTACTACTGTGGTGAGATTCACTAGCATCGGTATCCACAGTCTGGTCTGACTCTGTGTTATCAAGCAAGCTGTAAGGGTTGCTGTCCGGATCCTTAAGCACTAAACAAACAGAAAGTTTCCATCTAAGATACTGTAGTTACATATAATTTAAATTTGCAGGCTTACATCTGTGTTTGAAAGTTTCAAAATATAAAGCAACCTTACGAAAAGGTGTAATATGCAGAACTACAGCATTTATGATTTCATACTGGTTCCTCTCTGACTCTAATCCAACAGTAAGTATTCTGAGGCACCACAACAGGCACTTGTATTATTTCATCACAAACATCTCCAAGGTGACATTTAGAGAACTTTTACTCAAAACTGCTAAATGTGTAAAATATGCCTTTTGCTTCATAGCAGCACGGTACTTTTGGCACTATTGAAGTGTTATGAATTAGCACAGTCAAATTCTGATAAAACATAAGATAACTTCCATTCTATGATTTCTTCTCATTCTGTATCTAAACAGAAGCTTAACTCAGAAGGCAGCCATAGGTAACATGCCAAAGATTTACAGACTTTGATAATATCATTATTATCTGTGTGTAGTAGAGGAAGGAAACTAAGATCATTGTGAGCAGAAGATAAACGAATTAAAATCTAACATCATAGCGTATGACAAGGAACTATCACACAACTCTACTGAAATCCCAATGTATTAAGACGTAAATGTAAAAATGGAGTATTTTAAAGCGGTAAGAGGTTATACAGAAAATTGCCAGGAACAAAAACTAAATTCAAAATACATTTGAAACACAGTACCAGAGCTAATGGATGACTTGCCACCACGAGGCCCACCACGCCCACGGCCTCCAGATACACTACGTCCTCGTCCTCCAGGACGTCGTCTATTGTCACGTTGATGTCTGCTTTCTCTGTCATCTTCTCCTGCCAAGGACCAGTCACTAAGTTCATCTTTTCTCTCAGATTCTGTTTCAGAGGGATTAGAGAGCTCAGAGTTTGTACCTTGTACAAGAAGGGAAAGAAAATTGGAAATTAATATGAAATTTGGGATTATATTCTGGTTTCAGATTCTTACAGAAGTCTTCCAACCCACATGGCTGGTTATATATACAAACACACATATATATATAAAGTGTATAAATACAGAAATTAAATACATTTATTAATATATACTTATAAAAGTATATAAATGTATACATAATTTTATATTTTTATATATACACTCATATATATGCACATATGAAACACAGATAGAGCATAAGTTACCTAAGTTTAAGTTTCTCAACCTAAGTTTGTTTGTAATAACATGAGAAACAGGGGCTCAAAGATTACCAAAACTGCAATTTATGTACACGGATGAATCAAGGATTAAACAGTATTTCCTCTCTTTGTGTATACACTGCAGGCATTTGGTGCAGTTTCTAGGCAACTTCTCTGAAATTCCCAAGGACAACTTTGTAGCTGATGGATGTTGCTAAGCAACCTCTTCTGGCTGTTGTAATGCCGCCTGAACAATTTAACTGTTTATATTAAATAGCATTCGTAATATCCTACCATCTCAGAGTTAACCAAACCCACACAGCTTTTTACTACTTAAAAATTCAACACCTACTATTTATTTTAAACATCCAGGAACTCTCCCTACTAACCATTCTGGAATACAGCAATCTAAACCCATATGGTTCTAACATGTAATTCTTGCCATTTTGGGAGGGAAAAAAACCCCAGTTTTCCAAATGAAAGTCTGTGGGTACATAAACAAATGGAACAACTTTCATAACAGCTTAGTCAAACAATTCATTCGGAAATAATAAAAAAAAAAAATGAAGTTACAAACATTAGCATTATCATCAGAATCAACCTGAGCAACATGGCATGATCCTGGAAGCTACAGTCAGTGACAGACTATAAAATCCAAAAGAAGAACGTGTCTGATTCTGTAACAGAAGTGAGCTACGTGTAGATGTTCAGGAATAATTTACTGTATTGAATAAATAGATTTTTTTTTTCCCCCCATTTACAGAAGCACCTGTGTTTCTTTGTGAAATACGTCTATATTCAAATGCAGACTCTCTCCATTTGGGGAGCTGCTGCTGAATGAAGAGGGGATGTGCACACCTCTAGGGAACTGAATAGCAGTTCCTTGTTCATTCAAAAATACATCAGAATATCTCACTACATCTTAAACAAATCCAGTTAGTTCCTGACCAAATTAAAAAAATTGTGCTGTCTCCATTTTGAATTATTTTGCTTTACTTTTCAAAAATACGTTCATAACATGGCCATGGTCACAGACAAGCATTTTTTCTCCTCCTCAAAAGAGATAATGCTAATTCCAGATTTTTTTTTACTTGTGTCTCCTGAAGAGTTATCTGCAGCTCTTTCTCTTTCCCAGCTTTGTATGATATAACTACTACTGCTGAAGGCCAAGATCTTAACAGCAGTTTGCTCATTTTTTCAATTTAAAACCTAACTTCAACAAGAATGTACATCTAACTAAGTGTTTTGACCGATGTAAGAAATAGAATGGCAATTCTAAATTTTCAACCCTACGCTGAACACAAAGAAATCTAGAGACAGTTATGCATTCGAAAGTATACTGAGGATTCGCTCAATAGACACTCAAGAAAACTCACCGTAACCAGATGTGTAATTGGGGCCTCTGCGGCCTCTCCCTCTTCCGCTGTAGGATCTGGAACCTTGCACTGAGGAGAGGGTGCTCTCATCAGTTGTATAACCCTTTTCTTTTTCAGGAACTCTAGCAGAAGAAGGTCTGAAACCCATACCAATCTGACGCAATTGTTCATCAATCTGGAGCCTTTCCAGTCGTAGTTGTTCTACCTCCTACATAAAAGGAAACAAAAAAAAAATTGCTGATAAAGAAATGTTCTTTCCCCTCACAAAATACCATTGTCCATTCAGCCATCTTAAAAACTAGCACCTTAAAGGTGACTGCAAATAACAGAATTCAACTATGAGTTCTGCAATCTCTGAGTTTTGGAAGAAGTCTAAAACCTCTCCCTTAAATCACCATGCTGAAAGACTATTTTTAAGACTATTATTACCCCTCGTAACTACACTTTACCACACGTTTTCTAGTGAAATTTACAAGAAAAAGTAACATGATTCAAATTCATTCATTATTTCTGTTACGTCACCACCACAACTCCATATAAAGCCAACTAATCTAATTGGATAGTTGTTCTAATACTACATAGTATTAGCGTGTTACTATCAGAAATTCCACCCTACCCCAGCAGAGCATTAACTTCAGAACCACAGAACACTAACACAAACAAAAAAAAATTGCATATTTCTTCTCAAACGCCACTTAAAACAGCGTTCTTTACAGTCCAATCCTTTCAACACCAACAGTACTAAGTAACCACGACAATGCATCTAAAGGCCTACATAGTACCTATGGGCAACGGGGGGAGTTCAAGGCACCAAACCTTAAACCCCGATGCAGAGAGGAACAGTTTATCAACTGCAAAACCCACCGAAGCTGTTGCTCAAAAATTATGTTACATCAACCAGTTCCCTCTACAGATTCTTTCTTCTGAAATACACTTACCTTTAGATAGGCGATGTGGTATTCTAAAAGAACCTGGACATTTCCAATGCTTTCTTTAGTACCAACAAATACAAATGGTACCATTCCCTACAGAAACAAAACGTCAAATCTTATTTTCAGGAAGAACATTATCATCAAAACAATGCTTTCTGTTTAAATGATATATAAAAAAAAAATCTGTTTAAATTACAAAAGTGAGCTAAACAAGCAAAGATAGTAACTGAGTCTTGGGCTGCAAAGATGCACTAGACATAGCTCAGACTGGGGTGAGGGTAGGGCCTTATACGTTAACGACTTAAGAGTATCCAGCCTTCCCAACAAACTATTCTGGCAGTTGAGGTAACTTGACATACNGTGTGTGTTTATCACAGTAGGTGCGTAGAAGCATCCATAGTTCACCAAAAAGTGTCCAGTGGTTAATTAAACCAACTTTACAAGATGAAGCACCTTTAGGAGGTTTTATCTTATGTTCTCGTATATTTAAAATAAGTGAACACACTTAACTCTATCAATCCCAAATTAATTATGCAGCTGAAGTACATACAGGAGAAAGATTAAGAAAAAAAAAAATCTTGCTTCAGCAGCAAAAAACCTTTCTTGAATTGTTTAA
>WAAD01011253.1:3727-14356 GCA_013389945.1 Fregata magnificens | reverse complement strand
AGAGAAGGGCAACGAAGCTGGTGAAGGGTCTGGAGAGCAAGCCTTATGAGGAGCGGCTGAGGGAACTGGGGTTGTTTAGTCTGGAGAAGAGGAGGCGGAGACCGCTCTCTACAACTACCTGAAAGGAGGTTGTAGTGAAGCGGGTGTTGGACTCTTCTCCCAAGAAACTAGTGATAGGACGAGAGGAAATGCCTCAAGTTGCATCAGGTGAGGTTTAGATTGGACATCAGGAAGAATTTCTTTACCGAAAGAGTGGTTAGGCATTGGAACAGGCTGCCCAGAGAGGTGGTGGAGTCGTCAACCCTGGAGGCGTTCAAAAAAGGTATAGACGTGGCACTCCAGGGCCTGGTTTAGGAGTCATGGTGGTGTTGGTTGATGGTTGGACTTGATGATCTTAGCGGTCTTTTCCAATCTTAATGCTTCTATGATTCTATGATTAGTGAATTTGTAGTAGTAAGATCAATGTCATCTTAATGATGATGCTGATAAACCTGCCTAGTCCCAGAAAAAAAAAAGGAGTTTTTGATATTAGAAAAGGAAAAGTGTGGGAAACTGAAATGGAAAAAAGCTAGTCTATGTATAAGGGAAGAGTAGAGATTAAGATACACTGAGTCATGGACACCAAAAAACTGCTGCTTCAACTTTTTCTAGAAACCTAATTGGCATCTGAATTTATATGTAGGTAGGATGTGTGCTACATTGGTCATATTGTATCAAGTATCCTCTATTTCTTCGCATTTAACAAACTGTTGGCGCTGAGTCAAGGATTACCCTGCATTTTTGAAATTTCAGATCAGCAGAGTCAGTATGAGATCATTTGTAAAACCATTTTTTATATCAAGCTCTGATCAAAATCTCCAGATTTGATCAGAGATCGAATACAGAACATATTGGAGGAGCAGCCACCTTTTCAACATTCAGCTTCAAGCTTGTATGCATGAACTCCTGGGAATGAAATGTTCTTAAGAATTGCTGTCTTCAGACATGCAGTTGTGTTAAAGAAGCAGAAGAAGCAACTCTGCAAGGGGAGGTGTGTTTCCAGATGGCTCCAAACTGAGCAAGGACCTGATTCTTCTTTGACTCCTAGCACCAATGGCTTTGTCTTTTGGGGCTCAGTTCAGCTCCTTGAAAAATGACAGTAACACTACTGACTTAAACACATGACATCAGACAATGAACAGAATGTGCCTGATACTGCTTATAAAGAATTTTGCAGAAAAATATATTTGGTTGCTTAAGACTTTATGTAAGACTTGCTAAATGGAGCACGTTGAACACCTTAGGGAATCTTGCTGGCACAGGCAGCACCTCACATGTAACCACTGGATCCTTCAGTCCACCCAAAATACTGAGGAGTGGTTGAAGAAAATGATTGAACACTAGGCTTGGACACCAGGATCAATATATAAAAAGATCCTGTTGTTGGACAACACTGTCTGTAGTGAGTCCTTAGTCATGTCGGTTCCCATGGGCTGCAGTCTCATGTGGCAAAATATGGTTGCATAAAGGAAATCATAGGGAGCAGTGTCTACATGACAGCTCATTTTTAGAGGAGACAGTGCAGTGAAACAAGTAACAAATGACATTAGATCATGACAAGTAGAGTAGGCTGTTCGGACCACTCTTGGAAATCTGATGATGCAAAATGCGCTGGCTTAGTCCTCCACCACAGAGTTGGGTCTGTGCAACTGCTTAGTGACAACAATGTCACTACACAGTTTAGCAATTTTAAACCAATGTTTCTTTTGTGATAAGTTTTCCACCAGAACACATGCATACACACAGGTAATTATCTGGTATATTTTATTCACCGGTTAAACACATTTGAAAATGAAATGTTCATGGGTAGCTTCTGCTCCTTCCAACAGATAGGATTATAGTTAGATGAGCAGCCTCTTAGCCCAAAGAAGCTAGAGGTAAAACTTTTATATAATCCTCCATGATCACTGCTAAGACTATGCTATAAGCTATTTTCTTTCCAAAGGCAGGCACTAAGCACAGAAGTATAAGTATTAACAGGGTATAAGAAGAGGTCATGTCAATAGCACATAAAAGAGAGGCAAGAATTTATGAAATTTCAGGTTTTGTTTGAATCTTGCGTGATCCCAGCTAAAAGAAAGTGTAAGCAGCAGGAGCATGAATGGAACAAAAGCTTGACACTTATGTGCAGACAACTCTGTATAGGAAACCTCTTCATTTGGCTAAATAACTTTGTGTGAGGGAATAGCTTATGCTTAGCAAACCTCTACAGTTGTTAGCTTCCAACCAGTTAACTTCTCAGCATAAGTCATCTCTGTGCTCTTACATGAAGATGATTTGCATTTTCTGATCTCAAAGTGAACTCTTCACAAAAAAATCCCAAGCAAACAAGGCAGTAAATGTTTGCAGCAGAAAATGGGTGAAGTAAATATAATTTTCTAACTGCTGAGAAACAGTAATGTTTATTCTTCAGTCCTTCTAAAAAACTGTACCTGAACAACCAAGCATGACTTGTCCAAAAGAAAACAGTTTCAGAGCACTGAAACATTAAACATCTTTGCCCTATAAATTAGCATTAGTGCAGGACTATCATGATACCTACTTTGAAATCTAGAAGATCAACAAAGCAAAGGAGAACAAGCCATATATAAATAGAATGGCAAAGATCTGTCTTCTCTGTGATGCAGTTCAGGAGTTAACATGCACTAGAGGCTCTTTTTTAGAAAACCTGATGCTTATACTGTAGTGTTGTTGGGTGTTGGTCCATTCTCAAAAGTAGCCAGGGTTGGAGATAGATTGCACATGAAAAGTGAATTAAGGTCCTGTATAGTGTCCAAAGGTCAATTAGGTGTTACTGGGGAAGATTTCTTTGACTTAAAAAGAAATACTGTACTGGTAAAACAATGTTAGACAACACAGAAAGTTTTCTCTCACGCAAACTGAAGAGGATACATAGCTGTGCCGCCCTACCACTGCCAGCTGATGCAGGAAACTTAACGGGGAAAGCAGCATTGAAATAAACACACTTTATGAGAACAACAGAACTGCTAAATTCACAGAAAGTCAATAGAAATAGTATAGCTTTACGAAAAAAGGGTTCAAATGAAGAATGTGTTGGACTGGGGGAACTGGCACACCTGTGCCTGGCAGTGCTATTGAACTGAAGAGTTCCTTGGGCCATTACTTACACACTAGAAAGACCTGGGAAGAAAATGCTTCATACTGAGCAAACTCTTTGTATCTGGAGTTGTGTTGGTGTGCCTGGGAACTCCCAAGGTGTAAGACACAAGTTTTGTCAAGCTTTTTTTGTTACCATAGTTTCAGCTTGATGGGACAATTTAAACAGACTTCAAGAAGATACTTTTGTTAAACAAAGGACTCCTTTAGGATAGGTCAGACTAATCTAAGAAGGAGACCAGCTAATGTTATAGGTAAATCTAAGAGTTCCTGTCTGCTTTGAAGAAACAATTCTGATTTTATTTCAAAGCCACTAGTAGATACCCAAGACCACACCAAGTCAGATAATTCAACAGTTACACTACTGTGCCTTAGACGTACTACAGAAGAGTGTAAGAAAAATAAATAAATATTATTCACTATTAATCATTATTAATATTGGCATGAGAAGACACACCCCTGTTTTAAATTTTTCCCACTGTGTCCTAAACTACAAACTTGCATTAGTTACACATTTAAACTTTATACAGGGATCATTTCTGGTGGGCCCATGGACCAGCAGCAGGGGGATTGTTAATGTTTAGATACTAAAATTAGTGAAAGAGTTTTCCTTTCTGTGATAATTATAACCAACAATGTCATTTAGTAATAATAAATATCATTTAGTAATAATAAATAAAAGAATAAAGAAATAAAGAGAGTAATAAAAAGAAGAAAAAAGGAAAGTACTAACTACAATTAAGTGCTAGCAAGAATGCAGTCTGTGCGTTGTGACTAGCAATAACTATACTGATGCATGTAATTCCAGTGCAATGCCTTAATGCAGATGTTCCAGATGGATGCATGGCAGTGATTTCATCAGGATAACTGATAGAAGAACTATAACTCAGTGCATGAAAAGAAGCCATTCCCCCCAAAATGTGGATATTAGGATTTGAGCAAAAGAACTAGTGCTGCATGGAGAGGTCTACAGTATCAAAAGTGTCTTGAAATCAGAAAGCTTCCTAATTTCCTGCACTGCATGTTTTTGAGTCCATAGCATCCCCAAAGGGCTGTAATTGGGTAATCAGCATATCACAGACAGATTGACTAACTCAAAGTCTCCTGCTTTATGCCTCTACCCAGACTTCCCAGTATGTAGGCCACTAAGATTGGCTACTTCTTCACGCAAAATTTCAAAATTGTGGTTTCATTCTGAACTGTGAATAAAGCAGATTTTGAGATGCTGAAATCCCTGACAGAATGGCTTTTTCCTCCCTTTGCACAGCCCTGATAAATGCCTCTTACCAATTGGTCTCTGTTGATACTCTGGGGTTATACCAGTTTAAGTGTACTAAATTTTCTACCGATTTTGTTGTTACAGGAAGATTTGCATATATATATGCCCCTAATAGCAGCAGCCATGTTAACCTCATTTCACAGAATGGAAGAATCTGTTACAAGGCTTGCAAAACAGTGTGGAAATATGAATGTCAACTCCTCTGAATGGAGAGATTTGCTTCTCATTATTTGCCATCAGAGTGCATCAGACTCCTTAACTAGACTGTGTGTGAAAAACCTGTTGAAAGGTCTTTTTTTTTCCTGTGAATGACTGGTAATGGAACTGAAATCTTGTATTTTGCTAACTCTGACAGACGGATGAGCACAACTGCCAGCAGTCCTATATTCAGCAGAGCTGTGCTGCAGCAAGCTGGGGTTGAATTTGAACTGTTATTTCTGTTTGGCCTGACGTGCAGAGTGTTGGTCAAATCAGGCCCTTAGCACTCACTGCTTCCCCTGCAACCTCTTCTTTGCACAAGTCTGGGTCAGGTGTTTAGAGCGGGTGAAGTTCAAGGCTTCATCTGTGCACCTGGTGATAAGACTGCCTCCACACCCGGGTGCAGGTGGAACACATAAATAACAAAGTAAGAGTAAGAAGGGGTAAAAACACTTGCAGATCTTCTTGTTCTTCTATGGTGAACAACCCTGGTGAGCACTCCAATAACAACGCTTACAAGTATTTTGTGCCCCTGGAAAGACTATCCCCACTGGCTAAGTCTGTGCTCCTTCCTATTAAATCTGGGCTGGTGCTGGCTTAACACATCAAGAATGCTTAAAATTCACATCAGATTGATTAAAAAAAAAAAAAAAAGTGTGATTTGCTTTGAATCCTGCCGCTAAAGGTTTTAATGTTAGTAAATATCACAGCTTTTACATGACCCTAAATACTCTGTATAAATAATACTTTTATATTTTTTGTTTCTGTTTTCTCTGCCAGGTCAGTGGATGCTAGTATGCAATCTGGAAAAAAGTTGTTAGAATTATGGCAATAAAGAAAATGAAAAGCCTCCCCTGATTTTATTTATTTTAAATAAACATTGAGCATTTTCATCTTAAGGTAAAATAACATAAAAGGACTAACTTATCTGCCCTTTTTTCACATCTCATGTTTTCATAGGTCATTTTGGCTCATCAGTAGCATCTTATTTCATATTCTTGCGCTGGATGTATGGAATAAACATGATTCTCTTTGGACTGACCTTTGGACTTGTAATGGTGCCTGAGGTGGGAACCTTTTTAATTATCATTGAGAATTGTTATGTGAATTTCTGTCTTTGCAGTGAGATTTCATAGGACTGGGCCTTTAAATAAATTTGTAATCTCTTTATGCTCCATTTAAAAGTATTAAGGTGTACTAAGGCTGTAAAGATGTACTTTCTCTGTGGACAGTTGTCTCTAGAGAAAGAAGTCTTGGAATAGACATGACAGAAAAATGTATATAGGGTTGTGTCCTGAAAGTGTTTTCCCATGGTCTGGGATAGTGCTAAACTTCTCTTTTTTGTAGGGGGAACTAAGGAGAGGAACTGAGAGTAAGAAGCAGCCAAGTGGAGTGTCTTGACTAAAATGTGCATTGCAATAGAAAGATACATTCCAGGCCTCTGAGGCACCATGGATCCTTTTCAGTTGCCTTAATACTCACATGCTGATAAGGCCCAACAGGGCTGTAAAGTCACAAGAGAGACCGCTCATGTTTTCTGCTGTGTGCACCATCACTCTTAATAATGCTGCTCAAAGCAGATGTAATTCAGGCAGAAATCACTTCCATGAAATGTAATATTTTTCTAGTTCCTTTGAGCCACCATACTGTCTTCCTAAAAATAGGGCTTATATGGAATTAAAAGTATTGTGCCATCTCCCTGATTTCACTATTCCACATCCTCTTACTTATCTTCTAGTACGCAGATGGGAAAGAGTCAGGTAGGAATTTCCAACAGCTTCCTCGTACAGCATTTCAATAGTGTGATCCATCTTCCACTGAAGCCAAAACAGAGAAAATGCCCAACAGTTTTCAGGCTAAAGCCTGGAAAGGACCCTGTGAGGACATATACTGCGGCTGAGCAAGCATCTCACCAGCAGCAGTGGGACTCTCAGAATCCAAAAGCTGAATCTCTAGCATCTTCCCATACATTTCAGTTAAAAAACCAATAAAATCCATAATGCAAGAAAAATGAATCTTCTGGTCTTCTCTGTAAGATGAACACCACTCATCAGAGGAATTTGGACTTCTGTGTTGCCTTTGAATGCAAGAGGCACAGTTTGACAATCCATTGATACTAGTGAAACATCACTTTAAATTTAGAAAACACCATTAATGCATACTTTAAGCATAGTTTTGATCACTAGTGTGAGGAGCAATGAAAAGAATTGGAGAAGTAGGTCACCCCCACTAAGGAGTTTAGGAGCATAAAACAAGTCTTCCTAAGAAATGACAGATCACTGCCCCTTCCCTTTGTTGGTATTTTGTTTTAAAATGTAAATTGCTTTCATTTTTTGGTTGCAGGCTTTGATGGGGAAGCCATATGGCTCTTTACCTAGAAAAACTGTCCCAAGAGCTGAAGAAGCAAGTGCTATGAACTTTGCTACTCTCTGGGATTTTAGTGTAAGTGCATAAACCTGCAATACTGCATATTCACATGACTCTGATTATTATGGGTTTTTACATCATTATTTAATATTCAGATATTTAATATGAAATATTTCAGGAGAAAATGGCAAAAGAATTAATTTACATATTTTTTTCACAAGTTCTGAGTATAGATGTATAGATGTTTCCTTCAGACAAAACATAATGAAGCTCAATGTCCACATGTACATTTCAGTACCTGTAGCAATCCAAAGACACATGGGAAAAAGTCTCAAAGCTGGATTCACATCCCTGGGTACTGACTTTCCATTGGGTGAATTTTGTCCTCTGTTTTTATGTGATTAAGATTACAGATTTGAGGATGCAGTGTGAATTAGAAAAACGAAAAGAAATTCCAGTAATACGCTCTGTAGGCTTTTTCTAAAACAAAGAATGCTATTTTTAGTTTTTCTCAGTCTTATAGAATATGCAGAGGTTTTAGCTGAATTGAGAAACATGTCTTAATTCTGATCCATTGATGTGATGCCCAGTCTAGCCTGCAGATCTATACCTCCTGTACAGACAAGCTAACGGTATATTCCTAAATATGTCATACTGCTTTTTCTTCCTGAAAACAACAGGTTTAGCTAATTTTGCATGTGGCCTCTTTATATAAAGATGATACAATTTTGCATAAAGTCAGTTGATGATAAATTTGGTATTACAATATGTTGCTTAGAAGGCTGTTAAGTTTCTCTGTGGTGTTCAGTTAATGTCATCAAAAGGTACTCTTCACCTGTGAACTGGTGCAACCATCTAGAAAAGGTTTTCCTTCAGATTAATGGAAGCAGTATCCATTGAACTAAATGTGATTTCTCCCTCAATCTGCTGCATCCTTTCCCTTCTGTAAGAAGTACCAAGACTTTAAAAGAGTTATGCATATACATATCTTTTAGCACATGAGTTATTTTAGCAACAGCAAGCATGAATATGATGTTGGAAGCAGACCCATTTCTTGGAAAAATAAACTCAGGCATGGGTTCCTCAGGTTTACAGCTCAGCCCCTCCAGCTGCCTGCAGAACGACTCATCTAAAAGTGGCTTCCCCATGTAGGTTTGGCCCCTGTGAGGTCCCATTCCACCCATGCTGGTGGGGAGAACTGTGCAGACTGTGGAGCTCTACACAGGCAATCCCAGGAGGGGCACAGGCAGATTTTCATACCTGTTCCCTTTCCAACAGATGATCAGCTCTGATCTCTCCTGAAAAAAAACATAAAAAGGGTACAGTGTCTATGCTTCTCATTAATATTGTCATTTTTTAGCACGGTTAAGTTGTGGAGAGATCCCTAATCTTGTGACATGCAGATCTCAAGCAGGATCCCTTGGTTTGTGGCTCAGTACCTTCATGTGGAGACTCAGATTATGCCAGATTTTTGTCCTTTATTTGGCTTCCTTGGCTCTATTTTGAATGTTCAGCTATCAGTGGAGGAAGAATCAGGTTATAAGATGAAAGAACATTGGAAAAAAATTGACTGGATATACCCATTCTCTCATTTACAAGCAAATCTTTCAGGCTTAACTGTAGACAACTGAATTTAAAGAAAATAATATAATAATAGGTAGAAATTACAATGTTTGTCTGTCTTTTGACTATAAAGGTACGTAAAGTGAACAGATTACTTTTGCTTTATTTTGCCACATAAGGTAATGGATCCTCCTTGGATACAAAAGGATAGAAATATCTTTCTAAAAAGCCACATATGTAACATTTTGAAATGACTGCTGCATAGAATGACATTATGTCTTGTTCATCAGGAGTTGTATATTTGAGTGACAAGAAGACTACATCTAGACATGTAGCTGGGAAATTAGGTAATGATGATGACATTATAAAATGAGAAATTAAAACATCAGAGAGATATTGGAGAAAAAGGAATCATAGTAACTTGGAGCTTTTGTAAAGAGAATAGAGACTAGAAGAGCTTTATACAGCAAATGGGAACAAAGTTTTAAAAATAAACGTATTTGGGAAAAGAGGAATGAAGACAGATGGTGGAAAGAGAGGGGAAGTTTATAATAACTGTCAGAAACATGATCTGACAGCTCTGAAGAAGAAAGTATAGTAAATAACAGAGTAGCAGTTAACAAAAGGAGCAAATGCAAAGGTAATTACCACAGAATAGGGCAGTGAAAGAGATGGATCCCCTGAAATACTGAGGGGAAAAGAGAATTTTCTTGAGGCAAGTCAGATTGACAAATACTCCCTGAATACAATGACATCTTTAATTAAACAGCACAAGAAATAGTACCTTTCATCTGCTAGGAGTTCTTATATGCTACCAGGTAAGTTACAAATAAATGAACCCACATCAGCAAACATTATTTCATCCTAAAAAAAACCCCTAAACCCCACCAATCTTTAAGACAGTAAAGAAAACATGAGCTCAACATATCTTTTGCTTTTTTTGCACTTGAAGTTGTGCTCATTTTACTGACATGGCAAAGAGAAAGAGTTTTGGATTTTGATATATTTTACTTGGAATTATGTTTTAACATTTTACAGCTCAGATAATAATCCAAACCTAAAAAAATCAGACTCTCAAGGCTCATTACAATAGAACATTTGACTGATATTCTTATCTCACCCCTCTTTTATGTTAGGCTCAGAAAGGAGTGAAAGAGATCTTCCATGCATGCCTACCTTTACACAGCTAAAGACGTTTCAAGTCTCATGGTGAAATGCAGTAGGCAAAGCCCAGGAAACAACATACTGAATGACATGCAGTGGAGGAATTATCTCTGACTTTGCAGAACACAGTGACTTAAAAAGCATTTTAATAATCTGGGGGATACAGAAGGCTCTCCAGAGCCTTGTTAGGCTGTATTGAAACCTGAAAGATGGAATTACAGGATGCTTTAATGAGCAAAAAGACACAAAAGACATACTATTGCATTTGAATGTGTCCTGACTGGTGTAGATGTTTTACTAGTAATTAGTAATAAAATTGTTCTATAACAATATTTCCCTTATCAGAGGACAACATACTATTATCTGTTCTGTAGGCACATCACTCAAAGCTAGTCTGATATGAAGACAAATGAGATATGTTGATTACCAAATCAAGACATTTTGAATAATAGTTCTGTTTATCATGTATTAATATTTCATTTTCAGCTTAGAATTGTGAATTAGGCTTTTCAGACAACACTNATCATATATAGTAAAAGCTACAATAAATAAAGTGCATGTTTTGCAATAATATGTAAGAGAAAGCTGTTATTTATTTTAAGTAAAATGAGCAACTGAAAAGCAGAAGTGAAATAGATGGCTTTTTTAATTCACAAAACTCTCGACTTACTGTATTAGTGTCAAAATATTGCATGGTCTATCCACCAATTGCATGGTCAAATACTCTGTATTTGACTTGAAATCATTACATCAAGCTGGAGCTTTGCCACTGCTGTGCATGTGCTGAGCTGTCCTTGTAAAGGCTCTGGATACAGCCTTCTTCTAGGAGGCAAGCTCTTGCTCTAACCTGAGGATTATCAGGAAGATTTAGCTATTTGGATCATTTTAGATACCAGCAATTG
>WAAD01011251.1:85173-98170 GCA_013389945.1 Fregata magnificens | reverse complement strand
GGGGGGGCAAAGGGGGACCCAGAACAAACAAAAAAGTACTTGCCATCATTCAGGTTAAGAGAAGATGGCAAAGAGTACATTTAGTCTAGTTATTCTAAGAACAGAAGCTCCAAATCTATCTTCACTTCTTCACTGTCAGATATTTTAATGGCCTGCAGAATATACCTAACTACATAGAACAGAACCCTTAAAGGAAATTAAATATTCAGAGAAAAATATGATCTAATTAAAGCGTCTAAAAACATGTTTCAGAAATGGAAGAGAATATTTAATTTTGTCAGTAACATTTGCAAAATGTTTTAATACAAGATATGTATAACCCTTTGGACTTCAGATTTTCAGAGTATGTCAGAATGTTTTACAAAATACATTAATTGCTACAGCAACAGTTTGAAGCAATGCACACCATTTTACTGAAAAAAAAGAAAAAAAAAATCAAGAAATTGTGACTGTTTTTACTTTGCATCAGTGTTCCTGACCTCTGCCTCAACCTCCTCTGCCTTATCCCAAATGGTACTTTATATTTGTGATTATAAAGATATTGTGAATTGTAAAGATATTATAAAGGTAAACAGATTTTAGTTTTTCAAATTAAATTTTGGCAACTTTAGTTTCAGAAGTGGCCTTTTGCTTTTGTGTTTTGTTGTTGTTTTTTTTCCTTCGACGAAAGATATTTCTTTTGCTTGAGACTTTCCCTGTTATTTCATGTTCTTTTTCCTGAGGGCAGTATATCAGCTTAAAGAAAACATTAGGCTGTAAGCATACATGTAGTTGAAATCTCTCCCTTCTTCGCTATTAATTACTATGAGGTTGGACAACACTAGAGGTATCAAGACAGGTGAGAACACAAACATACAGCACCATATCAGCAACATGTAGGTTTTATTAATTGCTCTAGTACAAATCCACACTGAGCATATTCTGAAAGAAAGACGAGATTGCTTTAGCTACAAGCAAAATTTTGGCAAGACCATTTTCTCAAATACTTCATTCTGGAAACATACAAAATTTAAGTTTCACCACCTTTGTTTAATTTTCCAGTGTCAAACAGTAACTCAGGACACTGTTCTGACTAAACAGTTCTCCCTGGGGGAGTGTCATGGTTTAACCCCAGCCAGCAACTAAGCACTGCACAGCTGCTCGCTGATTCCGCCCTGGTGGGATGAGGGAAGAGAATCAGAAGGGTAAAAGTGAGAAAACTCGTGGGTTGAGATAAAGACAGTTTAATAAGTAAAGCAAAAGCCATGCACGCAAGTAAAGCAAAACAAGGAATTCCTGCACTACTTCCCATCGGCAGGCAGGTATTCAGCCATCTCCAGTGAAGCAGGAATCTGTCACTTATAACGGTTACTTGGGAAGACAAACGCCATCACCCCGAATGTCCCCCCCCCTCCTTCCTCCTTCTTCCCCCAGCTTTATATGCTGAGCATGACATCATATGGTATGGAATACCCCTTTGGTCAGTTGGGGTCAGCTGTCCCAGCTGTGTTCCGTCCCAGTTTCTTGTGCACCCCCAGCCTACTCGCTGGTGGGGTGGTGTGAGAAGCAGAAGAGGCCTTGACTCTGTATAACCACTGCTCAGCGGTAACTAAAACACCCCTATATTATCAACACTGTTTTCAGCACAAAGCCAAAACACAGCCCCATACTAGCTACTGTGGAGAAAATTAACTCTACCCCAGCCAAAACCAGTATAGGGAGATGGGACCTGGGTGGGGATTACCACACTGCATGCAGATGCAGTCAACCATTCATACAGAAGCAAATGTAAAATGTTCTAAGAGATTAAGTAGGGAACACAGAGGCCAGGGCCACTTGCTTGAAGCAATCCATAATGTCCTTAGGAGAGTCAAAGATATGGGCCAAAATCCTGACACACAGCTCTTCTGGCAACTATTTTACAATCCCTCTACCTACATATGATAGGATTTTAGAGCAAAGCATTGTGCTCGGGGTGCAGTAGGATCCTGCACTGGAGGATTGCTATGAATTCCTTTAGAAAAATTTAATTTACTACCAGCCCAACTTCAATTAAAAGTTCACTCCACTGATCGCTGTATTATCTTCATATGCCGGTAATTCAGGATATTTGATATTGGTTCATTCTCATGCTAAGTATTCCTATAGTTTCTTGTTTCCAAACACTTTATAGTCAGCAAAATATTTAGATACCTTATCAAACACTTCTCACTCAGTATGGAAGTCACTAACCTCTTCTTTTGTCCTGGCTATTTGAGAAAAAGTATGATTTCTTAAGCTACCAGCAAAGCTACATAACTCACTCCTAAATCACTGTGAACTCCATCAGACTAATTTAGAACAACTCAAAGAACAAAAGTTGAACTTCCACTATATCTGAAAACAGTAGTTCAAACCTAAAACAACTCAAATACCGTATACATGCACGGGAGCATCCATGAGATTAACTTTTAGATTCACTCTTTTTTATCCCAATAAGCAAAAGAGAGCAGAAGGGCATATCCAAAGTGCATTCCTGGTTAGTCATAAACAGAAATCCCAGAGGAGGAAAAAAAGGCTATGGAGAAAACCTGCATCCCACGGATGGATCTTCTCCAGTTTGCAAATGAGGAACGTTAAGACCCTTGATAAACAAAAGGGTTCTGTTCTCAGAGCTGTCAGCTTGGTATCCTCTGTGATCATTAAATCAACTTCCATTTCACATTCAAAAGAAAAAAAAGAAAAAAATCACCTGGAATTAATAGAAGTAAAATGTAAATTTGTCCTGCTTCTTGCAAGGTGACCACTTGTCACACATCCCATTGAGATTCCCTGCAAGCCTGAAAATAAACTTCCCAAGCCTGAAAGTAAACTTCAACTGTATGTAAGGCTGAAAGCTTAATGCATGAGCATCTGTTCCCGCAGTTATTCCATTTAAAGCGCACTGTCATTTCCAAACTACAGTACAGGTGTCCTATGCCACCAGTCTTATCTAGAAGCTTCCCAGCTTCCCATGTATAGAAATATTTTCTTTCTCTTGTTACTTTTAATTGCATCATGTGGAATTACACTGAATAAAATATTGATTTCTAAGATTTGTGTAGCTTAAGCAATAATGCAGTTGGTAACACACCTTACTATATTTTATCTCATCCTCTATGGCAATTTATAAGCTTAAATATGTTAGCTCCTGGCATATGGCATGTTAATACGCATGTTGGGGGAGTAATGCTTTCAATTTATCTACCAATAGTTGGCAGCATTCACTCAATTCTTTACAGGCATGACAGCAATTCAAGAGGATAGCCAAAAGTGTCACACTGTCTGGGCTAGCGTTACATGCTAAACTTCAATATTTTATCCAGGCACATTAAGTCATTCCATAAAAATTAATTTTAAAAACCTGCAAGCATGTAAAACTTCTTTTCGGCTTCCGTATTTTTTTTAATGGTTCAGGCTTAAGATGTTATCTTGTATTCAGCTCAAGCACACCTCAGTATTCCTGGTAGTGTCCTTTTCTGTATCACAGTTTCACTTCCTTCTGTACCATTCTTCCTAATTTAGGTTCCCATTAATATCATCCCTCCTAAATATTAAAAAGAAGATAGCAATAATAACTTAGACTACTTGTCTTATTCTCCCCTGATTTTACATCAAGTGGGTTTGCCCAGAAAGAAGCCTCTGGAGCACCTCCCACTTTAGTATTGGCATAATTGAAGACTTTATCATCCTAGTTTGTGTAATTTTAAACAAACACCTTTTGCTTCATTCTGAATCCATGAAGTCAATATATAGATGTTATCAAGGGCAAAGATAAGTTGGCACTAGCCAATTTTGAAAAATGCTAATCAAAAAAAGTCATCCTTCAAAGACTTCCATTTAATCAGATGGTTTTATGAACCAGTTGCGAGATTCAGTTCACATATTCCTTCCCCCAGTGTTTTGCAGAAATATATACATCTATTTTTATTTTATTCTTTTGGATAAATATATATAATTTCATATTTTTCTCTACTTGCTAATTTTACTTTGACAAGTCTTGACAGATGACAAGAAATCTTCTCTTGTGGCTTTCCCACATTCCTTTGGGCCTGACTGCATATCCATAAACAAAGCTGTCATCAAAGTCACCTGCTTACTGACAAAGCAATGCCAAAAAAAAAAAGCGCTACATGGTTGTTCAAATTGTATCCAAAGAACTACACATGATCCAATGCCATGAACCAGTACTTGCTTCAAATCAGAGAGGTGCTAACTTTGTTACCAAAAGTGCAGACTATCACAAAACAGGGTTTTTTTTGGTTTTGGTTTTTTTTTTTTTTTTTTTTTTTTTGACATTGGACTTGAGTCAGGGAAAAGGAAAGAGAAGATGTCTCCATTCTGATAACTCTCCAAAATTCTTTGCCCATCAAAAAGCCAAATGCTCCAGGTTAGCATCTTCTGGACCAAAACAGCAAATACATACAAGTGAGAGAGACAGTATGAACATAGGAAGTTAATTGGATGATGTGGTGCTGATCCCACCATAAGGATAATGGTACAGGAAACATCACAAAAATATGGTGGTTATTACTAGTAAGTAGTGGAATCCAAGCAACAATACAGGCTGGGGACTGACTGGCTGGGAGCCTAAAGGGCTACTGATACCTATATCAAAATAGACAAGGAAAAGGATAGAGAAAGGAAGGACTGTTTACACTTATACAGTCATACAACACCTATTCTATACTATTTCCCACATAGTATTATATTTCCTTATCTCTTAACATTAGGATAGAAATACTTGGGAGAATATATCTTCCTTTCATTTCCTTACAGCATTTATACAGACAATAACCCAATGCATTTCACTTTCATGAATATATTGAAGTTGAAAGAGTAGCATGAGGACAGCCATCTTTCCTTGTTCCTTTCCTGTCATCCACTACAGACACAAGCATTTTAATTCGGCCTACAGTTTTAGATTTGCCAACATTTGTGATACAGTGGGAAGAAATACTCTGATTTTAGACCAAACTACACCAACCTCAAGACTGCTCTACTTTGGACCAGTGCAGCAGCTGAAAGCTGAAGCAAAACGAGCTTTTGCATGTCATTGAAGTAAAGTATGAAACACAGACAAGTGCCCTTTTTCATCCCCAGACATTTCCTCATAAGTGAGCCAGCTAGCTGTTCTTTCTTGCTTTACTTTGATCAAGATGGGACCCATAAAGACCAGATATGAAAATATTCTTACAGACAGTCTAACCTACATCTGAGCTTCAGGGCAGGTATCTCTGCAGCCCCTGCTTCCTAAGCATCCGGAGTGGAGAACCTGCTGCTCCTAACCCCTAGGTAGCGTGACCAGCTTTACTTGCACAGAGAAGCAAAGGAATGAGTGGAGAAACAGCACATTTACGTCTGGTTCTAAGGTGCACAGGAAGAGACATACCTCGTACTTCTGCAGCACAGACACAGCTGTTGCCTGTATTATTCTCCATTGACTAGTGTTTTGACGGTTATCATTTCACCCATGGAATTTGGAAGGCTTACAAAATAGAAATGCATTTGTGCCTGATATACTATGTTAGAACACTTCATCCTGAAAATATACCGCTAGCAATACAAATCTTTAAAATACATAACCAAAGCTATCCAGCATTCTTTCTTGATCAAATAAGAGATTGTCTTTTCATGTTATATCATCATAAGCTGACAATTACTAAATACTCATCTCCAGAACTGTAACTACATTGGCAATTCATTTCAAAGCTTATGATGTATAACAAAGAAAAAACTTGAAGTGGTCAGTTCTTATAATCCAGAGCATAAGTTATTTTAAATGTCTGTACAGATCCATCACAAGTGATCACGGGAACAGTAGATGAGGCATACTGTACCTATAAGAAAAAAAACAAACTGAAGGGGTCTGGTATCATAAATTACTAGCAATGACAGTGAGCCTTTACCTATAACAGTTTGCACTAAAATTTAATTGTAGCTATAACGAGGTGTATCATTTGAAAAGCAAGGGAGAACTTGCAGTAGACACACAGGACTGGTAAGCTCTTTGTATTGGATTTTGTAGACATTTTTTTCAACACTATTTCATTAGAAAGAAATATTAAAATTGGTTTAAAAATTTCATATAAATTTACTTGGATAGACTCTTAGCAGACTTTTAACAGAGAATTTATGTAAAGCTTTTATTTTTTTAGTTTCTACTCTCAATTATGCAGTGCCACGAAGAAATAAAAAAATATAAGAGAAAAGATCAAAAATCAACACCAAATTCCCAAAGCGATGTTACCCAGAAGAGTCACGTCATATATAACAAATCCAAATTAGTCACTTGACACATGCTGGTGGTGGCCCTTGACATAGTCCTGATGAATGAGGAAACACGTCCAGGAACCCTGTCTGTAGCCATATTCAGGAAAGATAACCAGCCAGAACTTAAACATGTTGATTCAATTAGAAGAAATAGAAACATGGAACAGTTCATTCAAGTATGGAGCAGTCATGAAAATATTTCTGCTCAGAAACTTATAATAGTATTCCTGTTGCAACTCAGTATTTCACCAACTTGGATTTGACACAGCAAAAACCTTGCAGTTAAAAACAACAGCCTCTTTCTCAAAACAGAAGTGGTGAAGGTAGGTTCAATAAACATTAAACAAGCACAGAAAGGCCTACATTTTCTCATCGTTCTGTCTCAGAAGACCCCTGGTGGCAAATGAGTCCTTCAAATCGGACTCGTCATTACCAGGGGTTTTACAAGGCAACTATTGCATTGAGCTAACCTTCGGATTTTAATAAATTTGCTGTCTCTAAGCAAGAGCTGCACAAATAAACAATGATATTAAAGATGCATATGAAAAAAGCCTGAAGTTTGGTCATAGCCTCATACTGCAGGTAAACTCAGTCAATAGGTATAATAAACAACAAATGCATTTTGTCACTAGAGACAGCAGATGGGACTGAGCAGACTCAGAGCACATACATGAACAAGGGAGTATAGTCAGTGGAGGTGCCTGAGCACTTCCCCTCAGCATCTGCGAGTGCTGCAGATCAGCAGCAAAAGTTGATGGACATGATGCATTGTGCTATGCATGGAGCTTCATCATTAATGCTGTGTATTCACACAAAACAGTGGAGCTATATAGCCCAAAGCAGCGTAATTATTTACATCTTTCTTGACAATGGGACTCCAGCCTAAAACAGTACAGCAACTTCCTGCTTCAGCCTAACACCCAATTTCTCCCCAGAGACCACCTTCCCTCCCTGGAAGGGGTCTGCCCATTTTGACTTTTGTATTGCTTTTTCTTGTTCCCTAAGGTTATCCAGCATTTACCAACCCCTCAAGAAGGCAACAATTACATGGACCATAAATGTCTGCGTAGCCAAAGAAAAAAAATCCCCACCTTCACTGGCACATATACAGCAGGTATTAATGCTTTTCCCCCACCTAATCCAACAGATTCTGGTCATCCCACTTCAGGTGTTTTACTCCAGAAGTCAGTTAGCTCTTGTATCTCTGCAAAAGCTATTTAAAATTACCTGCCCATGCAAAGTTTCATCTCGAATTCTAACCAGATACGATGTCCTTCCTTACACTCTAAACTGTTATGGAACTGGAGCTGGGACTCTTATTCCCTACTGTAATCTACAACACCTTCACAAGAAGCAGATGTCTCGGCTCCTCCTGAAACATATGGGAGTTGTCTAGGTTCACAGTGCATGAAATTCAGTCAGGTGAGTGGAAGACACTTAAACAGTTCATAAAAGACGCCAAGGATAAAGCGTGTCTTAAGCTAGAAGCCAGATTTAGACTGAAGCTGGGCAATAGATTTGACAGTGCAGATTTGGGGCAATTGTGCCAACACCACCACCACCCCCCAACCCCACATCTTGAAGAGTACCTCCCTTTGTGGATCTAGACTATCAGTTAAAGGGAAAAGCTTAGTCTTCACAGGGGATTTGAGCATACTGAGTATCTACCCAACTCTACTTCTCTTCAACTACCTCCAGCTTTCAGAGATGGAAATATTGCATCTCTGTCTCTGACTCTGCAAACTGTGTAAGTAGTAAGAAATAGTAAGAAACCACTAGGGGATCTCAGCTGTTAACTGAAGGTAAGATATTCTCTAAACTGTGGATAGTGGCATTCTTCAATCCCATCCTCAACTGTACTAAACACATCCAAGCTCAAAGATCTGTAAAGTCTTTGCTGCAAAGTGACTTCTTTCCATATAAAGAGAGAAGACAGAAACATGATGTTACTCTCAACACTACAAAAAAAAAAAAAAAAAAAANAGGAAAATAAGACTATTAGAGAAAACTAAATTTTAGTGACATAGTGTAGGAGAGTAAAAAAAAAAAAATCTGAATCTGAATGAATATTCACATCTTTCATGTTAAAGGCATTAATCCGTGATATGAATTTTTAAGTGGTTAACCACTTTTCTGTGCAACATTGTAATACTTTCATTCAGGAAATAGATAAAACTATCCTTGACACTCTAAACACCTTACAAATAGTTTCTAAAAGGATTATAAAAAATATTCTTCAACATGCATTATAGCACAGTTCATTGTTTCAGTAAATGAGCAGTGTTGCATGTGTACCCCTCCAGCCTTATCCCATGTAAGAATTGCGGTGATTTCAGAAATACAACCAAACTTACTGAACTCTGCAGTACCTCTAGCAGCAATCATTTACAAGTTGCTGTTAAAGCTCTAAAAAGATCTCACAGAAGTAACTTCCAGTTCAGAAATCACAAAAGAGAGTGAGGAGAATAAACAAAGCCTGCACAGTGAGCTGACTCACCGTTACAGTAGTGTTGTAGAAGTGGTGTTCAGTGGTACATTCCAAAGGACAACACCTACTGTATCAGAGGTTAAAAGCAAGTACATGGATTGACTTTTTCTTCTAACGTGATATGCCAAGCAGTTTAGACCATCTGGTGCAGAAGAACTCTTACTTATCTCACAGTTTAAATGCATAGGAGAGACATAACTATTGAATTATTGTTAGAACTATAAATAACTAGCATGTTATCTTACCTTATGCAAGACTACTAATTTATACAGTCTCAAGATATCCATTACTCTCTCCTGTCCTCAAAATGTGGTATTGCCATTCCTTAAAGAGAAATTTCCCTTCAGTATTCAGGGTTATTCAGCATGTTTGCTATATGTGGGAGATTTGTTATACTTTTCAACCAATACCAAATTCATTGTTAAGAGACTTTTTTCCTTATTGCTTCTTTGGGAAGAGAAAAGTGGGGGGAGCATAGACATCTCATATGAATATTCAGAGATTAACCGTGGAGCTACCCCCCTTCTGGGGAAGAAATGTATCTGATGTGAATGCAAAGAACATCTGTTCTTCACAAGCCACCATTTTCTGCAGATAGAAAGTCATCAGGGAGGGAGTACTGTTATCATCCACTCTACCATGAAACCCCACCACCAGCAAGAAGTTAGGAAGTATTTTATGCAGAGAAATGCTACAAACCTGCTTTCAACATCTATTGACCAATGCTAGTTCTTACTGCCTCACCCACTCTTGGCGGTTTCCAGGTGACCAGAGGCAGTAAGATGCAATTAATTCTCTTTCACTTACACACACACAAATAAGTTGAGACGGAGAATCTTCGCAAATGCTGACCTTGGCCATGCAGAAATAAAGTAAATTCAGGGGAACCGAGATAAGCTGGAAGAACGGACCAACCTCATGAAATTCGAGAAGGACAAATGCCAAGTCTTTCCCTTGGGAGGGACTAACCCCAACAACAGTACAGGTTGGGGACAGACTGGCTGCAGAACAGTTCTACTGAAAAGAAAAGGATTTGAGGGGCCTGGTGGACACCACGAGACACACATCTACAGTGTGCCCTGGCAGCAGTGAAGGCTGACAGCATCCTGGGCTGTATCAACAGAAGCATGGCTAGTTCTTCAATGGAAGCAATTATTCTTCTTTACCCTGCTCTTGTCAGACTGTCTGCACTTACTGCATCCATTTCTGGACTCTCTAGTACAGGAATGATACCAATAGATTCAAGGAAGTTCAGAGGGCCACGAAAATAGTCAGTGCATGGAAACACATGTCCTTTGAAGAGATATTGTGGCAACTGGACTTGTATGGCTTGGAAAAAAATAGAAGGCTTTGGGAGGGACCTAACAGTAGCCTTCCAGTACCAGGGGGCTATCAAGAAGATAAAGCCAAGTTCTTCATTGTGGTGCACAACAGGAAAATGCAAGACAGCAGGCATAAATTCAAACAAATGATTCTGACTGAGTACAAGAGGAAAAGAGTCACTACAAAAGTAAGTAAGCAGAGGAGCAGGGGCCCAAAGAGGCTGTACAACCTCCATCCTTGGAGGCTTTCAAAACACAACCTGACAAAGCCCTGATGATCCTCATAGCTGGCCAACTTCAAGCAGGAGGTTGGGCTAGAAATGTCCAAGGTCCCTTCCAGCCTGAATGATTTTGTGATTCTCATCTCTATTGGCTCTTCAGCTAGGAGCTTACAAAGCCACCTCACTGGTTTAGGTTACCAGTTTCCTTGCTGTTCAGTAACATTCAGCTCTGAGATTCAAAATGTAATATCATTCTAGTTGCAGATTTTTTTTTTTTTATTTGACAAGCTTACAGTAAAAAAATAGCTTTCTGCCTGTAAGCAAATTTCTATAGAAAATTTCAACAACAAAGAAGTTACACAAACTGAATTTTTCTTACTCTCCTGGTCTTTGCTACTGAAAAATAGGAAATACAAACAGTCAAATATTACAAGCTCCAACGTGAGTTTTCAGTTTTAAATTTCAATTTTAAACCTCTTTGAAAAAAATTAGAACATACATAGATGTTTTAAAATTTTATGTGGAAAGGGCATTGACTAATTCTCAGGAAGGTTTTCTATCTACTTACCTAGTGCAACTTACCACAGCACTTGAGTCTCCCTAAAATATGAAAGTATCATCACCTTTCCCCTAGGCTGAGCAGTAGCCTGGCCACTACCTAAAAAAACCCATTTGCAGTATTCTTCCCTTATCATAGACCCAAGTGTCATTGCCCAAGAAAGTAGATTTCTGTTCTTCCTTTGCTAACTTTGACCCTTGGGAAAAAGAGAGTATTTAATTTCCTTATTTGGAAAATTGGATGTTATACAGAGCAACACCAGGAATATTTCATCTTTTGCCAACAGGCATATTAAAAAAGAAATAATCCTCATGTTTATATCCAGGCTGAAGCAATCTATAGTACTAATGCAAAATCTCTCACTCATCTTCTTCCATTTATGCCCTATTAATCATATAACATTATTACAAACAATACAGTAAACTAATTACTCTTTAGTCACTTTTTTCTTCCACGCTATAAACTAAATTACTTACTCATGGACATATTTTCTCAGTGCAGTTGAACTGTACGTTCATTCTCTTGCCTTCCAGGCTGTTTAATGCCATTTAAATTTGGAGACACCAAAACCTTAAAGATACCTTCCCACATAACTGGGGTGAGGTAGTTTTGGGGTTTGTATTTTGGGTTTTTTTTGTTTGTTTGTTTTTTGGGTTTTTTTGAGGGGGATAGGAGGGGCGGGGCAGCAGTGGAAGGGAAGAGTAGGGAAGGAGTAGGGGTAAAATGGCATTAATGAGTTTTCTCATTGATTGTCAGAGCCGCTTTTGAATTCTGTTTGTAAAACATTCTACAAAATTTGGAAAAGCCCATCTGATTCATTACTGCATAGCCTTCTGAGATTAAATTGGTACAGTACTTCAGTAACAGCAAGCACAAAGTGAATCGCACCTCTTACCTCATTTACATACATCATCATTGTTAGACACACACACAATCTGGGATCAGGCAATATTCAGCAAAATGATCAATTGACAGAATGAACATATAGTACAATACAAAAGCACAGGGAAAGAGATACATAATTGAAGAAAATGTGTTTAATAAAATGCTCCATTGCACAAACTTATAAGAGTCAACAGAATCAAAGGCTGATAGAACAGACTTGCTAGAAGCTCACTCATCCTTCTTTTAAGGCAGAACAACTCTGTACACGAAGTGTTACTCTGAACGAAGTGTTTTGCCTATTCTGATTTTCTACTATTAAAGTGTTGGGCCTGTCTCACCAGGGATAGGGATTTGAGCTTCGAAGGACTGCACGTTACCTGCCTCTGGGTTTGCACTAGAAAGTTGCTCATGACCTGGTATTTATAATCTACACTTACAGAAATCATCCTTGGGGGATAGTAACAGTGATGCAAGCCCACAGCCTCCACATTTTCTCAGAAGCAAGTTCCTCCAAAGTAAGAAACTATCTGCAGAAGATGACCACTAGCTTCCACAAAAAAAAAAAAAAAAAACAACACAAAACCAAAAAAAAACCCAAACCACACCACACCAAACCACCACAAACAAAAAACAAACACCTTTGAGCATGTCGTCCATGAAAGGAGGACTTCCCCTTGGTCGAGGAGGTTTGGGTTAGGGAACACCTAGGCAAACTGGATCCTCACAAATCCATGGGCCCCAATGGGAGGCACCCACAAGTGCTGAGGGAGCTGGCGGATATTCTTGCTAAGCCACACTCCATCATCTTTGAAAGGTCATGGAGGACAGGAGAGGTGCCCAAGGACTGGAGGAAAGCCAATGTCATGCCAATCTTCAAAAAGGGCAAGAAGGAGGACCCGGGAAACTATGGGCCAGTCAGCCCCACCTCCATCCCCAGAAAGGTGATGGAGCAGTTCATTCTGGAGGTCATCTCCAGGAATGCAGAGGAAAAGAAGGTTATCAGAAGTAGTCAACGTGGATTCACCAAGGGGAGATCATGGTTGACCAACCTGATAGCCTTCTATGATGGCATGACTGGCTGGGTAGATGAAGGGAGAGCAGTGGATATTGTCTACCTCAACTTCAGCAAGGCCTTCAACACTGTCTCCCATAACATCCTCGCAGACAAGCTTAGGAAGCATGGGTTAGATGAAGGGACAGTGAGGTGGACTGAGAACTGGCTGAATGGCAGAGCTCAGAGGGTCGTGATCAA
>WAAD01011251.1:44360-72544 GCA_013389945.1 Fregata magnificens | reverse complement strand
TTTTTTTTTTTTTTTTTTTTTTTTTTTACTCTAGCCAATCCTTTATTACAGTATGAAATTAATTTCACATAATATCAACAATATATAAGTTATACTAATGAAAATATATACCAAATACAAGAGTAATACATAGATTAATCTAGGTGAACAGTTAAGATGTTCTTTCCCAAATAAATGGGTTCAAACTGCTAAGTGGATTGGAGTAATATCTTCAAAGCACTTACCTAGAACTTATGCTATAATTAATCTTCCTATGTATTTTCAAAATTATAGGAACCAAATATTTTGAAATTTACCTATTGGTAAGGGGTGTTTTCAGGTATCTTCCACTCTGTGCCTACAGATAATTGAAGCTGTTTAACATGGGGGAAAAAACAGAGGAAACCAACCTGCATATGCCTTCAACATTCTTACTCCCTGTTGATACACAACCTCACCTCCTGACCTCAAATAGGTTCCTAATTTATTAAAATTGATTCTACACTATAGACATAGAATATGCAAACCAAACATTATCTCTAGATTTGAACAATGAAATAAGAGTTAACGGTTAAATGTCTTCCTTCCTTTTCCACTTTACCTTTGGGCTTCTGACTTTCATGCAGAACAAGGGATGAAAAGTTTTTCTCCCACAAAGCATACCTCAGAGTGAAGAGCAGTAAAAAAAAAAAAAAAAATATTGTGCAAAAATCTGTTTTTTGGCAAGATTCTCCATTACAGGGACTTACTTAGTCAAAGCTTTGAGACCTTTTCTGAAAAAGTCTATACTAACTTTTCTGGTTAAAATTCCTCACTTTTCAAACTTGAATGGTTTCATTAACGTAAATATGTTCAATACTTGAATGAATAATAAAATTCTCATCAATGTATCAGTACTGTGCAACAGCGCCTGGTTTGTATAACCTCCAGTAAAACAGTATATGCAAAGTATGGGTATACTGAAGTACATTAAAAACCCAGAATGTATTATTCTCATGGACACAGAAATCTCAAGAATTCAGTGAATTTAATCACTAGTCACCCTAAATAAACAAAAAGATGCTATCGCAAGGCAGTTATGGCAGTCCTAAAATTGGCATTTTCTGTTCCAAGTGTCTTGCTTGCAAGACTAACTACTACTCACCTCCTGTGTTATGCACAATCAAATCTGCTACCTACTACCTAAACCATCTACAAGATTTAAACAGTAGTTTCACCTTACTGCTAGTAAGCTAGTACTCAAGCTACACGAGGTATCACTGAGAAACAAAAAAAGTAGGAATAAAGAAAGTTTTTCTTGACAATAACATATTCTGACACACAAAACCAAAATATTTGACTGGAGAGTAACGGACTTTTACTTTTAACTGTTGTATTTGAATATATTATAGTACTTTTAATTGCAAAAAATATTTGAAAAATGTGCCTTTGAATCACTGCAAGAGGACTGAGATTCAGTGGACGTGCAGAGTGCAGATTACTCACTGCTATTAAAGATCCCGTAGCACATTTGCAAAAGGGAGAACGTTAACTTTTATTTTGTGGTTAAGTTCCAACTTAGGTAAGTAAAGTTCACCTGCTGTGATTCAATTTCCCACAAATTTGCCATCTTCACTTCTCTCCGAATAGACTCCAGTACAGTGTCATAGTGGCAGAGAAGACTGCATATCAGCTGTACAGTGTTAGATGTGCAGTAGTATTTGTTTGTTCCAAGTAAGAATCCACTTACAGAGCAGAAACCCATTAATCTTATTATACAAGTACTATGTCAAAGAGTTTACAGCTGCAGGGGTCTGCATAAGCTCTGTTGATAGCACGCAAAAGATACAGTGGAAAGACTAAGGTTTTACACACATGGGCTTTTGGCTTTATTATCATTATCTTAGCAATACATAGTGCAGAAATATATTTGTCAGTCACTACTGAACAACACTGGATGCATGCAGCAGATTGACAAAATCCAAAACAGCTTTGCAGGCTTCAGGTTTAAAACATACAATAACCCATGAAGTGCTATTAAAGTCTCCTTCCCCAATTTGGATTCACATAACATGGTGGATTTGGCTTCAAGTTGTTTAAGGATGCAGCAAGCTGGAATCCTGTAAATGGCACACTGATTTGAGACTACTTGCATGCTTATATTTGGGTACAGAGACACAGATCCACAAAAATTATTTAGGATCTTAATTCTTATTTCTCCTCTGTAGAGCACAGCCACAGATTTGTGTATACGCAGCTGAATGAGCAACTTCGTCCACTCAAAAAAATATTACGAAAATAACGTTTTTAGACCCAGCAGCTGTATTACTGTGTTCTCTATTACACTAAAACATCTTGTTCCCCATAAGTATTTGAGCATTTTTTTTTTAAATTCTGTTATGTTTTTCCACAATTCTTTTATGATCTCTCACCACATGGTCTTTGACTGTATGTACAAATCCATTTGGCTACAGTTTATAGACAGCACAGTTTCCATGCACCACTGTTCCATAAATAACAGGAAAGGGCTGAATATTATTTATTATGGGATTAACTTTCTATTTCCTTAATAATTGATTGATAAATGAAAAAAAAGGAAGATTGTATTGATATTCAATTTTTTTCATCCTTCCATTAAACAGCAATTGAAAGTTTCACATCTAAAAATGCTCAGGCAAGTGCTACTACTTATATGAATAAAATATTCAAGGAAAATTGTAAGTTCCACTTCCATTTGACTGTTCTTGGACTGCTGTAACACATGGCAAAGCACTAAAGCAACCCAGGGTAAGCCTCCCTAAAGGCTGGAGAATGATTTAATAATAACTATTTCATATATTGAATTAGCCCTCCACATACAGTATAAATACCAGAGATCTAATGGGGTGTTTTAGAAATTCTTGAAGAAGAGAGGAGGGGAGAGAAGACTGTTCCTAAAGGACAAGAAAGACTGAGAAAGCAACTATTAATCCTAAACTAGAAACACTGAGATTTAAAAAAATTGATCTAGAGCTTGTTGGTTAGACAGCTATGCTTGCAAACCTTGTATTTTATTTAGGAACGCAGTATTAGAAGATTTTTTATTGTTAAAACCCCAATTATTTCATAAATATTTATTTAGGTCACTAAACTCACTGTTAACTACAGCTTCTGAAAAACCGATAGCTGAGCTTGGTTGGACCAGCCAAGAAGCGATGAAAGGAATGAAAATTCTGTAATACTGAGCCTAGAATAAGAGAGCCAGAGCTACCTAATTCCTAGACAGATGGCAATAGAAAGTTGGTGAATGGGTATGAATTTTCAGAACTCCAAGATTGGCAATATAGGGAAAGCCTCCTAAGCTCAAGTGCATGCAGCATACATCCCTCTAAGCTTGGCCTGCCAGGCAAACCAGGACACATGGACTAAAAATAAAATAGAAATTGTGGCTCACTGGCACTCTACAAGTAGGAGAGTAAACAGAATGATTGCCAAGGTTTTTCCTCTCTCCGTTTTAGGCATATGCAGCTGGCATCAATGCATTTTTCTCACGCACCAAAGGCAGCAGATGGAATGAATTACATATTTCAACAGCCCTTGACATCACATCAAACACCTTGGCTTTTAGTTTTAGAAGAGTAACTCTTGGGACTCTCTTTTTTTCCCAGCTTTCACCATCCAAATAAAAGTCATACACAGTTATTTCCTTCTTTACAGGACAATATAGCCATGCCATATGTTGCAGACTTGCAAGTCTTGCATAGTAAAACAGTGCAACAGTAGCAAAAGAAAATGTTCTGGTTGAGGCTTTGTAGCTAAGACACTACTCACGGAGCAACGTGTCAGAGGTAACCTCTGAAACAAAGGGCTTTACAATGCCCATTGTAGTATAGAAATTATGGGTTGTTCAGCATTTTTCTAAAAAATAAAGAAATTTCAAGTCTCTAATGTTCACAACTCGGCCAAGTTGATCTGCTATATTTAAGAAACATCATCAATTGCTTTTAATTTATTCCTTAAATTTCATAATTATAGCTACCTTGGGCAAGTGCAGCACCCGAGCAGGGTGGGGACCCTTCCCCTGAATGAAGCTGATCACAGTGACAGGCTGGGAGCAGCATCTGGCACAGCTGAACATGCCCCACAGTGCATCGTCTTCATCCAGGAAATGTAAGAATCTCTCTTTAGGCACTAAATTCAGCTAAATGTCTGACCCGAATCTGATCATAGGAAGTCTGTGTGCTCACATCTGCAACTGTAATGCTAAACACAGGCTGGACAACAAGCCTGCTCCAGCACCTGACTTCCATCACTTGCTTGCTTTCCTTTCCCAGAGTGGTCATCAGACAGACCAGGGGAGTCACTGCTACTATCCACTCTACATCTGTACCTGAACCATCTCCCCCTGCACCCTTCCTCCTCCTCCCCATCCCCATCCCTCCAAAATTATGTACCTCTGCAAGACTCGGATACCAGTCAGAGGCTGCTTCAACGCAGAATAAAAACCTCAGCACAGAGCAGACTGAAAGACTGTGTTCTGAGGAGAGGCAAGCCGGGAGGCACCACATCTGCACAGGGCCAGGAGAGCACCTCACCTAATTCCTCGGAAAATCTCAAAGTGATTAAGGTGATTAAAGTTTTGCTATCCTTAGAAGCTTGCAGGCCTTCTGTCTTTCTGGAGCAAGTTATCAAGAGACTCTTTGCTTTTATGTTACCAATCATTTCTTCCAGTCTCAGGTTTTCAGCAGATCAAGTGAACATACCTTGTTATGACCTTGATTCCCTCCACTTCTGCTGAAGTGTGATCAATGCTGGCTATTCTGCTGTTTTCAGATAACGAATAGCTTCTGAGACTTTCAGACTATATCAGACCCATATCCTCCCATAGCTTTTTAGCTGGAAACTCTGCATGTACAAGTGACTTTGATCCTAGCCAGCTCAATACTTCTTTGAAATGCATTCCCTAGTAGCTACTAACACTGATGTCAATCTCTTTATCATACTTGGTATTCTCTTTCCTCCTTTCAAATATTAATAGCACCATTTTCCCCCCAAGGCAGTTTACTTGTATTTAACTACTTACATTTTTAATAACTCCAAAGTTAAGCTTAAATCTTTCTTTTATTCCAGCTTAGCAAAAAGAAACAATTGAGCTACAATACAGATTTTTCTCTTCTCTGCACATTTTTCCTCCAAAAACATTTTTTTTTTAAAATTTCTCTTGGGAAAGGATATCCCTCTCTCATCCTTATCAAACTGGAAAAAAAAGTTTGAATATCTACTCTTTGGAAAGCATACCCTTAAGAATTTTCTCTTGTTCAAGATCTGCTATCTGTTAAAGGATTCAGAGTAAATTGATAGTCTGCTACAGATCCATATGGAATTAGGTGCTTCCATGCACCTACTTCAGTCCAAAGGGTACCCATTTTTTCCAGCTTTGTTCAAGACACTTTCTCACTCTGCTTCTTCCTAATTATTCCATGCCTCTGAAGTTTAGCGCTCTGCCCAGTTTCCCCTCTTTCTTGCAAGAGAGACAGCTGTGAGAGACAGGATTTTTCTGACAAAGATGAACTACTTCAATTCATCTCTGTTGTCCACTATCCTAATCTCTCAATTTCCTTAAATCAGCCACTCAAAGTGAATAGACTAAAATAGCTTCCAGAAAGAGAATAAGAAAAAACAAAGCCCAGCACACACATATAACAAAGGTGCAAAGAAAATGGATTGCTAAGTTAAAAAAAAAAAAAAAAGTAAAACATCAACTCAGCCTACAAAACCAGGCAGAAATTAGCAAGATGTAGGCAAAATACATCAGTACCGAGACAACAACAGTGAAATGGAGTTCTCAATCTGTATATTCAAAGTAACTTTACTTAAGTGTTCCAAGGAAAGTACTTATTTGTCATCATCATTGTGTCAAAATAAACTGATGTTAGCCTTCATGTTCAGTACCACGTTAATCTATTTGCTAATTTCTGTGTAGTTCATAACATGTGATGCAGTTTAAGATGTAATTGAAATAGAAAAAAAAAATCAACTGTCACACACAGTCTTTAATTTACATAGTGGATGTGACAGTGTATCCTGTTCCTTTTCTAGGAGTCAAGCACAGATATACACTTTTTTTCTTTGCCATTGATCAACTAAATCACCAGCTGTTTATGCAGAATTGCTGGCAACCTTGGAAGTGTCATTTGTCTTCCTAAGCTTCATGAACTTGATTCGCCCATTTGTTTAAGAGCACAACAAGCTAACAATGTGCATGTTTTCATTATTAGTACATAAAAAGGCTCAAGAAACAGCCCCTACTGATGCAAAACTTCCACTGGAAAAAATTATACCTGTTGAAGAACTACAGCATGAAGCCCTGCAAGTTGAATGGAGCAGAAATCTATGTGAAAGTCTTTAATTGCAATAACAATCTAAATCTTCCAGCTTGCTAATTAGTTCAAATCATACTGTCTAAGGTCTTACACCTGGGGCTTATTATAGGCAAATTTTCAAGTTGTATCAAGTCTGTACAGGTGTGCACACAAGCAGTAAAATTGTGGTGCTTTCCCCCACACTCAAAAAATCCTTTTTTAGCTCCTTTTCATTATCCACATTCGATCCTAAGGGCAAGGGCAACCATTTTAAGTTAACTGCAACTTTTCAGGTATGCTGAGGTACACACATGTCATTGTCACCTGTATAAAGCACCCAGATTCATAGGTTAAAAAAACATCACTAACCCAAGTTTTCAACTAATATTGACAGAACAGGGAGAAGTGCAATATGATGGAGGTCAAACATCAGCCCATGCAAACTAGTGTACCCATATGCAACCTGTTTATTCTAATTTTTTATGTTTATGACAAGCACACATTAGCTATTTAGAAGTGCCTCATCCTTCCTCTTTAATAGTTGAAGCTCTGATCCTACATGCATCGTGCATGATGTTTCCTCAATCCTTTTCTTTCTTTTCCTAACATTGCCTTACAAATATAAAAATATTGTTTTAAGGGGATCTTTCAGAATGTTACGGAGTAGCGACTTTCCCATTTTAGTATGCCTTGAGATCCACACTATTGTTCAGAAAGTTTAAGGCAACCAAAAAAAAAACCGCTTAAAAAGATACTTAGAAGTTGCTGTAGTTTGCAGTCATAGTCTAGCACAGCCAAGCATGCCTGCTGATTCTTTACACATCATACGCATGCTGACATGCAACAAACTGTGACACTGGCATCACGTTTACTTCTTCCCCACAAGAATATTATTTTGCTTTTTGAAATGCATACCAACTTAGTTTCCTAAGTCACCTTGGCAATATCGTCCACTATCTCCCATTAACTTTTGGTCCATTCTCAAGCTTTTTAACTAAACTTTTTAACTAAATGTGTGCTGACTATACATTTGCTATTTGCTGTCATATCCTATCTGGAAGCCAGTTTTGCTCCTTCTGAAACAGAAAAGCAAACTTAGCTTAACATCTCTCATTCCCATACAAGACCCTCACTAGCAACAGTTGTACATGCACAATCAAATCTCATCCAATAACCTGGCAAGATTAAGTTGAACATAGAATCACAGAACCATAGAATCATTAAGGTTGGAAAAGACCTCTAAGATCATCAAGTCCAACCATCAACTAACACCACCATGACTCCTAAACTAGGCCCTGGAGTGCCACGTCTATACCTTTTTTGAACGCCTCCAGGGTTGACGACTCCACCACCTCTCTGGGCAGCCTGTTCCAATGCCTAACCACTCTTTCAGTAAAGAAATTCTTCCTGATGTCCAGTCTAAACCTCCCCTGTCGCAACTTGAGGCCATTTCCTCTCATCCTATCGCTAGTTTCTTGGGAGAAGAGTCCAACACCCGCTTCACTACAACCTCCTTTCAGGTAGTTGTAGAGAGCGATAAGGTCTCCCCTCAGCCTCCTCTTCTCCAAACTAAACATCCCAGTTCCCTCAGCCGCTCCTCATAAGACTTGTTTTCTAGACCCTTCACCAGCTTCGTTGCCCTTCTCTGGACACGCTCCAGCACCTCAGTGTCCTTCTTGTACTGAGGGGCCCAAAACTGAACACAGTACTCGAGGTGCGGCCTCACCAGTGCCGAGTACAGGGGCACGATCACTTCCCTACTCCTGCTGGTCACACTATTCCTGATACAAGCCAGGATGCCGTTGGCCTTCTTGGCCACCTGGGCACACTGCCGGCTCATGTTCAGCCGGCTGTCGACCAGCACCCCCAGGTCCTTTTCCGCCGGGCAGCTCTCCAGCCACTCTTCCCCAAGCCTGTAGCGTTGCATGGGGTTGTTGCGACCAAAGTGCAGGACCCGGCACTTGGCCTTGTTAAACCTCATACAGTTGGCCTCGGCCCATCGATCCAGCCTATCCAGATCCCGCTGCAGGGCCTTCCTTCCCTCAAGCAGATCGACACTCCCACCTAGCTTGGTATCATCTGCAAACTTGCTGAGGGTGCACTCAATCCCCTCATCCAGATCATTGATGAGGACACTGAACAAAACCGGCCCCAGAACTGAGCCCTGGGGAACACCGCTCGTGACCGGCTGCCAACTGGATTTCACTCCATTCACCACCACTCTCTGGGCTCGGCCATCCAGCCAGTTTTTTACCCAGCAAAGTGTATGTCCATCCAAGCCGTGAGCTGCCAACTTCTCCAGGAGAATGTCGTGGGAGACCGTGTCAAAAGCCTTACTGAAGTCCAGGTAGACAACATCCACAGCCTTGCCCTCATCTACTAGGCGGGTCACCCGGTCATAGAACATAGAACAGCCATGACCTACACACTTTAAGTTCAAAACGCTCATATTTTATGATATGTCACAAACATTCTGACTGTAACAGATCTCCAATGAGTATAGTATAGTAGATTGGATCACAGTCTCAGAAATAACAGTGTATGCAGGAGAGAGAATACATATGCACTAAGAGTTGAGCACATGGTACCTGTCTTTTTCAAAGCTGATTATTCTGATGCGGTCTGACAGAAGCTACATCTAAGCTGCATCCTTTTCAAAGGCTCTCTTACTGCGTGAAAGTCAACAGATGTGGCAATGGAACATTTGGAAAGATCGAAAAACCAGGCATAGACCATTTTTCTCTCCCTGCTCTGACACACAAATACACAACAGTCACCAAGTGGAGCCTCCCGTAAGCCCAGTTCTTTGGGGAAGGGATGGGAGCAGCAGGGAAAGACAGAAAGGGAGTGGCAGGAATATATCATTCTGTCTCTAAAATAAACTAGGAAGGAAGCATATGCCAGTGCCATCAACCTATCATGAACTAGGTGATAGAAAACAGACAACAGTGGGAAAAGATGACATTTTAAAGACACTTTCAAAGATAATTTACAGTTACAATAGTGATCCACAGCACTGAGAAATTATACCTGTCAAATGACTAATTGGTGATGAACACCACATGATGGAGTGAAGCTGTTTGACAATAACTGTCAGCATGATCACAAACAAAAAACACCAGCTACATCCACAACAGTCCCACCCAGCATATTAATAAGGGAGCTGGGAAATCCTTCAAAATATTCTGCAAGACTGAGGTCAAGTGACAAGTGATTTCATTTCAGGTTAAAATCTTTGTAATAATTTATTAGCTGGTACCTTTTTGTTGCAGCACTTGGAGATATGAAACAAATCACTTTCTCACCAAAAAAAGCAATCTATTCTAACCATACACAACACTTTAGTCTGAACCTGGACAAATATTCTCCTCCTCAGATCATAAAGAAAAATAATTTGCACCTAAGATAAGGGATTTTTTTTGCCTTAACTGCAAAGTCCTTTTTAGAAATCTACTGTTACGATTTTAATCAAATTCATTCACCCCCAAATACTGCAACATGAATCTAATCACTTGCCTTGCAAGTTTAGTACCCAGAGACACTACAGAAGTTTTAACAGCTGTTGGAAAAATGTTGCAGCCTCTGACTTTTTTACTAAAGTTGCTGCAGCCAAGGTTTACTGTAAATTGATGATCTAGCTGGATTAGATGTTAATATGCAGCTTGATATATTATTCATGAGAATGAGTCACAGACCTAATTAGAAACATGACATGAAAAGCTTTTGAGTCCACAATCTGGATTCTCCCCGACATGAAAGATTTGACATGTGAATAAATTTTCAGTTACCGAGAGAAAAGAGATAAATGACCTTTTACATCTAAATGTAAAAATGTCATGTTGGAGTTGCATCATTTGCCTTTCTGAGAGTTTGGGAAAAGCCAAAGTATCCAATCTGATATAACAGAAGCCCTTCCGAAACATGGAGTATTTACTCCTCCATCCCTTTCTATCTGCTTATAAAACATCCGTTCCATATACCTGTCCAGTCATGGACAATGAAAGCTGTCATTTTTCTGAAATGAAAACTGACATGAAGAAGTCATGAAAGTGAAAAGAACCCCAATAGAGAGCATTTATAATCCTCTGCCAGGTGAATATTTCTGGAGCTTCAATAAAGTGGCCCAGAAACAAGTCTCATTCACACAGCTAAGCAAAGCCACATCATAGCTACACAGCCCTAAGTACCTGTGTATACCAGTTGGTATGGTGTTTCAGCTTTCCATGCTTAATTGATGATTAAACTAATCTTAGAGCATCATTATTTAACTGTTTTGGCTGGAAGTACTGTGTTAGCTAAATTAGTAACAATAGATTCAGACAACAGCAGAAGGGAGCCGCCATTCAATTAATGATAATGACTAGCAGTGGTCAATAAGTGTACCTGGGAAAGCATTAGTAGCACATCACATTAGGGGACTATTTGGTGCAGTGGATTAATTCACTGTTTATTTATTTCTTGGGGCATAGGCCAAAGACCAGCTTGTTATAGGTACCAAGTGAAGTCAGTTTGGTAGCATAAGCCTGACCTATTTGCCTTCCTGAAGGCTTTGTTGTTTACTCAGGATTGATTTTGAGAGCCCAGTTTCCCATACTTGCCTGTTTCCTTGCATGTTTAACTGTCCATCAAGGCATTTAGGCCTGCCAAATATTATTTTGAGAAAGATTATTGCTGTTAACAAATGATTTTTTTTTTCAAGTTTGGGTTAATTATTCCATATCTCATTACATAGAAGTTGGATTATTTAATTTCTACAACAATTATTTAAATCCTGCAGTCATATGCTAGGTGTTATCTTATGCAAAATGAGACCAAGTCCCAGATATAAAAAGATGAAGGTATCACTGGATACATTTGAAATAAACATGGTCTGCCAGGCAGAGAAAGAATTCGATGAGAAACATCATCTTCAGTTTACAAAACAAACCACCATGATATACTAATTAGCTGTCAAGATGGAAGAAAGCATTTTAAAAAACAATTTAAAGTTAGACAGGAATTAGTGTGAACCTTACAGTACACATAAAAAAATTTTTTTAAAATATCACTTTTCCTAGCCAGTATTGATCTAATCCTGGTAAAACCAAAGGCTAACCCAATGTAAGCAAGGCTTCTGAGTCCAGGAAAACAATCTGAAGCGGCATATAAGCAACGGAAAGCTTTTTCCAGACTTGACAACATTGAGAAGTAGAACAGCATGGAGCAAGAAAAGTCATTACTAATAAACAGCCAACAGATTGCAGTCAGATGTCTTTGTATGAGGGCAATACTGAAGGAGGTAGGAAAGAGGAGGTCAGGATGTACTAGTTTCCAAAATTAATAATTCATTAAAAATTTCACTTGAGAGCGCTATTATGAAAAAAATCTTGAGAAGAACAGAGTAATGCCTCAGCATCAATGATCTCAGTGTCCTTACTTGTACCGGATCACCTCCTGAGCTATCTGTAAGATACACATACACATTTCACTTACCTCAAGTTGCTTTTGTTTCCTGCAAGCTGGAAAACCATAAGCACTGTGACAAGGATAAGGGGCTATTTTATTCTGAGATATTTTTAAATGGTATTATTTGTCAAAAACATAACGTCTGTTGGTGATGCCATTCATTCCACTCTGAATGCACCAAGGAGCAAACAAGTGCTAACTGGATAGAAGCTACAAGCAAGTAGGCATTGCCTCAAACTACAATTGTGATACCTGGCCTTGTAATATTTTTAACTGTATCAAAATAAAACATTAATTACACCCTTTTATAATCTGCCATTGTTCAGCGAGATGCTTATTTTCATCCTTAGTGAAAACAGGGGTTTTTTAATCAATGAAATTCATATTTCAAAAGAAAACATGGAAAAGATTAAAGGTCGCTGATTTCTTTGATTTATGAATCATCAGATTTTAAAGCTTCAGCCACCATTGTAGAAATTACTGGTATGTTCACGGTCCAGAGGTAAACAAATTGAAACCCTGTATTTATAATGATAAAAGGCAACTAAAGAAAGATCATGAAACCAAAAAGGGAAAAAAAAAATCAGAAAATCAGAAAAGTACCTCAGACTTGACAACTTAAGCCCTATGAGCTCAATTTCAAAGTCTTTGTCATCTAGCTGTAACACCCACCAAATATAACTCTCCCAAAGGATGTAACTCTTCATAGGTCTCGCTGAAGATGAAAGGAGCAACTCACACCCTTGACATTGTCAGCAATAGAAAACAGACCTCAATCTGCCACTACTCAGATGCGCATTTAGTCTAGAGAGGGAGCTCTTCTCTTACCATACATGAAAGATTCTTTATATTCTTCTCAGCTGAATTGAGACTCCAGTGGTTAAGAGCTCAGGGGGAAAAAAACAACTGAACAAACAAACAAAAACACCCCACCATAACAATCCCATCATTCTAGGAAAGGGATTTTTCCAAGTTTGCTTAGCTTTTCTGGTATGTTTATACAGCATTTACCTCAAAGATTCATAAGATAAAGGTTTCAAAGAATCAGTTGCCTGTTATAGCCTTTTTCAAACTAAAACTAAAAAAACTAGCAGCTGATGCCAACATATCATAGATCATCACATTAGAAGAGTATGGCAAAGCTGATGCCAAGTCTGGTGCTCCTCCATTTCTTTCTCCCAGAGGCCCATCATTCTCCTTCCTTTATTGACCGCCTCTTAAGAGAGTTAAGAAGGGCAGACAGACAGTACAGTGAGTCTGCCATATCTGAAAAAAAAATTTTTTTTCTATCTCTCCTCCTACCCAGTTGTTTGGGTTTTTTTTCCCTCCATCCTGCCTACACTTCTGTGCTTGAGTGGTACAAAGGAGTCAAACCTCAAGAGGGAATACTGGCACCAAAGCTTCCATCAGAGGCACATTTTGTGCCTACAGTACTCAAATAAGCATTCTTGCTGATTCCAAGAGGAGGGTGAACATGATTCTGTAGCACAAAACTTGGAGGTTTGTCTTTTTTTTTTTTTTTACTGCTAATAACAACAAGGCAATTTCAAGGAAAGATAGATTCATACAACGTTCCTAGATACTTCAAGCTATTGACGTACTAAGCACCAGTACAATAGCTCTGTCTTGCTCAAGCATGGAAGCGTATAGAATGTATATAAGTGAATATAAACCTCAGTTTATTCTTAACTACATGAAGTCATTTGCCCTCCCTTTCCCAAAGAACATTCCAGTCTCTTTACTCTTTGGAAGGCAGAAAAATTGAACATAGCTCGTAGCAGAAATACCATAGCAGTGGTTCTTGAGCATAAAGGAATGTCTACAGCATAAACCATTAGTTTTTTACCTATAACAAATAGAAGAACTATTTTTACTAGATCTCATAAAAACTATGGTTGAGGAAGGAAACAAGAATAAGATAAACAAATAGGCAGTAGGAATGTAATTGCCTTACACTTGCATAGTGTCTCTTGATTTAAGTAATGGACAGACCTAAAACCAAAATATGCTATTGCTCTCTTTAAAAATGGCAGGACTGATAACTCAAAGTTTTACACTCAAATACAGCATGGGAACACAGGTTAAAACAAAATGTATGCGATGGCAAAACCAAGTAGGAATGTTTCACATTTGTTAGTCTGTAGGTCTGAGCAATCCATTAATATAGTTTCTACAGCTTCAAACCCCCATCCAGTGAAGTATTCAAGAGACACCTAACCTGAACTCCCCAAGTAGCCTCATTCAAGTTCCACTTTCCCCACTCTGTTTAATTTCATTCCCCATACAGTGACCTCACTTTCATAAACTAGCAACATACTCAAGTCAATAGGACTATTCATGCCTTAAAATAAAAGAATCTAGACTGATGCTGTAAAGCACCCATTCAATAAACCAAGAGGAAATTCTTGAGTACAGAAGTCAGTTCTAATGGAGACACATTAACTGAAATTAACAGTGAAAGGAATAACTGCTATCAAATAACGTTGAGCATTTACTGCAATGAAAATATCATTTATTTACAAAACAAACAGAACAACAACCCAGCTCAGTGTTTGACCAAAAGTTTTGACTGAAATGATCTCTCTTCCCTTGAAACAGGAACAATAATATTGATAGAGGCAGATTCATAGTTTAGGCTTTCTAGTTCTCATTTTCTGCTAGCTACTCATGGTCATCTGTAATAGTCAGCTAATTATTACGAAAACAACGTCAACACAGAAAGCAACCTCTGTGCAGAAAGATACAGAAGTCATTGAAAACATTCGTGTCCCCCATCCTCCAACCTTTTTCCAATGAGGAAACAAAAAGTTACAGAAAAGAACTCAGCAATGCAGCTAATTTAACACTTCTGCTGAGAGTGTTTTGTGAAGAAGTTTTAGATTAGGAAGAAGTTTTAGCATGCTCGATTTATAATTTCCAATCTATGTAGCAAATTCAGACTTTTAGAAGTAGTTTCAACATTAAGCCCTTTTGATGATGCATTCTGTCCCAAAGCTGTCCCAAAGCAAGCCATTTAAATAAATGGATTCTACTTCAGCTCTTCCAAATTTCTATTGCACTTAAATTATAAGATTAAACAAACATAATCTTCTTTAACAGTTTAGTGAAAAACATTTCTACATCAAATCATTCTAATCCCCTTGTTAATACAGTTTGCTTATGTTTAAGTACACGATTTCCCTGATTATCAGATATAACCAAGATTTCCAGAAGTGCTTCATCGAGGAACTTTTCCTAGAATTATCAGTCAACATCACAGTATCTGCTGCAGAACACATCCTAGGCATTTCAATATAACATCATCCCAGACTGTATTTCCCCTTAATTTATTCAAATCAGTTTAATCCCAAAGCTCTCATATAGGAGAAGTAGAATATGCTCCCTTGCATGTGGTTAAATGATGATGTTCTATTTGACTTTAGAGTGCTATATAAACACTTGTATGTCACAATATATCTGGCTTGCATTTGTGATAATTTTCTTTTCATGTTAACACTTCTTTCAGTATACAGCAGCATTCACATACGGCCAAGCTCCCATAAAGCAGAGCTTGGCAGGAGCTGGGGGTACTACAGTGCAGTCACAGCCATCTGCCAGGACAACTGGCCATAAATTAAAAAAAAAACAAAAAAAAAAAACAAAAAAACAAACCAACAACACACCACAAAAAACAACCCACCCCCACCAAAACCAACCCCACACAAAGAAACAATTAAAGGTCATTGGCCTGGTTACTGCTAATATTAGAAGAAAACAACTATCAAAGATGACACCCAGGAAACAAGCTTGCCAGGGCCAGTTCCCCATTCTCCTGTAAGTTGCCTTTCAGAGCAAACACTGGGTTTTCATCAGCCTTTCAGAGACCGGAGGCTGCCAGAGATCAAGTTGAACATTCACCAGTGTCTGCTTGAATTATCTAAAGCTTTCAATCCGTAAACCCCAGTTTGTGAAATGTGATACTTCATGATATTTCCTAAGATCAAAATTGATAATTCAAGTATACTCATGAGAATGGCTTAAGATTTACTGAGGACATGGACTGGGTTGGAAAGCAAACTAAAGAACTAGGCAGAAAAACAAATTTGACAGGAACAGTGGGAAAAGGTTAAGGGGAAGAAGAACAATTGGATTTGTGTTTTTATTGCACCCTTATTAGCGATCCCATGGTTGTTACAAGATATAGCTATTAGTCTATTCAGGTTGACAACTTAAGTCAAAAGTTTTTTTTCATTCCTGTCGTTGAACACTTGAACTTCTTCAAGTTCTTATATCCCAGGTGAATCTTGTATGCGTAATATTTGAAAATACATTCTTTATCAGAAAGAAAAATATATTTAAGCATAGTTGCAAGCATTTTATAAATGCATACAATTCTCAAACTACTAGGTTAATTCCCGAGTCTATTTTTATCTTTTGCTCTTGTGCTTATTGTTGTCTTATTTCATATTCTGTTACTGCTTGTAACTTACATTAATCCTATCTCGCTACAGTGCAATAATAAAGCAAATAATTACCTAAGGGATGAAAAGAGCATATCCCTCAGTATCTTGCATGAGGATGAAAACTAAACATTTCAGGGACTTCAGCAACTCATTTCTCTTAATAGAAAAAAGAAAAAGCTTTGAAGATTTCACAAATTCTAGCTCAAGTAAGAAGCTCACTAAGGGCACTAAGCCAAGGAAAGACACAGGCACACCATCACCTTATCAGCCTAGGAGAAGTACGCCTCCTGAACAGAGACTTAGATCAGCTTGTTTAATTTAATAACAGGGAGGGTGAACACTGACCTCTCTCCTTACAAGCTGCAGTTCTAAGATAGGCAAAGAGATCCAGCCTGCACCCATAGGTTCACATTTATTTACTGTCATGCACAGGCCCAGCATACTAAGCACATTTCCAAGCCAGATTCCTCAGGACACCATGGCTGGGAACAGGCTGTCACAAGAAGCTCCTGCTCTGTAAGAGGACAGGGAGCAAGCTGTAGGCTAGAAGGCTGACACAAAAAAAAAAAAAAAACCAAAGAAAAAAAACCCAAACCAACACCCTCTTCTCGCCACTACACAGTACATAGACCCAGCCTCCTTCCACAGACCCATGCCCAAGCAGCATCAAGGCACAGGAACTGAGAAGGGGTCCCTGGCAGGAGAGCCGCAGGATGCACGAACAGAGCTAGCAGCAGCCCTGGCTGAAAAACACTGAAGTTAAGCTGTTGCTGTATAGCAGCTTCTTCAGACTGCTAACTTTTGTGGTCCTGGTTGTATCTTACACAACAGCTACTTCAGTACAGGACTTACTGAAGTGAAAGGGTCTTGAGTTCTCTTTTCTCTCGCTTAAATCCCTATGTCTCTTTTTCTCCAGGACATACAATTTGAGAGACAGACAATACCTCCTCTTCTCCACAGGAAACAGCATTTAATTGCAACCATTTCCCAAAGTCAGCTTGTAAAATAAGCTAAATGTTTCCATTATGTACTTAGAGGATTTAAAAACCAAAACTCTAAATTGTACTTTTCCAGTTAAAAATGCCTGTCAATTAAAAAGTTAAAACTTGGCCAGTTTTAACTATACTCACTACAAAGATAAGAATACCCTCTTTCTCCCAGAGTACCATCCAAACGTACCCTCGTTTGTATACATCTATTGTACCATTTGGTCATCTTGACTACAGAACTAAAACATCTAAGATCTCTTTAGTATTGCTTAACACTGACAATCTTCAAAACAGGGATACAANTTTTTTTTTTTTTTTTTTTTTTTTTTAATTTTACAAGTAGGATTAACCAGGCAGTAACAGAAATCAACCTTCTATAGAAGCAGCTCTCACAACTAGCACATTTGAAGATAGCACCACAAGGAAATACCAAACGTGAAGTCTGGTCATGATGCATGCCACCAATAGCATGTGAAACTGCTATAGTAAAATATCAGAGACAGTTTCTTCTCCTCTCTTTCCTTCAGTTCCAAAGAAAGCCTTATCTAAAGCCTGGCTGGCTCCCTAGGTAGCTACGTTAATGCTAAAAACACTGACCAGCAGAAATGATTGCAATCATGTTACTACAATCTTCTGCAGAGGAGGGCAATCATGCAGATCACTTTCCTGTCAAATTGCTACCTAATTTTAGTAATGTCCATCTAGTCTGTATACCCTTATTTTGTTGGTTGTTTTTTTTTTTTCCCCCCTAAGTCATCACAGAACTGATAGCTGCAAGGAGAAGAGAAAGAAATGACGTGAATGGTCCTTGGGTAAGAGCAATCCTGGGCTGTCAGGAACTAAAAATAGCAGACACTCTCTGTATCAGCTGTATTTTTTTTTCCTCCCCACCAGTGTCCATTTCAGGCATTCTGTTAGCATGATTTAGGATTTTGCAGTCTCCAATACAAAGGGCTGCAATTTAAGAGGCTGACAAGAAAACAAACCTTATCAGATCTCTTTTTTCAAGTGGCAAGTGTAAAGTACAAAATGAAAGTGACTAGAAATTTTTTAAGCCTAGTTTTAGAAAAATAGAGCATTAGCATCAGATTCACAAACACGAGAGAGATCACTTATTGCCAGAACAGACGCTTAGTGTGTCCCTCTTTCAAGGGAAGAAAAATCTAGTAGCACCAGGGAAATCCTCCTGGAAATGTTTTCTAGCCTGATGTAAAGAGACAAGCTAGCCATGTGAAAAGGAGAGAACCACTTCTTTTACAGTGTGTGTACATGACTGAGTGCAAGATCCATCGGCCACTGTGGCATCCTTGGGCTTCTGTTTTTAACAAAAAAGCAGCAACACATTAACTTGTGTTCATGAAGACTGTAATTAGTCTTCAATGTTTTCGAAACAGCTTCTGAGCAGAATATGGGGAGACTGCATTACATGCCCTTGATTACATGATTTATGAAAAATTGAACATTTAGCTATGAAATAGGACTACTTAGTTGCTGTACTAAACGTGGCATTTACCAACAGAAGGGGCATGTAACTGCTCAATCAGAGATTTACTCTCAAAGGAACACAGCTTTCAACCTGAAAGGGACACTATTTTTTTTAAATCCAAGTTATTGCCAGCTAGCTTTAACATTAAAAGCAGATTATCCAGATTATATTTTTCTTAAATAAGTAGATGCATGCTCAAAAACAAAAACAGAAAAATTCAACAGGAATGAATTTTAATTGGAAAGGGTCATGTTTTCCGTAGCATAAGATCCTCAGTTGCAATTTGGAAAGGTAAAAGCTTATGTTTGAGAGGTGTCAAAGCTGCACATCAGCAGCTAAGGACTAGATTTTTCATTTAGTTGGACACCTGCAGATGGGGATAGTTACCTGGTGTTGGTCCAGAGAAGCACAAGCTGGGTCAGAGACAGGAGCTCCTGATGGTTCCACTAGTACCTAAACCAGTTAAATACCCACCTACACCCCCAGAAGCCTACATATACCTGCCTGTGTAACTGTAAGACTTTCCACTCTGCTCCCTATCCCTTCTCCCACCACAGTATCTCTGAGCTTCATGTCCTCAAGCCCTCAGCCAGGCACTGTGGCCAGCACCAGCTGACATCCCACCTCCACAGGCACTAACAACTTACACAAAGTGAGATGCTGCTATTAATTAACAGGTGGGCACCTGCCCTATCCATGGCAGCTGTGCAGGCTCCTGACAGCCTGGAGAACAATTCGGTTCAGAAGTGTAGATGAAAAACAGGAAGAGAAATATTAAAACTTTTCTAAATAATTTGAGACTAGAAAAAGAGGTATTAAGATATTGAAAGACTTGTTTATCCCCTTTAAGCTACTAAAAAAAAATTATATCCTTCTCAGTGAAGGACAGACAATTTTTTTGCTGCTCTTGCCCAGCAAATTAAGCAGAAGCTACAGTATGTGTCTATTAGATCAGTCCCCTTCAGTGTTTTCCCCCCCACTCCTGCAGGACACCACTCACTAGGTATATAAATATTCATGTTTGAAAACACATCTATATGAGTGCATGACTTGCACTGGAGCAGTTTAAAGCATAGTTTTTATTGCATGATGATGCAGAAATCTGTCCTAGAACAGGCACATTTTATGTAGCTGTAAGTACCCTGCCAGCACATCTGCTGCTAAAGCAACAATTCCAGCTCTGCAGCAGCTTCAGCCTGCTGACATGGAAGTGTTGCTTTATCAACGCATAAACAACAACAAACTACTGATGAGAAGCCTTTTTTTCAAAGTTTGATTGAAGGTTTGGTAAGCAGGTTTGCCCACAGAGGGCAGGCATCAGCATGCCACATTTGCCTACTGTGCACCTACAATTTCACTATGATCATTTCACTATTCAGACGACTGAGCAAGCTGACAGACAGTATATGAAGGGTTATCATGTATATAAAGTCAGAGGAAGAGGAAGAGAGGAAGAAAATATGGAGGATTACAATAGGAAACATGCTGAAGGACTGTGGCAAGGATAGAGGATTCAGAGACAGAACTAAGAAGGCACTGTATCCTTTGACTGTAAGTTGCTGAGGGAAAACTGCAAGTACTTGCACATTAGAGTTCACCACCCTGACTTGCATGCCTTGTCCTCATTACTGTGATTCAAATAAGATTTGCTTCCTGAAAGAGCTTCCAGGACTCCATTGCCAGTCCCACCTCCTCTCTAGCAGTCCCCACCTGGGCAGAGAGCTGCAGACACATCAAGGATTACCTTTTTAGCCATAAGCACTCAAGACAGCCATAAAGCTTCAAGAAACAGGCAGCACACAATGTCCAAGAAAAAGAGTTTTAAGAAATAGAAAGAAGGAAATATTGATTAAGGGTCACAACTATGCTGCGTTTTAGCCTTTCAGCTGTACATTGCTTTCCTACTAAAAGTAGCAGGTGAGAAAGCCTATGCAGAAAAAGGAGGGAGGAAGGAAGCCATATAAAGAGAAACATAGTTCTATAAAAGAAGAGAAGCAGTTCCATCATCACCAGGCTAGGAAGAGTGGTTTTGTTATCAAAAAAACCCAAGACATACATTCTCCTACTACACTTCCACACTGTAATAATAAAGAGGCACTATAAAACCACTGCAGTAAATTAGGGAGTTAGAAGAAATAAACAGGGCACAGGTTAATGGCATTTATATATATTTTTGGGAAGATGAGCAATTACAGTTTGCATCTCAGCACATGCCCAGTATTTGCTATAATCTTAAATAATAATAAAGTCAAACACAACAGATCACTGATGCTCCTACCTTCTACTTTCCATATACAGCAAAGGGCAGCAGCAACTACAGCTCAGTTCTGCTGTGGTTGCTCACACTGCACTGCAGTTATTCCAGCCACACCAGCATGAGACTGGCCTCAGGTTGAACAGCAAGTGCTGGAGACAGGCACGAGTGCATTGCCTCCCAGGCAAGGGCAGCTCAGTGCTCTCCCTCAACTTCTCTACCTTCTCAAGGAGGGAAACAAGCAGATTGCCCCATCCAGAACTACTAAAGTCTACGTCTATCAAAACTTTCATTTACCAGATTAGAAGGGTCAACTTGTACAGACATCTCAGAAAGCCCATTACTGAGACACAGCCCACACTCCCAGGTGTGGCCAGCCCCAGCTGCCCCTGCTCTCCTGTTATCAGCTCCAGCTAGCACCCCCAGACTCCTAATCAGGTCTTGCATAGGGCACTGCACCCATTTAAAAGGGCAATTGCCAATGTGAGAGCAGCCCAGGTTCAAGTAATGAAAAGCACTGGTAATTAAAGTCAACTGAGTTACAGCTGAGGTGAATTAGCTCCGTGCTTTGGCTAGGTACAGTTTGTGTCCTAGCTGCAGCGGGGTATTCCCTGCCCTACTGCTGCCTGGGGCCGTAGGCGTGGCTGGAAGAGCTCCGGCTGGTGCGTGAGAGCTCCCCCCAGACTTCAGCTCTGCAATACAAGCAGGGGGATGTGTCTTCTGGAAACCTGGTATCACAGTGTGGAACCTCAGATGGCTTTGGGCTGGCGCCTGTGATTTTCTGCAGCTCTGCTGTCTTAGGTCACAAAATGGACTTTTAACCCCCTTTCTAGTACGGCAGAAATCTGAAGCCAAGGGGAACTGTATCAGGAAGGTGCTCTGAAATCTCAGAGCACATGGTGAGACAGGTGGAGTTTTGATGGGGATTTGCCCGCACCTTTTCTGTAAAAAAGAGAACATCAGAAACACAAGAAGATTTTTGCATTGCAAAAATGAGGTTTTATTAGAGCACAAACTAGATATATTTTTTAGTTTAAAAAGCCTAGGTGTGCTGGGCAGTGCAAAATATAAATAGAAAATTTTATAAAGAACTCTTATCTCTGCTTGCTATGAACTCACCCAGTCCAGAGCCCTTTTGAAGAGCCCCACAGGCTTGTCAGCTGGAACAACACCCCAGTCCCCTCCGGCTTCCTGAGAAGAGTTTTTTCACCACCTCATTCAGCAGTCTGCAGCAACCTGCTGTTTTAGATATTTCCCACTCCCTGCTTAGCCCACACATTTCCTGAAATCCTGCCCTGCCCAGATACCTGCAAGGTCTGTAATTATTATTCAAAGTGGACTCATCAGTGTGTATGTTAACAGCCTTTCCATACAAATAGGACCCCGGTTGGTTTGTTTCCTAACAAGCTCACATGCATACCAGAGATTTCTTTCTAAATTCTTTCACTGAGATTTTTACTGTGAAGTAATTCAGGAGAAATTTACCCATCTTATTCATCTTCACCAAGACAGCCCACCTGACTACTTCTGTGGTAACCATGAACGTAGCAAAAAGCTTCATAAAATCTAGTCCCAGTTGCCCAGAATGACTAGCCAGACTCCCTCTTAACCAGTTGAAGCCTGTGACCTGGAGTCTGTGGATTTACCACACAGGAACACTTACACAAGATGTAAACATTTCTCTTCCACTAGCTCTCCTTCTGTACGGTAGTACCCATACATTTAAAATAATACTTCTTCCTGCGAGATGCAGAGCTGCACCTAAGCAACTTACAAACACTAACGTTTGCTAGAGGATATAACTGAAATTCTGCCTCTGGGCAGCTTGCTACCAAGAAGATTTTTATCTATAAAAATGATATGTGGTTCCTATACGCTTGGGGAACATTAAAAAAAAAAAAGGAAGCCAAATTCCCCATGAAGATTCTTGATGAGCTAGATAAATATTATTGACTGCCATCATAAAATTTATCTGTTGTATTTTATTGGAGGTTGTGCAGTTACAAGTCAGAGACACAATCAGATGCATGCACGGTACATATGTGCAGATTTCTTCATTGCCTGTATTAGATTTTGCAATTTCCATTGTGAAAGACAGTAATAAACTGACGCTTTTGTGCGGCTAACTGAATAAATTTTTTGTTAGTTCAACAAAGCACAATATTGCTGCCCCGAGAGCAAGAACATACTGGCTGGACATATGCCCATCCATTTGTAATATTGCCAAGCAAAGCTGCACTTTTTAAAATACCTAGTGGTCTTGGTAACAGCTAAATGGAAAGTAGACTGGGCTGTACCATTGTTTACTCAAATTTCTGTTGCATGGAAATCTTGGATTCTTTAGAGTGTATACTTGTAATTCTGACATTTTCTGATGAGAAAATGAGAGGAGAAATGGGATAAGTTCAGCCATCTGAAGTTACATATTAGGGTTTGCAGAGGTAAATCAAAGACACCAGAAAAGCTTTTCTATGTGAAGAATGCCAGAGCAAATTAAAAGAGAGATTGACATGAATAATCAACACAGTAGAAATGAAGAGTATCTGCACCATAATAGAGGCTATATGAAATCAGCTTCTGTATCAAGAGAACATAATTCATATTTCTGCAGGTAGATATCATGTATTCAGATCATATTAAAATACCTCATACAGCATTTCAGACTACATTCTCAGTCAGACTCAGAAGGAGGCGGGGACACCAGAGGAAGATAGATGGATTTTCAAAAACATTATTAATGTATTACTGAAGATAGTAACCCTATATTTAGGAAGCATTTTGCTGCAGTGTTCTTTCAGAAGTACCTCTATGGCCTTGGAAGAAGTCTTCTTCCAGAGTCACTAGTTAGTGGGTCAGGTAATAGGATATAAATCAGGGCCCATCCCTGTCCCTAGCAGAGCTGCCCGATGCCCGGGGCTGACCCTGGCTGCGCCTGGCTGGCTGGTCTCCCTGGCTGGGGTGGATGGATGGCCGTGGCTGCGAGGCTGCCCTCGCTGCTCCCTGACACTGAGCAGTGCATTCAGAAATATCCGGTTGATTTTGTTTTATAATAGTGGTGAGAAGGGCTACATTTCTGTTCCCAAAATATGAAAGCAAAAGAAACAAGGTTAGTGACAGTGATGACTTCAAAGCACGCTGCAATTTCATCTGCCATGCTGAAGGGAAAAATGGGAATGAAGAAACAGGAGTAGGGAAACATGGCAGTGTGTTACAGAGCAGTCTAGAGAATAAAAGAAGGCTTGAATAGCCTCAAAACATACAGTCTCACAGCTTCTCAAGCAGAAATCCTGAAAAGATGCACTTAGAATCAATTTATTTTGTTGTTTGTTTATTTTTAATTTTCTCGTCTCTTGATAACTGAGGGATCCCAATCCATCTTTTTTTTTCCCTTATCCAAGAAAATCTAGAACGTCACTTCAGGTTTTTTTGTGGTCCACATCGTGTCTGCAATAGAAAATTATCACACAACCAAAATCCCCATACACTTTATGTTTGCACTGATGGAACCTGTGCCAGCTGTGCCATGCTTGTTATGTGCCCATAAAAGCCTCCAGCCAGTTTGACAAGGAATGGCTGTAGCTGACTTTGAAGGACTGGTAGTAACGAGGGGTGGAGGAATCAATTCTTCATTGCTCAGTAAGAAGGAAAATGGAAGTACTGAGCTGGGTTTAGACTACTTCTGCCACAATGGATTTACTGCATATTGTAATCCAATTATCTACAAGGAGGAATTCAGCACGCTGATAAAAAATGGCAGCAGAGGGCTGAATACGCTACATCTAGTGCTGAAGGACAATGGATTAAATGTTGTACGGATTTCATTCTGTGATAGGGTAAATAAACAAATTACAGGTAAAATAAATCTACACACATCCGTGTTGAGAGAATCTGACTGACTAGCTGTCTGGATGTTGTGTGCATAAGAATCTCTAACCAAATACTGAATTCTAATTGACTTTCACAAGTCAATTCATACTGGATTTCACAAAGGCATTTGTCAATGCTCTATGGTTGAACAGCTTATTGAATTAGGAGAAAGTCACTCACTATTCTGAGCAGACTGCATTCTGCAAGTACTGGTGAAACATCTAAAAATCCCATCAAATATGACTTAGTAGGGAAAGGATTTATAAAAATTCCCTTGTAAATAGGAGCATATTGTTCTGATTTTACTGCCATTGTTCTGTGAAGTTAGGATGACTTTTATAAATAATGAACAAAAGAATTTGTTTGTTGAACATAAATTATTTTTTCTTTACAAATGGCCTTACAGATTAAACACTGTTTATATATTTCAGAAAGCTGTGGGAGAGCTGTGGAGAGTTCTGTTTAAATCACCCTAAGTGATGTATAAATCACCTCTAAATTGTTTAAATCACCTCCAGCTCAAAAGATAGGAAAGTGTTTTTGTGAGAAGCAGCTAACTATGAATTTTCATACTTGGAATATGCTGATGCTTTGAATAATACATGAACATTTGAATGCTTATCTTCCGCTTGTGACCCAGCTCACCTACTAGTGTTTGGGGATCTTGGGGCCTGACATCCGGTTCACTGGCTTGCTTTATGCAGTACCTCATTCCAAACACCTTAAAGAACATCAGCTGTGATGGTCACTTCTTAATCTTCCCATCTCCAAAGTTAAATTATTTAAACAAATAGTATTGGCTTGAGATAGGATGAAGAATATATGTTTAAAGAAGCTATCAAAATGTTTAGGTGAAACATAAATGGCCTGTGGCAGAGCGGAAGTCTAACTAGGTGCTACAATGGTACCTTTTCGCTATGGAAGCATGAGTATGTTGTTACTCAGAAAAGACATACTTCATTATTAGGGAAGAAAGAAATTCCACAAAGGAAAGAAGAGTTTATAACAGTGAGAACCAGCACTGTTCATTTTGCAAGTCAGCACAGCCTTCAATCATTTTTCTCAGTTTCATATTGGATGCTCTTATTTGTGTTTTCTTTTCACTAACTCATCTACAAAATGTGGAGATCGCGTATAGCTTACATCAACTAATCCCTCAGGCTTGGGAATACTGCAGAAAACAATACACATCACAGACCCCTTTATCCTTTTATGATATACATCTTTAATATGCATTATTACGGCATGCAATAAACCTAACTTTAGTGTAGTCATGCATACAGAGCACATGCCATCAGTCGCTGAAAAGTGGGCCTGTGGGTATTTAAGGCTGAGTGGGTGGGTGTTTTATTTAGGACATGAATATGACATCTCTTTTAATGTAGTAGCTGAATGCAATAAATGCTGTTCCACCACTAACGATTGTATACATTTGTTTAATGCAGTCAGAGGAAAAAAAATACATTTTCTACATTATTTGTTTTTAAAAATAATCCTACGTATTCTACTAAGTAACACGATGGATACTGAAAGCCGTGATGATTTTTTCAACTGTTTTCTTTGAGGAGGTCTAATAGCATGGTTAACATAGTTGAATTATTTTCACCACATAAGAAATTTCACTCTATTTTTTGCTTTCCACTTTCATTCAATTTGTTTTCATCAGGTACCAGCTTGCTGTCCAGCAAGCTGATCTCGTTCCATATTGATTTGCGGTAAGACAAAAGGACAGAAGAAAGCAAAAAGAAAAGTAAAAAGGTAGCCAAAAAAGAGAAGCCCTTGACCTCTGTTCCTTCCCTTCTGTGGCAGCCTGGCTTGGCTGAAAGATAAGCATTGTGATATATATGCAAGGAATTCCTCTGATATCACTGGTATAAATTTATTTCTAGCCCCCCTCAGTATGATATTTGTTGACTAGATTTGGCTAGTTAATGTTATGTGACAGCAGTTATGAGTCAGCAGAAAATATTTTCTAGCAGACACTTGAAAAACCCACATGATCAATAGATGGGGAAGAACAAACATATGTAGCATGTTTGTTTGCCCCTCCTCTCTGAAATGTCCTATCACTCCTCCAAGCTCAAACATTCAGACCATACTTATATTCAGAATGGTTTGAGCCTGTGCTGTGCCTATTTATACACTGTTAGTACAATGCTGTCACTTTGCTAAGGATGAGTGATTTTCAACACCGCTGATATTGAAGCACTCTTCAAAATAAAGGTTCTGATCATATGAGCTACTGAAATGCCCAGATTGTCACAGCTCTTGAGGGCTGTTGTGTTATAACATGTCAGAATCACGTTTAATGCTCAAGGACTTGCAGCAAGCATCATTTGGAATCGATGTAAGTATGTAATGTGATAACAGTTCACTGCAGTATAAGAACTTGGTCTCTTCTCCCAAGAAACTAGCGATAGGATGAGAGGAAATGGCCTCAAGTTGCATCAAGGGAGGTTTAGATCAGACATCAGGAAGAATTTCTTTACCAAAAAAGTGTTTAAGCATTGGAACAGGCTGCCCAGAGAGGTGGTGGAGTCGTCAACCCTGGAGGCATTCAAAAAAGGTGTAGACATGGCACTCCAGGGCCTAGTTTAGGAGGCATGGTGGCGTTAGTTGATGGTTGGACTTGATGATCTTAGAGGTCTTTTCCAACCTTAATGATTCTATGATCCTATGATTCTAACTAAAATTACCGGATATCCTTGTTATAATTGCAAGTAACTTATGCGCAGGAAGTCTAACGTGGAGAGAAACTGAAGCAATACTCTTGTGGATGGTTCAGTTTAGCAAAAGATCATTTAGCAGAAAGACGCATTATGAGCAGTCAGCTCTTTACTTTTCTTCTTCTGATGCATGTGCTTATGTCTGTCTTATCTTGAAATGCTGTCCATCAAAACAGCTTTCCAGATAGAATTTCCTAAGGTGGTGATCTATAAATCAGATACAGATTTGCACAAGATTAGTCTGACTCAGTTTTGAATCCGGCCTAAAAGTATTTGTTGTCATATGGAAGTAAATTACAGTGCAGCAGTAAAACAGCAGAAACATCGCTGAGAAACACTGGTGCCATTCTTGCCAGTGGGATGCTGCTGAACATCACAAAAACCTGACAGACCAGAAACTGGTGACTACAAGAAAATAGGAAACTGATAGCTTAGATTGTCTATATTTGTTCAAAGGGAGCAAAATATCCTCCTGGCAGGCTTAATATACTCTGTCTTGATTGTCAAAAATCAACGTAGTTTTGGCCATCTTTTTTCACACAGAAGTATGACTGCTATTACAAACCACGCCATATTAAATGCATGAAAGGTACTAAGACATGCTGTATAATGCTGCTTTAGCATCTGGTAATCTAAAACTTCAGTTTACCTTGCTTTTTAATTTTATTGCTCAGTT
>WAAD01011251.1:20778-39954 GCA_013389945.1 Fregata magnificens | reverse complement strand
TTTTAAAAAAAAAAAAAAAACCCAAACAAAAAACCCCAAACACACAAAACCACAACACCAAGCCAGCAGCTATGCTTCTATGGTTTAATTGAGCTTTTCCAGGGGGAAATTCAGAACAGGACATTATAGAATGATTAAAGACACCTGAATTCTCTTTGCTTACCTCCTGTGGAAACCCTAGGGATTCATACAAAATTAAATGTTAGGCAATGCTAGTAGAACTGGGTGAAGTCTCCATCAGTGTCTTCAATGGAGAGTGACTGTATCACTAACCCATTTTTGTAGAAAAAATTTAAATAATTATTTGGGGGTGGTGGGGGGGGTCTTGTTGAAAACACTTTTTGCATTCTATTTTTCAACAGTTGTTTTAACCATTAGTTTTAACTTCCCAAAACTTCTTGGCTTTCAATAAAAATTGTTAAAAATTTTGAATTATAGTTTTTCCTCTTGTTTTTTTTCCCTACGTTTTCATAAGTCATAGTTGAATACCTCATTTCTTGCTAGAGTAATTCAAATGCTGTGGAATAAGACAATTAAATCAGAACTCCTTCTACTTGCTCCTGTCACACAGTTCAGTTGATGCAGCAGTCTTGCTATTTCTACATGCTCAGTAGTCCTTAGGCTCCTTTTTCTCCCTCTTGGTACACTACAAAGCTGTAGAAGTCCCAGGTTACGGCCAATGCACATACTAATATACTAAGAATTATTTTCTTCCCTCACCAAAGTATACATGCTTTACGCAGAGTTTAATTTTTTCTATTTATTTAGTGTCTTTTAATTAAAGAGAAACCTATTAATTTACATAGATTACTTTCGTCATCAATTCTTTTATGTGACAACGTTTATTCTCTCCAATACTTGCAAACCACATCAAGGTTTTTGGAGCAAGCATAGTGTTATGCTGATTCCAGTTCTAGGAGATCTTTTCATAAAGGGAAGAAGCAGTAGCAGTAAACAGCATTACAAGACTAACTACCTTTAAAGGAAATATTTTTAAAGGATTCTAAAAGTAAACTTGATTGAGGGCATTTGTGAAAGTGCTAAACAAATTAGAAGAACTTAATAGAAAATTTTAAGCACTTTAAAAGGAAGAAAACACATTTTTTCGCCTTGTACAGTAGCCTTGAAAAGCCTTTTAAATAAATAATGCTATGACATTTGATATAATTAGGTTCAAAACCTATCATGAAATGCCATCCATTTAAGGTTTCTATTTAACAAACTATCAGGGCTTTGGATGCGGGGGAAAAAGAATCCTGATGAACAATTAAACAAATGTCATCTCTTTACTCAATTCACTTTTTTTTTAATTTAGCAAAGAAAACATTAATAGAAATTCAGATACATTAGGACATTATGTTAACTCTAGTACATTAATAATGCAAATAGCATAAGAAGGTTAATTACTTCTCAAATGAGCAGTTATTGTATAACATTCTTGCTTTGCAAAATACACCAACTCATTTGAAGACAAAAGCAATTTTTTTTTTTTTTTTTTTTTTCCTGCAGCTACTATTGAAATATACATAAGCATTTTAACCTGTTGGGTTTGAAAATAATTATCAGTCGACTATCATGGGCTGAAGTCCAGCATTCAAAGATCAGCAATACATATCAGTGAAAAAAAAATCTAGCCTTTATGCAGCATCAAAACCAGACAATTATACCTGTGCAAAAGGGTTGTGTGACTGCTGAAATGTACCTTTCCCCAAAAGGCCAAAATGTAAGCACCATGTTTGACTTTCAGATGATCATGCTGCTCTTGAAGACAATTAAACCACAACGGCTGCTCTCTTGGTTTGGCATTAATGCATTCTCCCAATTGTTTTAACACTGTATGAGATCTAACATATGAAGTCAACTGTCTATGTCACATTCAGATAATTATTTGAGCTGACTTTTCTGGTTTAAACTGAAGCGGAACTGTTTGAGAACTGGGATTTCAACATCTCTTGCATTTTGTTAATTACTCATAATAAAAAAAAAAAGTTTCAAAGTGCCCTCCCCCAAAGCAAAAGTTGAGTTCTGTTGTTGCAGTGAGATCAGTATTTCAGCAACTGTCACACAGATAAGAGCCACAGACATGGTGATGGGATAAAATCTCAAATGACAGCTTTTATTTATAATTCTGTGTATGACTAAACATTTATTAGTATCCTCTGTGGAAGTGGTCTGCAGGCCTTAATTACACTCAGTGCATAGGTATATGATTTCCATCTGTACCATGACAACAAAAACATATCCAGACTCCTCTCTCTAGGTAAGAACGGCCTTGGATAAAGTGTTAGAAGACAGGGTCCGTGAAAGTGGAAAGTCTATGTCCATATTTCCAGAAGCTCAGAATTTACTGGTTGGCTCTGAGCTAAAAGGTCAGCCTCTCATTCCTCAACTATTTCTTTACTTATTGTTATCCTTTGTCCTCTGACTACACGAACCCTATGATTAGGGAATTTGGCATACCTCTCCATATGACCTGTACTGTACGAGTTTCTCATTGCTTTTTTATTTTAAGTTGTGCTTTATTTATTATCAGCCCATATGTCCAATAGACACATACATCACGTTGAAGCAGCTCTTCTGATGGACAGTGCATATCTCTGTGCATAGTTTTATGTCCCTATACAAATTACCATTCTTGCCGTATAATAATTAACCTTTTCATATATCCTCATCACTAACTTCAGACAGCTTTGAACAGGCCGACTTGACAGTGCAAGAAGCACACTGAAGTTTATTCCAGTACTCCAGTGCTGCTTTTTTCCACACTTAGGTCTGCAGCTTGCAGTTTTCCAAACTTGCTCCTACCCAGCTGCAGCTGGATTGGGTCACCTTGATCCCAGGACGGTCATCAAACTGACAGCACATCAACTTGTGTCCTCTGAAAATGCATACCTGGTTATTTTGACCCACTACCATATATCATAAAAATCCATAGACACAATGTCAGCCCAGTGCACAACCAACTGGAAGCATAACCATAATCTGTGAGAACATCTTCTGGAAGAGAATAAATGGGGAGGAGGGCGGGGAAGGATGTGATATTACGAGTATATCCTACAATTATCTAATCTCTTTCAGCTATCAAATTGCTTTTNAAAGTACACCCTTTTTTTCTTTTTGCAGGTCTTAGACAGTTCTGAATAAAAAAAGAAATAAAGAAAAAATCCAACCATTGAAAGCCTGCTTGTTCTGCCTGATGGATCAGATTTTTGTAGCAGAAGAAACTGACCTTTCCTGAATGCCCTAAAAGAACACTCTTATGAGAGCCACATGAAACATCAGATTCACCTCTTCAATTACAAATACATGGATACATATGGCATTTGTACCAGAATTTCCCATGTAACCTGGCACTAGCTTTAAGCTTGTCACCAACCTCCTCCAGAACCATCTGCACATGCACTTTCAGGTTCTGAAATCCAATAAATCCACACCAAAGCATGAGTTGCAGGAAGTGTTCTGCAATGATAGAAGTGGCTAGGCCCTGTTAATAAGACACAGCACACCAAAGACACACAGATCTACCTGCAGATAACCACTTTTTGAGCACTTCCACTCCCCACATACCAGAAATTCTTCAGGTAGTAAAACGTAATAGTCTTAATTCCGAATATTACCTTTGTCAAGGCTGATGGCATTCAAGTTTCCAAAGCTATGTTGCCTTGAGCTCCTCGCTGGCACACAGGTTTCTAGAGCCTGCTGGCATTGGCTATATATTGGCCTATAAGCCTGCCATCTGCACCTGCACATCGATCACCAAGGCACACATGGAAGGAACTGCAACCACCCCAGCCACTAATCCACGGAGCATATTGAAACCTTAAGTCTGCATAAATGAAATTATTCATAGGCACTTGGTTAAAATACAATATTTTGTATGAACTTCTATATTCAATGTCTGCTTTTCTATTTTTGATATTATGATACAAGAGAAGAAACCCCGTTTGTGACTGATTCATGTCCCTTCATTAAAACTTTACTTTTTAAAAAAAGACATTGTTTTTCCCCCCTCACATTACAACTGAAAATACTAGGACTCATAAGTTATCTTATTAAGAAGCATATTTCAGTTTTAATCAAAATTTAAAGAATTTACCAAATAATGGACTAGAATAGGATGATGTTCTTTCTCCGCTACGGACATTGTGAGGAAATTACTCTGACTGGACACTTAACTTAGAACAATGTAAAGGTATTAACTGGGTAATTTAATCCGAAATCTCATAGTGACTTAAGGCATTTCAGAGTTATCACAGAAGTTCAAGAAGCAATAAATAATGTGTTATATCATTAAGAACTAAATTTTAATGCATTTTGCATTAGGAGGAAAGGTGCTAAATAAACATGGGGGATATATTATTATTACTGGAATATTTATAGGCTAATATGTCCAAAACTCAAGTTTTATGAGATAGCAAACTAATAAATATTTTTAAACATTTATAGTGTCATAAAAAAATGGATCTACCTGCAGAGTTAGCTGCTATCCATGTGAGTGTGAATGGCAGAAACAGACCTCTGAACATTTGGCTCTGTAGAACAATGATGATTTCACTTGTGGTCTTTAAAATTCTTTCCTCAAGCAAATGTCTTGGAAATGAAACAGGCTGGAATTTGTCCTTAGATCTGGAAACTAAGAGAAAGATATAATTATTGGACAAATAATTATAAGCAATGAGGCATTCCTCAAAATTCATTCTGAAGTCCCACAAATGGTATGATTCATAATATCAAAACAGAATAAACGAATTTTATGGCAGTAATCTGTATCTTTGCTATATGCAATGATAGTATTTATGTTAACCTACAAATATGCTTAAAATATGTAGTATAGAATATAGGACATTGCATGAAATCTGTATTAAAAATACTAAAATAATAATCATGTTACTATGGACAGGTTACATTTTTTGTGTATGTATATATACACATATATACATAAATACACACTTACTTAGGAGATTTTAACCTAACTTTAAAGTCTCTGTGTCAGTCTCCAGTAAAAAAAGCTGCATGAAAGTAATCATAGGGCAGTACAAAACATCCCCCCTCAAATGCTGCATGTAGCAACAGCAGAGCATGGGGAATTATTAAAAGTAAAAGAAGTCTGAAAAAAATATTTTGAGAAACAGCCTGCTAAATTCATAAAAGGCATGCCAAGAGCTGAGCACCACAGCCATATTGACTGAACAAGGCCCTCTCCAGCAAGAATGTAGCTCTGCAGGATGCAAGCAGGGCAGGGAGGGCAGCTGGGTGTCCAAGTATCACATGCAAGTCTGTAGTAAGGGGGGTGACCTGTGGTCAAGCAGGGAAGGCAAGTTGGCAGGTCAGGATCAGGGGATAGAAGGTAGAGGGATAGCTGCAATGCAGGTGGAAAGCAAGGGTGACAGCCTAAGCTTAAAAGCACATGGGGAGCAGAGGAGGCATTGGCCTCCACTGAGCCATCTCACCACCACACACCTGCACCCTATATGAGCTGGCCTTGAGCCCTGGCAGCTAAACCCCCAGGTGTGGCAAAGCATGCTCACTGTCCTGAGAGAGACTGATAGAGACTAGAGGTATAAAAGAACCAAAAAAGGAAACAACCAAAGGCCATTGCAGGAGAATTAAATTAATTATTTGCATTGTTTTCTCTAAAGAGGCAATTAGGAAGGTTCCCGTGCTGGAGACAGTCTTCAGAGGAGATGAAACTGTTGAAAGGTCAGCAGAAGATACTCCAAAGCAAATCAATAATTTGAATAGTAACAAATAGCCAGGATCAGGCGGTATCCACACAGTAGCTCTATTGTGGATCTCTTAACCTCTTGCTTAAAATCCACTTTGGTATGAAAAAAATTAGAAATTGTGAAACTGGTCTAAGCAAAAGGGTTTCAGCATGGATCCACGTTACTACAGATGGAGAGAAGTCTTATTTCAATACCAGACTATCAGATAAAAAAACCCCACGCTCAGAATAAAAAAATCCTGTGTAGACCCATATTACGTAGTAAAACAGTTTATATTACTTTCTTCTCTCTTCTCCAAGTCAGTGCTTGCAATTTTTGAAGGCACCGACAAAGGCATGAATAAAGGCGATTCAGTCAATTCTTGCATTTTCTGGCAAGATCCCTCCTTACAGGCAATAGAAGAGAGGATCCTCTAGCAAAATAATTGGTTGTAAAAAACAGTAAACAAGAGTAATAGACCATCAATGTTCACAATGAAGAAAGGTTGCCAGAATGGTACAAAAAGATCAAACGCAGGTATTATCTCACAGTACAAGATCTAACAGCATCTCCAAGATATAACTCAAAGGAAATGGTTGAGTTGCTAGCTTAAAGGAATAGATATTTTTTTCTTTTAACAAATATCTGAATTCTCTAATTCCCTGTGAAGGACCAAAGTACAAAGGGATTCAAGAAGAGATGAGACAAGAGGATAGGCCCCTCTAACCACAGTAAATATAATTGCTACATGGTTTCACCAGTTCACTAGCAACCACTACAGTGCTCTCAGTGGATATGGTATCCACTAAGCTTCTGCTTCACAGTCAGCTGTTTATAACAAAAATCTGCTAGAGCTGTGTGTCGCCATGACCACTGATAAAATGGGAATCATCACAGAGTTAAAAGATAAAGAAATAAAGGGAAACTTCATTGACTTTGCATCTCCAAAGAATTCCGCTCAAGAATATGCAAAGAGTTTCATTGATCAATTCTCTTTTTTATGATGGAATTTTTCATCTATTATTACCATGAAAAAAATGAAACTGGTGTTCATATTTTATAATGTATTATCTCTGTCTCTTGTGAAATTCATTCTGAATATAAATATTTATAGTATTAGCTAGATAGCTAGAAAGTATTTCATGTTTTGCAGGCTACTTATGTAAAAGAAGTTACAAAGGACTCATTGTTTTCAGGGCAAGCAGTAGAAATAGCTCACACTTTACTGTAGGCATGCCTTTCTGCATTTAGTTCCTTAGGTTCTTGTCATTTCAACATGTTTTTGTCCCAGTCTTGCAAAAGGATCGACGCTATCATTTGTATATTTGTTTGTACTCTGACATCACTCTCTCTGTGCCCATGCAGATCCCCTTGTAAGTTCAGGGGCTTAGTTTGCTTTGCTGTTTTCCTTTCTGATTCTTGTCAATCTCCAGGATGATGTACTGTGACAAATATCACCTTGTATTAACATCTTCCATGTTCTTTGATGGAACAAGTCATAAAATGAAATGATATGCTATTTTCCAAAGGAAGATCACTGTCAGAATTACGATTTACTCTTAGGTTTGTAATCACTGCTTTTTGCTTCAACCTGTAATAAATTTTCTAAGATTTCCTAAGCCACAAGCAGAAACAAGCTATCCAATACTTCAAACAAGAGGGAAGCTAACTTCTGTTAAAGGTCGTAGTAGGAACCATGGTCACACTGCTACTTGCAGTTACTAATCAAATGTAGGATGGAGAAATCTCCCATCCAAGCTGACTGTTGTCCTTTTACAGATGGTGGCATTCTTGAAAATTGGTGTTCTTACTGGAATTCTTACTCTATATTCCTAGTTATTTTCTCCATTGAAAGCTTAATTTTCCTTATTTCAGTCCATCTATCAGGTAAGTGTGCAAGCAATGCCAGTGAAGTGACATATTTAGGTATTTTCCTTACACAGTCTCACACTCCGAAAAACAGATAAGAGGTGGTCTCTTGATGAGCAGTAAGCTCATCAACTTTCACAAGACCTTTCACCACACAGGTCTGAAGACAGAAGCAAATGAACAAACCCTCCACTCAGAGATGCAACCCTACATTACAAAAGGTGAAACCTAGCTCCTAAACACTTCCAAGTAATTACAAATACTACACTAGCTCAAGTTTGGTTTTAGGATCTACTCAGGGTTGGAAATTCTCTACATGCTTGTTCAGTACCTTGGAAAACAAGGTTCTGGTTTCCTTCGGAACTTCAGAAAAACATGCACAATGAATATCAATATTTAGCATTAAGAACAACAACAAAGAATAGTTCTGAGAATTGCTGTACTTAATAGCAGTTGTTATTATAACCACCTTCAAGGATCAGTTCCAAATTAAACATTCCTATAAATTTTTCTGTGATGATATTATTTTTTTCACAAACACTTTTTCATTTATTGTGTGGATTCTTAGATATCATACATTCTGCTTGCCAATATGCACTTTCTGTATGTTCCTGATATTGACATATCTAAATTTGACTTTCTATGGCACAAATTATTTTAAAAGACCAGTATTTTGTGCCAAACAGTAAGCAGCTGTAGTGTCAAACATCTATAAAAATCCCCTTCATTTTTCGTACCAGGACTTGCTGGTCATGTAATCATTCTTTTTTCAGAGAGTTTCAGCCTCCATATTAGCATATTACATTGAAGAAGATAGTTTTGCAATTTGATAATGTATTATTATGGCAGAATCAAACATAACAAAGTCCATTATCTCTCCCTAAGTCTCTCTAACACTGAGCTATTGGCTGTTCTCTTTTTTCTGTCAAATATCTGAAAGTTCTTATGTGTGGGACAAAATACTAAGTTTGAAAGATCAATATTTTTTTGCAAAGTGAAGTTTCCTGCTTTGTTTCACTAGGTACTAGGTATTAAAACAAACCATACTGGAAAGATCGGATAACAATTACTCACTTAAGAGGAAGACTTTTTCATCCCTTTCCTAGAAAAAATGCTGTAGAAGCACTCTTTTTGAAGTGAAATATATGGTTGTGTTTTCTATAATACAATGTTTTCACAACATTGAGTCATTTTGTTTTCATCTTAGGATTTGGTTTTACACTCACCCAATTTGGTGCGACAGCAGTCAAACACCAAGAGTGTCTCAGCTCTTCCCTCTTCTTCCCTTGTGTTGTCCATCTATCAAAAACCTACCATTTTTTCAAAAGGAAATTTTTCCAACAATTCAGCAAGCTGAACCCAGCTGCTCTAGTGGTTGCATTTCTGCTAATCCTTCTGAAAGTAAATGGCACGAGTAGGAGCAAGCAGAGCAGGACTACATGTATCAGTGGGGTCCCACAGTGGCACAGATGAAGTGTAACATTGATGCTGTACCTTTATCCCTAACGAGAATAACATGTAAATTCTAAATACCAGATATACATAAACAGTATGATTTTGCGATACTGATATGAAATGTGACTTTGTCTCCTTTTAGGACTTTCAAGTCACTATTAAACAGTTAAGAAATGATCTTGCTAAGTTTCAGATTTGTGTCTTTTCAACAGAAAAAAACAATGTAGTAACACTGCAGACTATTTTTGGGTATAGCTAAAAGTCATTTTTAATAGGTGTAAATTCTACACACTCTTTTTTGTGGTTTTTAAATATTAAATGAAAGAAAGATGATCATTATTAATATGACATATTGGAAAGAAAATGAGTTCATAAATATATTTGCATTACTTAGTTATAGCATTCTATTTCTATTCCCCATGGAAGTTGTATTAATATTAAGCATAATTTTTAAGCCACAGAATGTATGCAGCAGAGATAAAGGCTGCAATACTATAAGCTGCTGCATAGCTATACCGTACATCATCCTGATGTATCCTAACCATTTATATCCTACTCTTTACTGGTTACTGTAAGCAAGGGCAGTTAGTTTGGCCTTATTGTAACTGGACAAGAGACCCATCTTTCATATTATAGATTAACCTGCCTCACAATCCCATGATAAATATGCTGCATTTTTTTTATACATTATTTATTTAGTATGTTTCCACTCACTGGATCTAAAAAGTTGGTATTGAATTTCTAAAGTTTCATCTTAAAGTTTATATACACAGATCTACAAGGAGAGGAGAAATAAAACTTGAAGAGTGTATCTTAGGTAAAAAAGTAAACGCTTTTTGGTTTTTGTTTTCTCATACCTGAAAAAATGAACTGAAGCAAACAACATACCTTGCAAAGTTACATCTTTTTATTAACTATGAATTTTTCATAAAGAAATCTGGATTTTAAAAACTTTGTGAAATATTATTGTATTTTTTTAAAGGAAAATGAAACTCTTGAATGAGTGGTTTATTCAAATCTGGCTTAGGTCATAGGAAGCTCAGGAACTACCGATTGGATCAGCTATTGCCTTCATTGTCCACTGTTCAGAATGAGCCCTTCATTGCCTGAGGTTGGTCGTCGAGATCATATGATGCCATTATATATATCTATCACAAGAACACCCACAGTTTCAGAGTTTCTGTGCATTTCTGGAATGAAAACTCATTTGAAAACTACACAAAAATTTCTAATTTTTTTCCCAATACTAAGCATTTGGATCCTGTTCTAAACACTATTAAATTTAATTAAAATTCTCCACTGATTTCAGTGAGATTGTATCAAGTCAAAACTGGTTACCATTTAAAAGCATGAGGGCTCAGAGGCGGCAAAACGAGGTAGTCACAAGTATTTTCAAAGTGATTTAAAAAATCTCAATTAGGCAGTTGTATTCATCCATTCCCAATCCCCAGCTCACCAAGTAATTTTAGTTTATTGGCCGCAGTATACAGAAATGTATGCCTGCATTTTAATCAGCACAATCCACTCCTCATTTCATTCACATTTCCTAATAAGAGGTATACTCATCCTCTTAACATATACGTTTGGCAAGAGCAGAACGCAGCTTTGAGGGAGTAGAAATTACAGAGGAGCTTTAAGGTTTGTATTCTAAAAAGAGTATGTGCTTATGGTCTTATACCCATCGAGCCTGCTTTTTAACTGAGCCTGCAAGCAGCGCTACTGGAACCAAGGGCCAGTTAGTAAGTCTATTGTAAAATTTGCTTTTGAGAGTTTACATGTAAGAATTCACTGTGGGATGAAATTTGGCACCAAAGGCCCTGGCATAAAGCACTCTTAAAATGACACTAGTGCAGAAAAAAATCATTTCAGATCTAATTCAGTATTTCAATGGGGAACTGCAGAAAGTGTTCAAATCTGCTAAAAATCTGGCTTTTATAGTATTGTCTCCAGGAAGGTGTCTGATAGAAAAGTTTCAGTGCCAAGCAAAAACAGAATTATCCTCCATTTAGAAGGAAGTAAATAGATCATTCCTCTCTGACCTCCAAAGAGGAAGAAATATTCTATCCACACGTCGGTGAAATGTAATAAAAAGAATTATACTCTTGGGATCCATTCTACCAATAAAAAGCCACTGAGCACACTAACAGCATAGATAATCAAGGTAGTTGCATGAAAAATGAGGAATTTAAAGAATTGCTGGGAATGGGACTCTGGCCAGTAAGAAAAAAGGCTTAGAGACTAACTAGGGGCAGTGAGTGTAATTTAATATATTTCTGGCAGAAAACAAATAAGAAAATACTCATCTGCAATTACAGAAGATGTCATCTCTTTTGAACTACAGTTTGCAGAATCTATTTGTAAATACTGCTGCATTTTCTCCTCATCTCCACCCCTACCCCAGCACAAAGCCTTTGCTCTACAACGGCATTAATAACAAATATACTGAAAAGTTCAGGAAAGATTAATACACTTTGAAGGAGGGTAATATTTCACATTTCCACTACACTGCACATTATTTGCAAGTTCATTCAGAAAGATACAGATAAAATAAGTATTTGGAATTTTGAGATCAATGGGGCTTTTTCATAGCCCCATGCAAGAGCATAATGGTTTTACTCCAGGAAATTCCTGGTGGCTGTAGCTGACTTCCAAGCTCTCCCTGCCCTTGGAAAATTGATCTATATTGGGTGGTTACCCGGTACAGTTCATTTGTCTGGTTAGCTCCATGGATGTAACACAGGCCCTACTTCAGCCACACATGTGGATGGTTGATAAGAGTTTTCCTAGGGACAGCAGCCACCTTTGTGCCAGTTTGTTAGATATGGCTTTTGTCCGGGGATTGTTAGAAAGGCAACTGATCCATATGAAACATGAGGAATGCTGACCTGAGTCTCCCACCTCTCTGTCTTACCATGAGGGTTAGAGCACTGCCCGGACACCTGCTCACCAGACCCAACACAAGGTCCTGCTGCGCACACCAGAGTATACTCTGCAGTATTGCACCCCACATTTAGTGTTGGCAGCAGGGCTTGGTCCTGCCTCAAAGCCTTCTCTGAATATTTTGCTAGGAAAAAGCACCTCTGGCTTAAGTGATTCCAGTTGCTGATTTCTGTGGGGTCTGCCTGAGCAGGGTGAATTTTCCTTGCAACATTTATATAACTGGAAAAGATTTTACTGATTTCTCTTAAAAGAGCATACCTAGACCCACAAAAACATTATACTTCATGAGCCAAGTAAATTAGTCCTTTCATACCCTGTTTTTTTAATGTGAGACTGTGTGTTCCTTAGTCCATGCTAATTCATCCTGTGGTAGTTGCTTCACTGTGCAAGCTATGCTTTAGCAAGCCATTATTCAGCATCAAAGTTTTCTCATTATTATAGCAAAAAGATAAAACATGTAAACTCCAGTAGAAAGCACCGATATATTAAATTAATATCTCAAATTAAGAATACCATCAAACATTGGTGTTGTATCAAAATGCTTAATATATGTAGGCCAGTTGCCATGGAGATGGCAAAGCCTCCAGAATGATTTCGTAGTAATGGCAACAACTTTAGAACCTAAATGCTTCCAATTAGGCTATAAAGCTGCATAAACACGGAGAAAAATGGCAATTGCTATTCTTGATACAAGTTAGCTATCTGATATATTTCTGAGCAGGTGTTTCAAGAAGAAAACAAGTATTAGCAGTTGCTGTACATATACCTATAGTATATTTTGTTCACAGAGCCTCAGCTTTTGCAGTGAGGAGTACAGTCCATATTACTTTGAATTGAGTTTAAGATGTTCAATAACCATAACATCTGCTTTTTGCAATCTTCTCTGCTCTACATAAGCACTTTTCTCTTCCGCATTAAGAATGAAAAGAGCCGTCAACAAACTGCTTACCTGCAGTCTGAGTAAAAAACTTACTTAGTAGCTCATGAGGCTTAAGACATCACATTTGACCCTGGCAGCAGGTGTAATATCCTACCTAAACTGTGTTCCAGTTTGATCAAAAATTAATGTGGTCCTTTTAAAGGAATAAATTAATGTGTTCAGTAAGGCTGTTGTCTTCTGTGGACCAGACTGAACATTTGATTTTAGGGAATTTTTGAGCGGCTAAGAAGACATTTTTCTGTGCTTTGACTGGCTGAAGATTGTCTCATGTCCATTCATCCATATGCTGTATCTTTGTAAACCAAGTGACATATAAGCAACTTTTAATGCAAATTAAGACTAAGTCCACTGAATTTACTAGACCTGTATAATAGTAGCTCTGACATGAGTGGGGAACCAGTACCCCTGTATCCTTCTAATTTTATTATTGGTGATTTTCTTTTCTGTCACCAGAAAAAGTCATAATATAAATTACAAAGGGAACAAGGAGGAACAGAAAATGAAATTATCTCAATCTAGCATCCACAGTTTGATTTTATATTATAAAAAATACACTGATATTCAGTGACACTTTATGACAGAGAATCTTACTGGGGGCAGTTTAGTCTATCACACCATCCAACATACTGCAGTAACCAAAAGGCTGAATTGCTGATGCACATTTTAATGGACAAAGACTTGCAGCAATTACCCTTTGTGTATGAGTGCATTATTATTATATATAAATATTAGTGAAAAAAAACAATAGGTGAGCCAGTTCCTGCTTTCCTCTAGTAAAAGACTGACAAAATAACTAGTTCCATTAATATGAGCTTCCCAGTGATACTTGAGGAAGTGTAGAATGAAGAAGCCTCATTGTCTTCGTCTAACTTTGTCTGAAAGGAGGCTTAAACTTAAGTGGTTTTGAAAAGCATTGGCCTAACAGTACCAGAGGTTTAAATTCAATTCCAGTTTTTTTCGGGAAAGCATCTATTATCCTGCATCTATTCTGGCATTACAAATAAATGATATCTTCTGTAGACCCTATCTATGTTTCTATAACTTCTGTGAGAGCAAAGGCAACCCACAGCTTCATGAAAGAGTTATTGCACACATCTTTTGTGAAAGCAGTTGATATTGAGATCTGAGATACATTTGTTGTGGGAAAGCACAATTACAGGAAGCAGACTCAGAAATAAAACACTAAACCATCTTATTTCACCAGAGAAAGTCAAATCAGAAGGGAACATTTCCAACATAATGTCAGCGTTAACTGAAATAACCTGTGCATTTTAGCAGTCGCATATGTGTAGTCCATGGGGATTTTTCCAGCTACATGTGTTTTTTTTTCCCCCTGCATCTGTCAGATAAATCAGAGAGCCAAATGAAAATCTAGTACTTGGGAACATAATGTATTATAATATTATGTCACACCCCCTGGCGGGTTGCAGGTTCATAATGAAATGAATAAATTACAAGGAAGCAGTTTGAGATCCTGAAAGTTCCACCTGTCCTTTAGGACAAACATGTCAGGATAAATTCCATTTAATTACACTGAGCACAGGTTAAAAAAAAAAGATAAAAACCAAAATAAAAGCATTATCTTTCTGTCTGAGGCTCCATGTGTGTAAAAGTGAATTGACCTCATTCACTGCTGCATTACTTCATTACATTATAACTCCACAGAAGTGACATTGAAATGGATTTCAGCTAGCAGAAAAATAGAGCAACAGTGTTTAACTAGGCCCATATCTTGATATTTAAAAACAGGGTACATGGACAAAACTAGCTAAGTGTTGATTATTATATTAATGTAAACCCAAACAATTGCTAAGGGTTTTTTCTCTTGCCTCTATAGCCTTCTCCTACAGAAAGAAAAACACTCAGCAGTTCCCCATAATCAGTATTTTGAAAATTTAAAACAATTAGCACAGCAGGAGAATGTACACAACAATCAATTTGTTTCCACGTGTTAAAATTCTCATAACGTAGACAGCACCTATAATTTCCTTCTTTTTGTTTTACAGTAGTAATTCAAAGTAAATGCCAAGAAAAGATATGGTAGACCTTGTTTTGATTTAACCTGAGGCTCACAATGGAGTTACTTCACTGATTTAACTGAATTTCTTGCCAATTAACATCTCTGTTTAGGAAAAAAAATGTTAGCTTTTCCAAATGTGGGCTTTGTTCAGAGGTTTGTGTCAAGGATGTGAGAAGTTACTCCATGCATCCTTTTGAAATAGCACTACAGCTGTTGGTAACTTATCAAAGTGGCAAAGACAGATACAAGACACATACTGTAATATAAACTCTTCATAGTGTTACAAAATATTAAAACATCAACAGCCAGGCATCCTATTCTAAATAAGAAAATTATGCCATGCCCTCTTCAGCACCATTTCTGAACAACATCCCTGTGTAATGTCAAAGACCAGTCATTGATAGCTTTTTAGCAATCATCAAAAAGAAAATCAGCTCACAACAGACTGACGTGTAGGAACCTGCCACCCACACCACCCGCAGGGATTTAAGGAAGGCATCTTCCAGGCAGCTTATATCTGGTTTTAATCAGTTCCCAATGAAATCAGCATTGAGATACCAACTGACTTCAGTGGAAGCTGGTTAAAGCCATCAGACTGTTCTTCTGTCTTTGCGTCCTATCCTAATAAAAAAAGAGGACTTTGGGGAAAGTGAGTCTTTGCTGTGGGGGAAAAAAAAGTTTTTGTGAAACCACTGCTTACAGGAACTGCGGTGTTTCCACTGAGGAAGAAGGGAACTGAAAGGATAAAAGAAAAAAATTTTGAGTGCTGCATCTCTATGGTTTCAGCTTGCCCGGCTTGATTGCAGAGCCATCTTCTGGTTGCAAATAACAATTTCATACTTGCTGAAAGTAAGTATGTGTGTGTGTGTGTATATATTTTACTTTAGCTATGCATTTTTAAGTCTTTCAATTCCCTGCTTTTAGCCACGTTAGAAAAATGACACAGAAAAGAAACAGTGTGGATTCTGCTTCATTCTCAATCCGAATAGCCCAGTGACACGTTTGAATTTTAAACAAAGTCCACCTTACACTCTTACGACCATTTATGATTGTATAAGAAACTAAGACTGCAAACATGGACTCTGAGCAGTGGTGAAAACAGAATAAGAGTCAATAGAAACAGGATGGGAAAAGTTCTGGATAGATCCTATGAACAGTCTCTTTCCACAATGCATCTTCTCTGCTGTTTTGACTTCTAATAACGTTACTTTCTGAAACATAGAACCACCTCATTAATTTTCTTTTTCTTGATTTCTGAGCATTTTCTGTTTTGGGTTGATTGCTGTAAGTTTTAGCTAATACAGCATTAAGTTTTGAACTGATTACAGTGTTAGAGGTGTCTGCCAAATGATTATAGCCCAGATAGAAAACTAATCATACAGCATCTCAAGCAGAGCATGAGTGTTATAATGTCACTCTAGTTCGCAATAAGTTTTTCTTAGAGTTGTGTGATTAGAGATGGCTGATCTGATTCCAGTATAGGTCTCACCTCACATATTTCAGAAAGGCCAAGGATTACAAAGGCACAGAGTTAGCAGTTTCTCAATGGGATCATTATGAGATATTGGAGGGAAATACTAGGGAAAAAAACATAATATCAAAAAAAGTCTTTGTTTTCCATTTTGGAATGAAAAGAGGCTTCTATATTTTTGGAGCTGAGACAGCAAGAGATTGATCCCCATCCCAGAACATCAGAGATCTAGTGGCTGTAGCTCACTATGGCTCAGAGGAAGAAATGAACCCCTCACACTCTGACAGTTTAAGCTGCACCTTCCACATTCCAGGTAACTGCTCTAATCACAGACCACCTCATTTATCTTGGAGCTGTTCCAGGCTCTACAAGCAATTTCATTCCCATTAGAGCAATGATGTGAACCTCAATCTGCCACCTACATGCCAGGTAAGTTTCCTAACCACAGGGCCCCCAAATCTTTTCTCTTTTATTCAGAATGCAGAATTATTTATAGAAACTTAAACAGCTCCAACAGAAGTAAGTGCAAGAACAAGACTGACTCTTTAGCCGCTAGACAGCAGATTAGAGCTTTTCTATATATACATGCCAAGTAATACACAAACCACTTGACGTTAGCCTCTTTCTCCCAAATAGAAATTGAAATCTGAACAGCAGTTAAAGGCCTTCATTATTAAAATTAGCATTTTCTTACAAAGTTCTTTTTGTTGGTATGCTAACAAGAAAACATTTACTCCTGAAATTTGTGACTCATTGTAGATGAGGCCAGCTGATATGACACAAGATGGGGCGAATGTATACAGGTAGGCATCCCCTGTGCTCTCAGCGCAGAATCCTTCAGGTTCCGTGGCTGATCCTGAGGCAGTTCACAGCATAAAGTCAAATGCTGCTTCCTTAGCAACTCTGCAGCCATCAGGGAATTAAAGTTATTAAAGTCTGAATATTATGAAAGACTTAAATCTTAAATTCAATAGTACCTAAGCCAGGTACTATTGAAATCAATGGTGGAACTCACTCCAATTTAGCAAGGCTATATTCGAACAGCCATAAAACATACATTTGTTGCATTTGAAGTGTTTTTGTTCTTTGCCTTATACGCACATATGCACATATGCTTGTAAGGAAGCAAATATATTTAAACAAAACTTTGAAATATTTTTGGTATCTGATAAATAACAGATGACTTCTTTTCATAATTAATTTTATTTTTAAATTTCTATATTGTTTCGATGTTTAGCTGCTGCTGTAAGACATGCTTACAAACAGTATGCTCTTATGTTCACATATTTTAGAAACAAAAGTACTATACGTGTTATCTTCATAGTAGAGACTTTCAAATTATTTCCTGAGAATAATTAAAATAAGTTAAATTATTTATAACATTTTAAAAAAAATTTTTTTAGATCAGTTCCTAACAGAAATTGTTTGTTCTCTGAATGTGTCCTTCATATTGCTTGCTCTTAGACAGTGTTTTAAAAGCATATTATTTATGAGTAAAAATACAATTTTACTAGTAGCTTTTGTTTAATGCCCCTAATTCTTTACCTGTATTTCTGCTGAGGGAGGTTCACAAGCTGTATCAAAAGTTAGAAGAACAAACCATTTCTGAAACCAGGTACTAGTTCCTTAAATAAGTAAAGCTCAGGTGCAGTAACTTCAGCTCATCTACAACAACTAGAACTAGATAAGGGTATGGCTAAGTGCTGACAGAAATAGGGATTCTTTTATATCAAATCAAATAGAACTGGTTGGTCCATGAGACTTACCTTACCACACACCACCTATTAAATTAATCAGAAATGGGCAGCAGGGAGCCAGCAGTGTGCAAGTCAGCCATGCTACTGGTGACTGGGAATGTAACTCAGAGATACTCACAGGTGTGGCATTTTTGCGTCTGCTTTGGTGTTTCTGATGTTCTTTGGTGCAGATGTTCTGGGACCAGCTTTTTATGGCCTGCATGGTCTTGATAGCTCTCCTGCGTGCTCTCTCACTGCCACAGCACTTTGACTGCAAGTGGGAAGAGAGTCAGAACAGTTCTCAAACTACTGCTTCATTTCTACATAAGAAATCCTTGACTACAGAGAGAAACATTAAATGTATATAATCTTTTCTGTATATGTACACACACATATGTGTGTATATATGTATAATCATATCACATATGCATATCTATATGCATATGTCTATGTCTCTGTATACATATTTTTTATATATGAAACCCCCTACATATATATGCAGGTTTTATACATGTACAATAAAGGCCCTGCTTTTGGTTAGAAAAAGGTTTTTTCCAAGTTCTAATAGCACAAAAGTCTTAGAGAAGTTCAATTAAAATGAGTGGGGAAATTTTGAAGTGCTGTATGTAAGCTTTTCATTCGTTTCCTGTCATACCCACTGGCTACTACATTAGTAAAAACCAATTCAAAGTAACATTTTGGATGCTCAGCTCATGCTCCTCTATAACTATTTTTAAAGGGATCATTATCAGTAGTGTTTTAGTTTCTCATCTTTTTCAGTTAGTTTTCCTAAGACTTCAAGTGGAAAATAATACAAAAAGGAGGAAAAAGAAAAAAGAAAAAAAAGAGATGCTCAAGTGTTAACAACAGAGATGTGCAAAAACATTCTACACTTGCATGTGAAAATGGTAAAGAAAGAAAATAAAATCAAAAGCACCTTTATAATTACAAAATTGATGGCATTGTTTAGCTCTTCTCCTGTATAAAAGCAATATTTTCACACATTTCTATTTGGTAAGTACTGTCTTTATTTACAAGCA
>WAAD01011251.1:1426-20756 GCA_013389945.1 Fregata magnificens | reverse complement strand
TTATTTACAAGCAGAGTATTTGTTGCAAATTAAAATAATCAATATTTATAATATTAATTTCATTTTATGCTAGCTTGATTATTAATTTAAGTTTATTTTTCTTTTTGTTATCAGGGGTTGTTCCTCTCTCATTTCTACTTGGAGGATTGGAGAAGTAGAATCAGAAAGGAACCAAGTATGAGGCAGATGAGTGAATTAGAATAATTTGTCAAGACACAGATATCACATCTTCCAGGGAATTACATACAAATTATAGTAAGTTCTAGTGGCATTGGAGAATAGCAACTTCATGACTTTTCCTCTGATGTGATCTATGATATGTGATTTGAAAAGAAAATAAATTATCAGTCTCTTGAAAGAAAAACAACTCTGGGGGCATGTTTTTGATTACTAGGTGCCTTATTCATTTAAGCAATTGTCTTCTAAAACATTTTTACAGGAAGGAAAACTTGGGGAAATGCAGTTACAGAAGACAGGTGTGATAGGAGGGGTAAGGAGAGCACTGCAACATCCCTTGTTCATGGGAACAAGGACACATGGAAAGGACCTGCATTCGGAGCTATTTGATATGGACTTGTAAGCAAAAGTTGCTACTGGCAATGTGCAGTGCAAATTCTTAGTTTATGCAGTGCTAAGAAACTAGAAACCGGATGTTTCCTCCATAGATATGTCCACAAGCTAATCTTTGCCAGTCTTTGGCACTGATTTCTAAATAACATACATGTCTTATGCTTTTTTCTCTCCTTTCAGAGGAAGACATTTGACAAGCAATAGCAAAATCTTATGTCCCTTAACCTGACACCTCAAAACACCTATCTGGAATCATAAATTTTCAGCAACACATATCTTCAAAACTCATGTCCAATTACAGTGAAGATGTGTAGAAATCAACAGCAAAAAAAAGGAATTTACCAATTTGCACAAAAGTGTAAATTACTTGTTTTGAAATATACTAATATGAATCTTTTGAAAAGTTTATTTTCTCCTACTATCGACCTACTAATATATGACTCTTGTGCAGTGAGATCAGCAATGAGTAAAGAAGCTCTTCTTTTTAAAAGAAGGGACTATAAAATGCTGTAGGAAAGGAAAAAACCACTACACTGGTCCATCTAAACAGTTTTCCAGAAAGATGGAAATGAAATACCATAGGTAACTGTCTATGTTGATTCTTGCTCAGGAAATCAATGTTAAGTCAAGACAAAATAAAAAGCTCTTAAAGTTATCCTCATTTGGGAAAACCTTCCTAAAAAAATTACTCTAGGTTTGCATATGTACCTCGATATTATATTTAATTTGACTTTAAGCCCACATTTCAACTGAAGCATGTTTAAATGTCTTGTGTCAATATAGATGGACTTAAATATATGCTTAAGTGCTTTCTTGAAATAGAATTTATGCAACAAATTATGCCTTAGATTATTGCATTGAAACAAGTTTCTAATTATAATGTATTACCATTTATGTTGTCTATTTTCCTGCTCCATTTAATCAGGCTGGAAGGAAAGCCCTTCTGGTAATTTCATCTTTTGTTGTAGATGGATGGGAATTAGAACAGAGTCTGTAAGCAGCTATACATTGGGGAAATCAGGATTCAGATCCAGAAGCATTTAATCTATGTCTTTGAGATTTTTGTTACCTGTTGTAATGTCTATGTAGGTTCCAGCAATTACATAATCATCAAATCGTATTGGCCACTTTTGGATGCCATCATCCTCATTCCCTTGTTTTTAGATTTACAACACTGCAACCCTTAAACAATGCTGTTTTCTCTTTTTCTGCTTGCCTAATTACATTTCTGCCCATAGATTTCTACCATAATACCATTGGAGACTTCCTTCTACTTTGGTTTTAACCAGACAAGTTATTTACACTGAACTATTAATGCAAAGAAACAAAAGGAAATTACACTGTACAGATGACAACCTTGACATTAAGGACTGGGAATAAACAAAGCATTCAAATGAAAACCTTAACCATTTTTCCTTAATACACAATGGATTAAGGGCACAGGGTAAATTCCATCAATCTCATTAGGAAGCATTAAGTGATCTTCCTCATTAATCAGCTCTTCAGTGATTTTCTATGAAATTAGTATTGAATTTTTGTATAAAAGCTGTCTTTTTCTTCAAATTTTTCAGACCTGCCTTCACAGTGAACAAGATGAATCATCTGCTCACATGCCTGCACACCCAAACATATGCACATGCACATATCTACTTTTTCACAGCTGAGTAAGACAAAACAAAGAAGTAAAAGGAGATGGATCCTGAGCCTGGCCATGTCACAGAAGCCACAGCATTATACCAAGCACATGCCCTTTGCCAAATATAGCCATAGGATTCAAAATCTGGAATGGTTTCCCAAAGGAAAACAAGTCAGGTTGGAACAACTCCTTCTCTCGGCTCACTGAGTCAGAGGAGTAGCGGGGATGAGGTGTGATTATCTGAAAGATTCATCTGCGTCTGGATTTGACTGAAGATGATTCCCCAGGCTGCACCTCAGAAAGCCTTAGGCAGAGGTTAGGCATGAATAAATACACTTTTATAATTTTAGAAAAAAGCAAATTCTCTCTGCAGTTGTCATATTTTTAAAGCTTACTTCAATTATCTATGTTCATGCAATTTTTTCCAAATTGTATATTCCCATTTAAGCCAGATCCTTTAGTCAAATGAATACTGCCACAGATCACTGCAGTTCATGTGCTTATGCACATGGCTAAATGCCCCAGTAAATCAGATTTCAGGATCTGTAAATGCCTTTTCACTTTTTATCTCTCTCTCTCATAGTTTCCATACACTATGTCTGGAAAAATATACTTTATTTGAACCAGCAATAATTATCCAGCAATCACTGGATAGAGCTAGTCAGATATTCTGACTAAACAACTTTCTGTAGCAAAATGCACTTTCATAAAGTTCTTGTACAAGATGATTGTATTTACCTCTGAATCTTAAAAATTATTGTCAGAAAAATATCCAAATATTTTGTTTAACTTTCTTATTTTGACTCATTATCATTATGCATTTTCTTTCAGGTATCTGTCAATGACATTTTAATAGGAAAACAATAGCACATTTAAATAACTACAGTTAAAAAACTACAGTTTAATAAACATGATATGTCACACTATGTGATTTGGTCATATGCTATTTTTCTCAATACTGCATAGAAATAATGAATGTTCATCTTTTCCTTGTCTACATAGACCTGTCTAGCTTTGCACCAAACTTAAATCTAATTTCACTTAGGCAAATCCCTGTATTTGGACTGGCAGAGAAATTCTGTCATTTCAACATGGGTTCCCATCCGGATCGCCATGAGAATTTTAATGATTAATGTTTGAGAGAAAGGAAAAGTCAGAAAAAGTATTTTATATAGATGTCGATACAATTTTTTAACACTGAGAAGTTTTAGTATGGAACAGCCATTTGCTAGATGGTGTTAGTAAACTGGCCTTTCTGGTTTGGGAAGGAACTAACAACTCTCATTCACTTGATAATGTGTTTGTTACAGTTTCAATTTTGTAGCATCTATAAAATGGTTTTACTGCCTGAACCCAATTAACTTTCTCAATAAAATGAATTGGGATTATAGCATCAAGGAAGAGGCATCCAGCCCAACAGTCACCACTCGATGCATTTTACATAGGAAAAACTTGACATTAGTGCTCCTTATGCAGCTGGAAGGAGCAGTTAGCATTACAAATGCAAATGTGTGCAATCCACAAATGCAGAACTAAATGAATCAATCAGTGCATCAGACGGTCAAACACAAATTTGCTTATGAGGTGAAAACAAAGCCCTTCAGAACAAAAACAAATAGCGGTTTATATTTGGAAAGATCTGCATGCTCAATGGTACAGGCAAGGATTATGTGGCACATCCCAGATATCAGACTGCGTGTCTGACAGTTGCTCAGTCCTGGATGCTTTAAAAGCCCCTGACCTATAACATGCACTAATTGGAAGAGTGACACAGCAGAAAGCATAGACCCCATGCGAGTGGAGTGGAGTTGACCCTGAATGCATGAGCGGAAATGAAAGGGACCAGACACGATACATGTGGGGGGGGTGAGGCTACTAAAATAATCAGAGAACACCTGAATGTCAGGCACTTGAGTTATGATCTCAGACAGCTATCACTATCTCAGGTAAGACTATCATGGTAGGAAGTGTTTTGAAATATCTGTAGCTTCTTGTGAGATTTATTAGCACAGCAATTCAATTATCCTGAATCAACTCCTGAAGCATTAAGTGTCCCAACAGCTATGGCAATGAATAATTTCTCCTCCCTCTCTTCCCATGGCTCACTTAGGTTACCTCATTAACACAGTCACATATTTTTATTTTCAAGTCAGAATAGTAGAAGAATAGATTTGTATATATATCCACAAGATGCAGCACTAACATACCACTGGGATCCAAAAATACAGGCCTTAACCAGAAGGAGTGGCTTCTCTGTGCTGTCTTGTCCCTGGGATTTTAGGTTAATGAGAGGAGCTTCAGTTCACTTTACTGTAAGTTGATACCTGACCCAGTAGATTTGAATTAGTATGGAACTGATGCAGAAGGGGTCAGAATTAGGCCATGGAGAGCAAAATGAACATAAACATGTGGAAACACCATCAACAACTTATAGAAATACAAATTTTGCCTTTAATAAAAGAAGTGTATACAATAGCTTTAATTTGTGTTTCACTTGAGCCAAATTCATTTATGCTAACAGCATGGAGAATTGCTTTCATTTAAGTCTTGCTGCAGAAAAAGCACACTCATTTTTTTTCCCCAAAGAAATTTTTTCATCCCTAACAAGCCAGTAAATTTAGAAAAAAACTGCAGCTTGTCAGTTCGACATTGTTTAATTTGCAACAAACTGTAAACAGAGTATAGAAAATGGAAACTCTAATAGAGACAGGCAGAGACAAACCATATTTTTTTGTCACTAGAAAAATCTGTGTGGCAAGAAATGAATCACGTATATTTGCATTTGTCCCTGTGACATAAAGTTAAGTTTAATTACTTATGTGTGAAGCAGCCTATTAGAAGGTATGCACCTAAAAATAAGTAAATGTTAGCTTAGTTAATTGCAGACTAAATTCTAGTCAATGAATGAGTATTCTGTACCCATTCATAGATGTTTCCAATTTACATACTTCAGAAAGCGTATAACACTCTCATTTGCTTAAATGTCAAACAACAGAATTATCCTGATAAATATAATTTAAAATCAAGAAATATTCAGAAACCCCCAAGTGTAGCTCAACTGTTTTTTTAATTGGAATGTCTAAGTCAATATGTAGGAGGAAAGCATCATCTAGTTTAAATTTCCACTGAGGAGCTGGTCCTAAATTTGATGCTAATACACTTATACATGTTAGTGTTTCTTACTCACGGTAACATTTATTACAGCACTCCGTCCTTCCTATTACTCTGTATCAAATGATTTGTTAACCAAAGCTAGCCATGAGGGAAGTTGTATACCCATATTCCTTTAGGCAAGCACTTTGCTGGGTGAGGAGCACTCCTATTTATCCTAAAGTCTTTTAATATTTCCATGTGGTTTAAACATTAGCTTTCCTTGCTTGAGGTTGCTTTGACAAGCATATAATATGCGTGAGAATTATGTGAATACAATACTTGAGGCCATTGAAAGACTTTGGAAAAAATTTCGTACTACCAAAAAGATTTCAGTAACATAGCTACTGATCATGAATACAAATAAACTATAACAGATCCCCCGAGCAACTGTATGCAGAAGTGTACATTTAAATATTTAATTATTCATATCCAAAGTATTAAGAATAAAGATTCTGAGCTACAGTTAGTCATAAAATAAAATCAGAAAATGGATCTTTGGTCATTTCCAATCCTCAGCCTTAGAAAGATCTTTGAGTGGCATCTACTTATGGTACTGAGGCCTCAGAAGTGCTTAAAGATGTGAGGTAGATAAATGTAACGGTAAGAAATTCAAATAGGTAATGATGAAACCTCTGCTGGGACCTCCTTCAGAACCTTATAACACTACTGGGATACACCACAAATATGCATCCAAAGTCCATATTGTGCATGCTCCTTGGTAATCTGGCATATGGAAGACAGTGCGATGAGGGAGCATCCAATGTGCTGGTTCAAATATTTCCAACAGCTGGGTTTTTTTTCTTTTGCCTTTGCTTCCCCTCCATTTACCTTCACTAAGTGGGTGTTGTGACACTGAGCTGCTAACATGCAATTTCAGTTGCGTGGGCTAGCTGTAAACTGGCCTGCCATTCATATACTCAGCCAGGGTGCCTTATACTGTGTCTAAATTTCACCTGGCAACTTTTCCACTGTTGAAAATAAACCATTTATGGCAAACAAAAATATAGCTAATTTGGAGAGCAAAAGAGAGTCCTTGCGCGAATCATTATTGTCCCAATTCTTCAAGTAAATTAATAAGTTTAAGCATGTTGAATCAGGCAATGACTCAACATGTGGTTAAACCAGGTTTAAAAAAGTGTTGATGATTCCTGTTTTCTAATTGTGGCCATTAAGAATAAATAAAACCAAAAGTAATAGGCAAGAGAAGAATGTACTGAGGGAAAGCAAGCTAGGGACAGAGAGAATTTATTAATAACATACTGAAAACTGAAGAAAAAGATTTCCTGAATGGAAACACCAAATGTTAAGAAGAAAACAAAGAAGCAAAGAGAAATGAAAATCACCTCAGTAAGGTGGGCCACAAAGAATCAAACTCAAAAACTGGATAAATTGCAGAGTAGAATCAAAATCAAACCATACTTTTGGTCAGTCAGTTTTTATTTAATCCAATCAATTATCTAAAATGTGATTCAAGAATACTTGATTTCAGTGAATTATGTTCTATAACACTTTTATATGTATCATTCTCAAAAGTCAAGTGTGCATTGATTGCATTTCAGACAACCAGTTACATTTACAAAACAGTGGAGAGGGGAAAAAAAACCCAGATTTAAACCATCCATTTAGCATGAAGTTACTGGGAGATCGGGTGTGTTTCCACATGCTCTGCTCTTGCCAGGCATCCCCCTGCTCAAGGTTGCATGCACAAGCATGCTGGCTGCAACTCAGGGCAGTAGCATACGTCGCAGGTCAGCCTGGGCTGCTGAGTTGGCCAAGCCCAAGGTCAGCTCCTCCACTGATAAAAGTCTTTGTGAAGAGAGGTGGAAGTGAGGTCTGGCCCCAATTTTCCCTTGTGAGCAGCTTTTAAGCTGTACTGCACCACCAGTCTGTTTCTGACCCCGACCCAGGCTTGCCACACCGCATGGCTCCTTGCTAGAGAGGCCAGAACTCCCTCCTGCCACACACTCACACTTGGTTCCTGGCTCCCCGTCCCTTGCAGCGTAGCCAGCCTTCCTGCACCCTGGCAGCAAGGGTGTGCAGTGTGAGTTTTAGCAGCGGACCTGTACAAACGGGTCTTCTAGAAACCAGGATCTGCATAAAACCACTATGTGTAATTCTGGTCTCCTGCAAAGCTTCTAGGGTAATATTAGTGCATAGGTCTTGATTGCCATTAACCCTATTCTGATCTTCTTCTGACCTTGCAGGCATGAACAATCACCCTGGCTACCTCAACAAGGACAACGGCCAGAACCACACTTGTGAATTACATTCTCTTTTTGGCTCAGTCACTCACCCACTGGAGACTTTGTGAGGTGAATATTCATTCTGACAAACTGCTGTTTTGATGGCAGTTTTAAAATGTCACCAGATCAAGGCATGAACTTAACATAGGGGAGCTCCATGCAGTCTGGTTCTCTGAGTGCTTGGGGTAAGGCAGAAACCACTTTTCCTGTACTGAGATAGGAGCTGGGAACATAACCATCAGACTTCTGAGGTGTTGCAGCATTTTCCCGTCCATAGTCAACATCTCATAGTAAACAGACTAGATAAAGTACACGTTGTATGACGTGGATAAGATATTGACATAATAGCAAAGTCCTTGAGAATATAAACCTGAGGATTAAACCAGGAGACTCTGTAGCAGTGGAAAATCTCAGTTGTTACGTCAGCAAGAGAGAAAAGGTTTCCTCCATCTTCAGTATTTTAGTAACGCGAGCCTGGAAGAATTACCCCTCTTCCCCTAAAGACGATCTTTCTATGGCTGTTGGGAAGCTTTTAATGCAAATTTGTTTGTGCTTTTATTCCAGTTGGTTTTGCCTCTGAAGAGACACTGCAGGTGGCGATTCTTTGTGTCCTTTGATGAGAGAACAGACAGTGGTAGGTGTCCTGTGGCTGCCGCTTGTAGAAGTAGCACAAAAACAACAAGCAACCTGTGTCTGTTGTGCAAAGTGTTTGAAGAGTGGCCGCCAGCAGATGCATTTTGATCAGAGACAATGAGGGAGCACTTCCTAAGGCATTTTTCTTTGGGGATCTGTGAAGGAAATTGTTGAACATGGATGGCTTTCCTACAAAGCTGCTTTCACTTTTTTTTCCCCTCCCCCTTAACTGGTAGTCCTACAGGGAACCTTAGGGGTGGGAACTGAGCATGCATGTAATCAGTTCTGTACATAATCAATAGACATACAGTATCAGGAAATTAAACTAATATTTCTAGCAAGGTAAATGACAACATGAATTCAGCATTTAGGTTTGAAAGATTGATGTGAACTTCACTAAGATAACAACCAAGATTTTTCATAGTGAATTTGGACCCCTCAAGTTTTGAGGGCCAGATTTCCANTTTTTTTTTTTTTTTTCAGAAAGAGAAGAAAGAAATCAAACTCCTGCAGATCACCCCCAAAAAATGCATTATGGTACATGAATCTGAGAATAACATCCCAGGGCTGCTGGAACTTTTCCCACCAGTTTCACATGGATGGTCCATGGATGATGGGATGTTCAGCCTTATAAGTGTATGTCACATTTTTCCTTCAGGTGATTTTACTTTCTCTTCTATTTCTGGGGTAAAACATTCAATCATTTTTGCTATCTTAGTTCAATTTAGGTCAGAAACATCTTTCTGGCACCTAATTCTAATCTCAAAATGTCAATGATCAGTTTTTTCAGACTAGGATCACACTTTCTTGAGTGAAATTGTTAACAATACAATCCCTAACAATTAGGGGATTTATTTTTATGTTTCTCTGACAAGGAAATCAAACTTCAGGTAGTAAGATGGATGTTAAGTTCTAGTGATTATGTTGACCATTTAATTCACACAAATCTAATCACTTTCTCTAGGTCACTTTTTGAATGCTATGTGCAAAGTCTTCGTTCCAGTGTTACTCACATGTTCTGAATTCACATAGTTCTGTGCCTGTGCTTGAGATGCATATGAAATCATATCCTAGGACAATCATTTTTCAGCCAAAACCTCCTGTAGCTTAAATATTTGACCAGGAAGGAGGAATTAATTTTTCCCCCAGAAGATCATTTAATCATTAATAATTCCATGTTGGGGCAATTGGAATTCTCTTTTAATTCTAGTTGTGTTCACTGAATGATTTCTGCTGAAGCAAAAATAACAATTTTGGAAAAGTTGTAATAAAAGTCTGCTGTGAATCTTTCTCTCCCTGAAGTGAAAACAATCTAATGCAGGTCAAACTTGGTGTCACAAGGAGACTACCTCTAATTTTTCTTGTTTGCTTGTTTGTTTGCTTCTTTGAAAGAAAAGGGAATGTTTATTTCTGTTGATCTGAATATTTTTCAGGCAAGATATATACTTAAATTCCACTAATTCACCTAGACAAGAACTGGAATAAAGTCTTTGGACTTTAAACACCAATACTTTGCCCGTCCAACCCAGAGCAGTCCTAGCTCTCTGGAGAAAAGTTAAAATAACTCACAGTTGATCTTACAAGCCTGCAGCAATGGAAAAAAATCTTCCTGAATCAGAGGATGTTCAAGAGTGCCTGAAGCACACTGGGAGGCACAAACCCAATAAAACAATAGTGTGTAACAACAGAATGCTTGAAGCTGTGGGAGGAGGACAGGGAGAAGATTTGCCTTGCTACCAGATACTGAAATGTGCTGTGTGCTCCAGTAGCCCAATTTACAACCCCCTTGGGGAGGAGGAGAGAGCCACAGAGTGATTAGCAGGGCTCAGACCTGCTAGAGAGGCTGCGAGAGCCTCCCTGTCTGAAAGCCACCCCCAAGACCTTGCTGATTTTTGTAAAAGTTTACTCTGGAAAGGTGGATAAAAGTTTAGTGCTAATAGGTAAGAGTTTATTGCTAGCATGGTTTACATCAGCATATCCTTTCCTATTCACTCCGCTCTAACAGAGGTTGGTTATTTTTCCTCCTGCAAACAGAGGTAACGAGTCTCTTATTTCCACCCTCTCTTGAGAGGGGTGATAGCACCCCCCTCATAGCAGTGGTTGAGTCATGATACAGAAGCTGTATAAAAGCAATCAGGTCATATGATACATTAAAAACAGGGTCAAAGAACACAGATAGCATTTTTCAAAGGCAGGTATAGTACTGGTACAGGATACATTTCATTTTTGGATGGATTTCTTCCATTCAGAATTGGAGCTGAGAAAACAAGCTGCCACTAGAGAGGTCCCAGCTCTGTCAGGGTTGAATAACAACTAGAAGTCATCCCTGGCTGTGACTCTGTAATGCACAGATGTGCCTCTGGGGGCTGCAGGACAACGATGAGATCAGAAAATTATAAAAAGGGCCCACCAGAAAGTGCTGCAAATGCCTCAGGCTTTTGGTGTGGACAAAGCAGCTCCTGTCACCCATGGCCAGCGTGACTTTGCTGCAGCACCCTTTGGTTGCAAATTTTTTTATGGGCAGTCACCTGTGTGCTCCATCAGTGGGAGCATTTTATTTATGCATTCATTTGTATTATAAGAGCAATAGCAGTGCAAAAAGTTTTACTGGTAACGACAATAAAAATAACATAAAACTCCCCAAAAGAAAACATTAAACAAAAGCGGTGCTACCAGGTAATATTCAAGCTAATGCACAGACCTTCTCTAATGGTGGAAAAGTGAAAGGTTTGTTGTGAAAAGCCTTTCTATCCTGTTGAAAATATCAATACCACATGCTGGGGCTGGCACTCTCCAAGAAATAAATATTGATTTCCCTCTTTCCTTCTGTACAAATGGCAGACAATGGCTTTCCAAACTCTGAATCTTTTCATTGTTTTAAGGTTGACAGGTTGACAGATTCTGTTAGTATTAAATTTTTATTGGTTCATTGTTCNGCCCCCCCCCCCCCCAGCTCTTTAAAATGTTCAGGGAGGGTGGGGTGTGTTTTTTATTTTGCTTTTTTTTGTGGTAGACAAGACAGCAAAGGAATAGTTGAAATTAATGTAGCGCTCCCTCTACTGCAGTTCTCTGTCAGGTCTTATTCATCTAATTTTAGTATTACTATCAGGAACATTGTAACAATTTCTTGGGAACACAAGGTGCTAGTGATGATAAAACATTCTTATTTAAAAAAACATACTTTCCTGCAAATCATGCTGTAAGACATATGTTTGTTGTATAATAGTGAACTGTGGACATTATATTCCACTCAGTTTCACTACTACAAACACCAATCTTACTTTCTGTCCAGTAGAATCCGCAATTTCACCAATTATCCAACAAACGTGAGTCGCAGAATTGAAACAGAAAGTCAGGGGACAGTGTAGGCACATGTGTTTCAAATGATCCAAATGCTAAGCAGAATTTAGAGCAAAATGCAAAGGATAACATCAGAGTATTTTTTTTTTAATGGAATACCCACTATTCTTCAATATTAGGTATATGTCATGAAAAGCTTACCAAATAGTTATTCATTTTCCTGAAGGTCATCCAGACATAGTAAGTTCATTTCATTTTCTTGACAAGAGATCTAGGCTTGTTATGTACTCTATGAAACATGACAGCGAGTGACTGTCCCTCCAATCCATTTCAAGCAAATATGATTTTACCTCTGAAGAAGAGGGAGAAAAAGGAGGTAGCTACATCTGACCCAACTGTACCCATGCTCACCCAGGGACAACAGCTGGAAAGAATGCATTGCAGAAATATCGATGAGCTAGAAATCCGCCAGAGCACGCTGATGTCAGGTTCTGGCCTTGCCATGCTCACAAGGCAGGCGGCAGTGCTCAGTTGCAGAGCAGCTGGCAGGTCTGCCCCATGCTTGTGACCAAGGGCCATGCTGACACCCACAGGCTGAAATCCTTTCCTCCCTCAAACACGGATGAAACGCTGGCACTGCATGGCGGGATGTGGTTTCTGCCCTGTGCTGCCTTCTGATGCTGGGGGAGGTGGCTAGGCACTACAGTCAACGTCCTGCTAGGGAATGGGCTAGAGAGCACGGTACCATGGGATGGTGCTCAGCCCCATGCCCCGGCCCTTGTATTTACTAGTATAAGAGCAATGAGTACAGGGAGGTGTGAAGGTACAAAACCATGTTGCACGTTCAATTCGGGTTCTGCTGGCTCAAGGCACCATGCTCTGATGCACAATGTAGACACACACAAAAAGAAAGTGTGGATCTGTGCTTTACTGTGATGCCAATAGCTCATAATAGATGTTAAGAATAAAATATTTTGATATTTTATTTGAGCACTACGGCTACTTATTTTTCTTTCGTGCAACATCTTTGCTAATCTTATTTCTTTTCTTATGCCACTTTCATCCCAGTTAAATTATCCATGATCCTTTTAATTTTTCATTTATCTGGACACAACACCTTGTATTCTGTATGGATTTGAAAATGTATGTCATTGGTGATTTGATTTTTCTTGTCACAAATTTTTAATTACTGTCTGCCTATCTTGTGGCATACAACAGAATGAGATCTTTGGAAATACAGATGCAACTCCCATTTGGGAATTACACATATGCAGACTGTGTAACACAGGCACAATGCATAGGCTTTTAGCATCTTCTCTAGCACTTGTGTTAGTAATGTGATGAGGATGAAGCAGGCAGGTCCTTTCAGAACAGAAAACCTACAGAAGTACCATGCTGAGATATGGGCAAATGCAGCAATTAAATGGGGTGTCAAGCATGTATACTAAGGATAAACAAACAGGCAAAACTAATTAGTTAAAATTTGTCTGGGAATTGGTGAATAATAAGAGCTATGAATTATGAGACAGCTGTTAAGTGTTGCCGAATTTTCTCCTGTCTATCTTTTCGGCAAAGAAAGTTTATGAAGACACCAAGCTACAGCTGATATTTATCCATTATGATCTTTGAGGATGGAAATACTAAAGAAATGTAAGAAGCTTTCTTACTAATGTTAAAAGACAGGCACTCTCAAGTATATAGTTATATAACCAACTTTTTGTAGTATTGTAATTATAAATACAATGGTATAAATATAGTAATAGTGTTGAGATGTCAGTGACAGAAAATTTGTTCTATATTGTTCCTGAAGAGACTGTGCTTGTAACCTCTACAGAGTCAATGAGCCTCTCATTGTTTATTACTTAATCTGCTAGACTTGCCTGGTTCCATGCTGATGATACTGCAACACACTGGATATCTTGCCTAAAACACAGATAACTGAATTTCCTAGCTGCTGGATACTTAAAACTCAGTATTGATATTGTGCCTAAATGTATTTTGTAATGAAGGAAATTAAGAACATTTTTAATCATTAAATCAAATGGAGATTTCACATTCAAGTAATTGTGGTGTTCAACTTAAGGAGACTGGAGATGTGAACCAGCTAAGTTCAGGGATAAGCTAATGGAAAAATTGTATGGGACCAAGACATAGAGTTTACACACAAAACCATGATCTTGTCTCACATTCTGTGACATTCTACTTTTTAAAATTTTTCTTATTAAATGCTATGGGTTTTCAGTGAAGTATTTTTCTACAGACTGATTTTTAAATGTGAAAAAATGTTTTCTGGGAACAAGATATGCCCTTTGATAAGAAAAAAGGAAAATCGGCATCTATGGTTTTTCATTTTTACATTTTGGTAAAAATCCTCAAATTTGGCTGTCAAACTCTAGATTTTCTTTTTCTTTTAAGCCAGCAATTTTATACTTCTTTTTCTTTCTTGTTTTGAAAACCCTGGCACTTTAATTTCCTTTTTTTATAAAATTACTTAAAAAATCATTGGAATTGTGTGATCAGTTTGAATGAAATGTTCTAAAGTGATGCATTAAATAGAAAGAAGTTATGTTAAGAAATTGTGAAAACTTGCATGAATAATTGTACTCATTTTTTTCTTGGCAAAGTCTGGGAGAGCCGCCAAGAAAACTCTTTCTCTCTGACAAAAGTTCCTAAGCACTACCATTACAAAAAGAGTAAATATGTAAATATTAGTGCCAGTAATAAAACTTAAAAAGAACATATTTATAATGAAGGAAAAGGTGGTTGTTGAAACTTTGATTTTGCTCCACCATCACTGCAATCACCAATGAATGCTAAATGTACTGTAACATTTTATGAAGACATGCATGTGTCTACTAAGAATTGGAGAAAGATTTTATAAACATAATGCAGGATGATGAACGACCAACTAAAAACATTTCTGACTCTCACTAACCTGGCCAAAATCCAACATATGGCATTTTCACACAAAGAAAGGTACAAACAAAAGTCTGCTACACTTAGGAGCAATAAACAACTCACAGCTGAGAAAAGCAACAATTTAAACCCAAACAAGATTCTGAGATTGTCTCCTAAACGCTTGTCATCTGAACGATCCTGGAATAAGAATTGTGCTAAATGCAAATAAGGGTTGAAACTGGATAGAGAGAAGTCTGAAGGAGACAGGTTACATCCAGATCTAAGCTTTCATCAAATTTTGAATGTTTAAATTTAGATTTTCAGTTACTAGCCCAACTTCTTAATACTCAGTCATAATTTGCCTTTAAGAGGATGTTTTGACTGATTTCATATAGAATAGGTTTGTAGAAATCAGTGGATGTATAACAATTAACACCAGCTAAGGCTCTGCTCCTTTATCTTTCAAAAGCACAGATTGCAGAAACCTAATTTACCACTCTTGATCATAGCCAGAAACATCTGACTGATGAAGCTGGAGATTCCCATGAGTATTCACGCCTCAGAAGGGAACTGGGATTACAACTGAAATGTGGATATCATCTCCGGTATCACTTGGCAATTTCAGACAACTTACAGTGCATTACCACACTTTCCTGCAATTTGGTCCTTGGATGTCATAAATTACATTGACACACCATTAACATAGGTAAGTAGAGTAAATAATTGATCTCTCCAGAGAAACATTAGAACCCACCGCAATAACAGACATCTGCAGCACATGTGAGCAAATCGCTATTAGAAACATACATACCTCAATTGTTTTTCTTTTTTCATACCTACAGCTAAGCCAAAATTACTTTCCTTTTAGTATCTTACTTTTGGGCTGCTATTCTTGCACTAATGATAATATGACAGGCCTTTAATATGTAAAATGAAAAAAATAGCTTACCAAAAGAAGTTTACAAGATATCCATAGAATTGCATGTGTGGGTTTCTTTGAAGGAAAATAAAAAATTGGATTATTAGTCTATGCTAATTGCAAGTGTTTTTTTCTTAGTGAAAGAGCAGGAATGAACCCGTAAGGTGGACTACTTTATGCAGGACAGTAGAGAAACAGCACAACTGTAGAAATGGAAGTCCACTCCTCAACATAGAGCCAGGTGTAAAGCAGTGTCACTGTGACCACAGTGACGTGGCCCTGGCTGTGACAAAGACCCCACAGAGCTGCACGCAGAGCTCATGCAATGAGTTTGGGTCAAACACTCAGAGTTTTTTGGATATTCTTATGCTACCATATCTCTGCCAAGAGCCATGTTAATTACTGTGGTTCTTTGCTGTCCATACAAAACATTGCATGGATCAAGTTTTTTTTTTCAAAAAGCCAAGGGCAAAGTAAGACCAGATAGAGTAATAGCATCCCTGACTTCTGCAGACAGAGGTGGGTGTTGAAGGCTCAGAGGAACCAGCCTTGGAAGAGGGAAGGTGCAGAAAATGCAGCAACTGCAAAACAAATTTAGGTTGAGAGAGTGTTTTAAGCATGTATAACCCTGAAACCATTNAATAATGATTTGCAGGACTAAAAACCACAACTAGCTCAGCAAGTTGCTTCTAAGATGTATTTAGTCTTCCTTGCTCTGTGGATAGTGCATTCTCCTTCCAAAGAAGGAGGCACAGTAAAATCTCTTTTCCAGCATCTTACATATCATCATGAGAGGGAGGAAGACAAAAAAAACCTAGGAATTTCTGTGTGGAATTCAAAAACAAAATTACTTCCAGACTAACCAAGCATTTCTGCAGCACCCATCCCCTCATTGCTGAGTTCTTGGAATCTGTTTTGGCACAAGCAGCAAGCTATGAGATCATAATCAGGGAGCCAGATCTTTGGCCACTGTAAATTTGGGCTATTCCATTGAATTCCTATTAAACTGTGCAAGTTTACACCAGCTGAAGATTGATCCCCATATGCTTTGCTTCACTTCCATTTTTAGTTGCCCAGCTCTGTTAAATATTGCTAATTAACAAACAATGCATGTGCATTTAGCACTAGCTAATGGAAAGAAAATTCTTCAGCATTTTCAAAGCATTTTTATTTTCTGTGTAAGTCCAAGTACTGTAGGAACACACATAGTTTTCCCTGATGATGATGATTATTATTATTATTCCCAATATTACAGTACCATTGCAAAACATAAATGCTGCATAAAAAAGACCCAGTTAGGACTGATATTTAATGACAAAACTGCCATAAGTCAGTTGCACAGAGCTTCACAAATACTTCAGGAAATGAAAGTGCGAGCTAGTTCTTGGCTTTGTTACCAACTACCTTGCTCAAGTGTCCTTCCGTGAACTGTTTCACTTCTTGGTTTGTTTTTTTCCTATTCACACTTTGGTATATATTTGTATTCAATAAAGGATACGTCTGTCAATATGTAAATACTTGAACAATTGTAAATTATGCAAGAAAACTTGAATCCTGATTCCTGCAGTTTGCAAGCACAATGATTTTTTTTTTTTTTTTTTGTAATGTTTTTTGTTCAGCATATAGCCCTCTCACGATGGGTTGAAGCTGAGTTTCTAAATGATACAATGAATGAGTACTCATCATTCCTTTGTACCTGATTAGGGAACACTGGTATGCACTTAAATTCCACAGAAAATGTTGCTACAATATAAGAAATATTTTTTCCTAACTTGCTGATCATCTCCATTGTTCCAGCACATGGAAGAAAAAATGGCATTGATGATTTAGAATACATTCATCTTTTAGAAAACCTAATTTGGCTGTGACTTTCCTTGTATGAAACACATCATTGCTTCATTTGTGCCCAGAACTGTTTGAGATAATGGATCAATACACTACAGATTTTAAAACTTACAGAATTCACACGCTCTCTGATAAAGGGGTTATTATGAAGCAACCCACAGAAGGTAAAATTTGCTGAAGAGAAACAAGTAAGTCTAGAAATTAGTACTGTGTGAGGTATGGCAAACCAAGAAAATTATAAAGCAGCAGGTTGTTTGACTATTCAAGAACAGGAGAGGAGGAGAGAAGGAAAGAGAGAGAAGAGCAGGAAAGCAAAAGAAAGTGAGAGAAAGTGAGAAAATGAGTGCGAAAGCAAGAAACCAGGAAGTAATCCACCCCAAATATGCAAATAAAAAGATGAGCATAGGAATGTTAGGTACAAACAGATTCACATTTTAGAAATTCTGACAGGTTTTATTTATTTATTGTAACTGAAGTTATACAAAGGTTTGAGCTAATAACATCAAAAGAAAGAAAGACTGGCCACTGGAACCTCAAAGTGCAGTTTACATTAGTGGTTTTCATACCTTACTAAAAATATGCTGGTGGCATTTGCTGTTTAAAAAACAGAAAATATTTTAAAAACTGGGTTATTAAACCAGCTCTTAGACTCAGCACAAGTGATGAAAGGTAGCCATGTGTTCAGATAGCTGAGGTATGAATCATTTCAGGGCTAGTAAGTCATCCCAGATATTCATAAACCATCTGTTAAGTGAAAGAGCATTAGGTGTACACAGTGCTAATAATTCCTACATTTAATAATTATATTCAGCATAACACATAATTGGCAACAGCAAAAAAGTAGTTTTAGATACCCACAAAACTGTCATACAGCATTTTAAATATAGTAGGTGGTGGTATGTTTGAGTGGGCAGTGATAAGCAAGAGGTGCTTTGCACGTAAAGGGTCCTGCTTTGAGAACATGCCTATTTTATCAGTGAGGTTGTATGTTTTCTTTGGAGCTGGTCGCAAGATTCTCAGAAATAAAAGTCTAAGAGAAAAGCAGAATGCATAGAATGCTAATATTCTGACAGGCTTAGTGTGTTTTGCCTCCAGATTAATGTATTGTGGTTTTCTCTCATATATCATATTCCATTGTAAAGTCTAGTGGACAAATTCCAGATCAGCAGTCCTCAGCCTTGACTGGTCCATGGCAACAATACTGAGCAAATAGTATCCTGATGGCAACATTCTCTCCCCCTGCCTTGACTACAGAAGAAATAGTGTCATCTTTATCCTTCATGTCCTGAAATACTTCAAAAAAGTTTGACAATCCTCTGAACAGCCTGTTGTGTCCGAGCTATGGCAGCAGCCTGCTGCCTTACATGATCTATAATTAAGAACTACTCCAGTTAACCTATTCATGCTATTAGTGCAATAAGGGCACAAACTGTAGTATTNCTGTAACTTTGGCTTCAATAAAAGTTCCTGTATCTTTCATGATACAGCTACCTGGTGCTCATGAATTCAGAAAGAACTAGATAAATTATTTATAAACATGTAAATAAAGACACACATATCAGAAGAATGATATTTTCATCTTTTCAAATTGTAACAAAAAACAATGTGATAAATTGTATATAAACTCCTTAGTTTATGGAACAAAATGGTGACCTAATCCTACTGGAAATCAGAAGCACAAAGTCTAAGAAACTTAAGCATTGCAATCACTGTTTTAATGTGTCAGTGTGAAGTGTTTTTGTTATGTGTTCAAATCTACTAGACATAATCTAAGCATATGACTTCTTAAACTGACCATTCAGTTCATGTTTACCCAATGCTAACCATCATCAGCTCTCTCTTTATATTTACCTTCTTCTGCTATGTTGCAATACATTTTTGTCTTCTATTTCTGGGAAATCTGAAAAGCCTTCAGGAGAGCCAAAGGCTTATTTCCTATAAAAAAGCTTGAGTTGTATGGGTCCAGTACTTGCAATGCTGTACTTATATAGTCAGGTATAGAGTATAAAAACCTTAGCAAACTAACATTTTTTCCTTTCCATGACAAAATAAATTGGTTGTTTCTCAAAATGATTTCTGAACTCAGGGAAACTCAGAATATCCAAAGATGCAGTAAACTTTTCACCACAGACT
>WAAD01011250.1:0-78453 GCA_013389945.1 Fregata magnificens | reverse complement strand
GGAATGCACTATTTTTTAATAGTTTATATAATAGAATAGTACTTCCCTTAATTATTGACCCCTGCCACGAAATACGATCCCGCTGTGGCTCTTCAGTCTGTCCCCGACCGAACAGCATGCACTCAATTAAAGATGCCTCATGAAAAGCCAAACGTAAATAACTACTCGGCTCCGCTCACAACACGCAACATGCCCACGGTTTGCTAAACAAACAAACGAAGCCTCCCCAGGAACCAAACCTAAAGCAAAGACACACTACGGAGAGACGCCGTCTGCGGCCAAGCCGGGCGGGAAACCTTGCGGGACAGGGCGTCCGTGCCTGACTCGGTGCCGCTGAAGTCACCGACATCACCTTCCCCTCTAATTTCGCCGCCCCGCAGCCGCCCGTGTGACGAGGCCATCCCTCCTGCACGGNGTGGGGGGACGTGCCCCGCGGGAGGCCGCGCACCCCCCGGCGGAGCCCCGCGCGCCTCACACGGGGGTCACACGCGTTGCAGCTGGAACCCGGCACATTTCACACACCCCACCCCCACCCCCCAAAAAAAAAGGCAAAATCCACGCGGGTTATTTTCTTCCCCTTCAAGTCGCGCACCCTGCCGTGGCTGCAAGCGGCCCGTGTTGCTGCTGCTGCTCGAGCTGCAAACTCCAGGCCCCGACGCAGGCAGGAGCGGGTCACGTATCCCACGTTTGCTCTCCTGGAATCCAGCAGTATCTACCCTCCGGTGCGTAACTCTAAGCACGGGTCTAGTCCTCTAAAGTTATTCCCTGACAGCTCTGTCGAGAGCCAAGCAATCCTTTTACATCAGATAAATTCATATGCGGTGAGATATGGATTGTCAAAGGACTTTATTTGATTTAGGTACACGCTTCACATTAAAGTGTGGTTATAATTAATGAGATGTGATTCTGAGTCTTATTAATCCCCTAATGCTTATCTGAAAAATCAGTCAGGCATGGTAAACTAAGAGCAGCTATAACAATCGGCAAGGGGTGCAAGATTAATTTAACTGCAAAATGTCAATGTTATGAAATTTGGATACGTTAGGAAACATTATTGCTACATTCACACATTTTTTCATGTAAAAGCCATGATGTGCCAAAATCCTTTGATTTTTCTTGGATTTCCCCCCCTCTTTCTTGGTTACGTGCACACGCGTGCACACAGCCCTGTGCCAGAATCAAGTATTTGTAGACCCTGAACATGTAGCCTTTTTATCAAGTGTAACGCTGCCACTTTGACAAGTCGAGGGCTGAGAGGGATATCTTCTGGCTGTAGCTGAAATTGGTGATTGCAGCTCTATTTTTCTCCTTTCGAGAGTTTGAAACTATGAGTTAGGCAGATCTGCATCAGAAAAAGCCCCCTTAGAGAGTCAGAGATGTGTCTTAGAAAGCTGAGTCCACAGCCTCACTTGCAGAGTGATGTTCACAGAGTCGTAAATATTTTTATTCTGCAAGCATCGATAAGTCCTGTCTTCCTCAGGAGGGCATCCGCTGCCCTTTGTTGGCAAATCAGGTTTTCTGGTGGACAATGCGCTTGTTCCCTTGAAGCATGATGTGGTTTTCACACCTAGAGTTTGCAGCTGCAGTCAGACGCATTGCTTTTCCACGTGAAGGTAAGACACCAGGAGAAACAAGCCCCAAGAGTAGTGATTTTATTTATTTTTATTTACCGGTGCTATTTCACGTCATCTGTTTGCCCCAACTTTTGTGGGAAACATGATGGTGATGAAGGTGTGTGATAGAGATTGTGATTGCTTAGGTTAGAAATTCTTTCCCCATGCATACAGGTTGCACCCAGCCATAGTCTCCATATCATTATACTGGAACGAGTTTGTCACTTAAGCAATCACAATCTCTATCACACCCCTTCATCCTCACCAAGGAAGGGCAAATTCTTGCCTAGCCCACAGGCACTCTGCAAGAGCTCTCTCATTCCCCTTAGGGGTACCAAAGCTGAGCGGAGAGGTGTTGGGCTGCGATTGCAGTAACTCCCAAGCGAAGTCATCAACTTGCTGAGACAAGAGGCAAGGCAGTTCTCAATATATACTATCCTGCACAAGGACGACCCAGAGGAATAGCAGAGCCGGAGCAGGACAAGACATTGAAGCTTCCCAGGCACTTCTTGTCACCACTCCACAGCTCCCCAAAGCAAGCTATGATAGCACATACAATATAACAAAGTGTTGCACGGGTCGCGAATAAAGGCACGAAGGTGTGAAATAAGGCAATTCACAATGTCACCTGCACCTTTGGACATGCACAAAGTTTGTTTACAGTGCTGTGTATCACAGGCATGAAAGGCGTCACCACATTTTAATTAAAAATCCTACATCACTCAATTATATATGAGCTATCCCTTTGCCATGTAAAGCTCTGTTTGTCCTTACACTGTAGAAACTTTTATTTTCCCTTCTTCTAAAATTAATTCTATATTTTCTTATTTTCCATTCTAGAATATTATTCTCAAAACTCTTCTGAGTCCTGTGTATCTGTTGCTTACACCTGCCTCCATGGTACATAATAGAGTTCAGTAGGCTAAAACAGGACATTATCACGCTGGCAGAATTCTTTTAAGGAGGTTTGTTTTAGAGGACAAGAGCAATTGGTGTCAGTAAAGCCCAGATACCTTGTTACCTGCTAACGTTTTTTTTTTTGGCAGCAGAGTTTACAGATGAACTGCTTCACACTTTTTAGAGCAGAGAGTTTTAAACATTTTGAGTCTTGTTTTCAGATTCTTCCTTTCGGAAGAATCAGTGCCAAGAGCTGAATTGCAAAGGCCCCAGAGGGAGAAAGGGAAGAGGGGAAGAGTATTCTTTATATCAGTGAGAACTAAAAAATAGTGTTTTTAATACCTCACAACGTGATGAAAAGCTGACATCTCATGATCTAGTTAGATGCTAATCGAAGCCCTGCTTACAGAAGGAAGTTTTCTGATGACGTTGGTATGGCTATACCAACCCCTCTCGCTGAGGGGCAGGCAGTGTTTGTATGGGGATGAGAGAGCACCGCTAGCAAATCTTGCCACGACTGCTTAAGAGGTCACTAACACCACCTGCCCTTCCCACCCCTCTGCTGGAAGTTTCAACCTGTCCTCCGCAGGGCTGACAGAGGGGAACATGTGTTTTTGCCTCAGCCACTTCACAAGTGCAAATTCCGGAGCCTTAAACCCACCTTCACTGGGGGCTTAGTTTTACACGGAAGCAGCTGAGGCATCGGCACCTGTGCCGTCCCTCTGCCTGCTGTGCAGGCAGCAACTCCTGGTAGAGCGGCAAAGCAGCCATGTTTTGGTATGATGTCTCCTCCGACTGCAACAGCAAGACTTGCCAGAGCTCCTTTGTCAGCACCCTTAATGTTATGTCATACCGAAAGCAGGTGTGAGGGCAAAGGTATGTGTCACGGCTTGAGCTGATCTAGCAACTTGTTCGGCGGCTTTTCCCCCACACCCCCTTTTTGCACTTGCTTTGGCACACTTTGGACTCCTCCATGGCCGATCCCATTTGCTAAGGTGGCAGAAAAGCAATCCTGAACAAAACAATAAAGAAAGAGTCATTGTCTGCCAGGTCGGAGAGTTGAGTTGTCTCGGGTCAGGTCCTGTGAGACCTGCTGGAAGGATGGGAGCCATTGGGACTGACCCCTTTGGGCAGGGCTGAAGGCTCGATAGCTCAGCCCTCGCTGGTACCTTTCCTTCACTGTCACAGTCATCTGGCCTGCACTAAGGTTCAAAGTTAGCTAACGTGATAAAACTTCAGGGTAGGCTTTGACTCAGCTTAACATCTGCTAAAGATTGCCTTGTTTGTAGTAGGCCGTTAACACGCGGTAACAGATGCGCCAGTAAGTATCTTCCAAATCCTAGTCTTGGGAAAAAACAACGCTATAAATGTTGTTAGCACTAAGGGAGCTCAGCTAGCATCAGCGACAACCGAGTGTTTTCTCAAAATTTTTCTAAAGCTCTGTAGGTGTAAAAGTGGCCCTTTGGGAAGTGAGATTCCCAGCTTCCCGATGGGATTAAGTGCCCCTATCTTGTTCCAGCAGTCCCTGAGATATGCCAGACCTTAAACTTGCAGTTTTTACTGCCCTGTTGTGCATCTCTTCTGAAGGACTGGATGTTTGTGGCATGCTGTCAGCTGTTTGAAGAGTCGTGGGATGTTCAAAACTGCCATGCAGGGAGTTAGCAAGAGAGCAGACTGCAAGTGGAGCAGTCAAAGTTGCATAATAAATACAATTATTGCACGACTGTCTGACAATATAGCACTTGGCTATCAGCTGTCACACTATCAAAAACTTGGAAGTAGGTATTGCTATGAGGAAAAAAAGGCAACTATTGAGACTTTCATTACGTAAACAGAGAAATTCAACATGGTAAATAAATAGCGCAAACAAGGCGAAGCAGTAAACTTTGGTAGTATAATATTTTTGTAAAACAAAAATTCAATGATTTTTAAATTGTTAACATCTTTTTAGGAATCTGACTGTACAGACATCCATTATAGATGTCGATGTTTTAGAGAGGTTTGTCTTGATTTGGAGTGCTAAGCTAAGAACCACATCTAGGGCAAGTACTTGCATTTGAAAGGAAATAAAAATTACCATAAGTAACATTCTGATTACCTTAAAACTGATTTCCTTTTTAAATAGATACTCCTCCCCAGAAACCATATCCTTTGCTACCAAGTATATCTCAGTGTTTCTGGGATTCAACAGTAAATCTCAACGACAGAGAAATATGTCTACCCAAAATGGTGCATTGTAATAAAATAGAGAATCCATCTAGGAAAGTAATAATCCACCGATCAGAAGACTGGAGCCATAACTGAGTTAGCTGTATTGCCAAGGATTTCGCGCAGAGACCCTCAGAAACATAAACTTTGACAGACCAGAAATCAAAGTTCTCACCTTTAAAGAGATTTCTACTGAAAGGACCAGGCTTCGAAAACTTTCGTATGTCTTTTCTTTCTCAAAGACATGAAGTGGTCATTTAACATCAATATAGAGGAAGAAGAAGAAAGCCGGAAATAGAGTGTTTAAAATAGCTTCCCTGCTGGTTTGCAGTTGTTGAGTTTTCACACTTCTAGTTCTCCCACAGCTTCCAAGGAAAACAAGAAATAAGTATATGACGTAAACAAAAACCCCCTTTCTCAAAAAAAAAAAAAAAAAGAGAGAGTCTTTGGGGATGGACAATTTTGGAGATCAGACTTTCCACTTTTCCAGTTCTATTAGTCAATGAATGAGCAATAGTTTATTATCTGGATTTTATAATTAAAGCCTCCACTGTGCAATTGTCAGTACAGGCAAACTTCGTTTCTGGGAAATCTCTAGCTGGCTGTGAAAATTACAGTTGGCTTTCAGCAGTTACTGTCCTGCTGAAATGCCAGTAAGATAGTAGAGTTGTCTGGGTTGGTTTGTTGTTGGGGTTTTTTTCTGGGTGTTTGTTTTTTTTTTTAAGTTGCTGAAACAGAGAACAGCAGAAGACCTTATAAGGGAAGAAAATCAGAATTCTGATTATCTGTATCATAAAGATTTTTTCAGTTACGTTAATGAAAATATGGCATATACTTTGCTATTTTTTTATTATTTTATTAAAAATAGAGTTGACATTTTTGCATAAAGATCACAATAAAATATTTTGGATTTGGGTTTCTGTGATACAAAATGAATACAAATGTAAGCTTTTTCTATATTCTGAGTTTGACGATTAGGAACAGATGTTCATGGGCTTAGACACCTTATTGTATATATAATTACTAGAGCTGTCCTCCTAATCATAGCATGCAGAATTGATCACTTACCATATCTAATTAAAGCATTTTTTCCTCCTAACGCAGAACCATGAAAGTACTGTTCCCTAAGTTCTCTTCTGAATGGCTTGTTAATAAAATTTATATCAAAGATTTGCTTTCCTCTCTTAAATTCATGTTTCTAATAAAATTCATCTATTTTGTAAGAAAGATGTTTGCCAGATGTTATTCTGAGCAAGTACTGCCTGAGTGTTACTTTGGCTGCATAAAATGTAAAATACATGTCCATATCAAGTTATAAAATTAATAACTTACACATATAAATAGTTGCAGTGCCAGGCTTAAAACAAAACTGCAGTCAGTTTGTCTGCTACAGAGTTCCAAACACCCTCGTGGCAGGACATACCCTTTGTTCGATTTAAAATATGACTTGCTTTTTTTGTAAATAAAGTTTAATTAAGATCTTGACACTCATGCATTTCTGAGAATCTTGTTGGAGGCTACCTCTTGTTCACACATGTGATTTTCTGATAAGCAATTTTTTTCTTCTTTTAATCTTTTTCCTGCCTCAAGAGCTGATAGCAAGCTATCTGGCCACACCATAGCAACAAAAGTCAGTGTTATTAGGTAATTATCGTAAGTGAAAAGTTAACAGCAGAAATCACAGTAGCTATCAATCACACTTGCACAGCTTTCAGCTCATGTTGGGCAAATGCTACACTGTTCCTCTTAAACCTCAAAGTCCTTGTCCTGGTGTTTGAATAGGGTGGACACGGCTTTACCGTCTCTGACATGGAGTTCCCACTCGCTTTGCTGGCCAAACGATGTCACCTTTCACAAACCACGTGCACCTCAGCAAGAAAACCCCACCACTTGTAATTAAAATCTGCCTTTTCCAACCTACTTTGCTGTTTCCACCTAGCCAGTAGTATCTCTCTTTACCCAGTGAACCTTTCAGAAGGCAGTGCAGAAAAGAAAATCCAAGACTTCAGGTAGTGTGTAGAAAAAGCAGACTCTTAAGAGGATTTTAAAGTATTGTGGGAAAAAAGATACTGTCCACATCTTTTCTCATAAGAGCTGAAATTATTTTTTTAATGTGGTTTACAATGTCCTATGGGAAGACTGAAAAGGAATCTGTGTGTTGCAGGCACAACACGGTGATTTAACTGCTGGATAAGGGGTTTTAAATGGAGAAAGGCCTTGTGGAATGACTGTCTTGCCTAATTAGTTATAAACACAAAAAGAATGCAAAATATTATAGCCAAAGGAGGTCACCATTTATTTAAAAAGCTGATTTTATTTATTATTTCATTCATACACTTTTAAAGCATTCATTTGGTAGACAAGCAAATGCTCCTACAACTCATCTTGTGGCCAAAGCAAGGTTCCAGTTACTCCTAACTCATTCTCACAATGGATTAATTGACTTTAATTCATGTTTTCCATCATCTGTCCATAGAGGGTTGGTATTCTTTCTTTCACTGCCTGTTTGACTATGAAGTGTTAGCATGTCAGGATGCTGGTATGTCCAAATAAAACCCCTAGACATGGTGACCATAATCGGCTTTTGAAGAGGGACATTTTTGTCCCACAACACAAACTTATTTCCATGAGGGATCTTATGAGCTGCCTTTCCTGCACAGAAACTGCAGTAATTAGGCTCCGTTCAAAATGTCATTCTTACTTAATAAACAGATCAATCCCACTTTGCAGTTCCTTCATTGCCTTTCTGGGGATTTACAAGTCGGAGGGTAAGTAGCTATTTACTGCCAAAAACCCGGTGGAGGTTCAATAGCAACCTCAAGGGAGATCAAGCCTGGAGATCACAGAGCGACACCACTTCTGGGAATGTGTGTGCCCAAACCAGATGGGAGCAGCTAATATCTTCAGTGGAAGACTTACCTTGACTTAAGATAATTTCAACAGATACCAGGTAATTGCCATATCCAGAGACTGGAGCAACTAGGCACACGTTCAAGGCTTTATGACTATGGTAAGTGAGCCTCTACATGATTCATTCTTTACCAATTTCCAGAGAAAAATATCTATTTTCTTCTGGGTGTAGGGAAGGAAGAGAAAAACACTCAGAGAATGTCCATGACTAAGCTTGTCCCCCCATTGCGTGGTGGTGAATGGAAACTTCATCTGGGCTCTTATCTGCACTGCTGTGCTCTGAAAGGTGTGACGTTATGACCTGAACAAGAAAAAAAAACAGCCTTAAAATTGTCCCTTTTCTCTCTTCCCTAAGGAAGAAAAACTTGTTTATGTTTTGCAAACAAAGATTTTACCAAATGACCACACCCTCACTTAACCAGGAATTATTACATGATTATGCCTTCTGGCTCAGGGGTGAGGAATCACCTGCAGAGATCTGTGCCACATTGCGCTGTAATTTGAGAGGTTGATTACACTGATTTTTTTAGGCTTGCTCTAGGTATGAGTCTATCCTGGGAGCCCAGGAGTCTATCCTTAAGGCCATGTTATATGCCAGGATCTACTCTGTCTTTTAAATGTAAGAACAAACTGCCTGATGAAAAGCCCATTGAAGGCTTGCGTGTGACCTCACTAAAGTCTCGACAAGGAAAACCATGCATATTTCTTCTGGTAGAGTTATTGCTTTTCTAGAGGCCAGAATGTCAATATATTATAATATATTGATCACAGAGTGGATTGATTCATGTTCTTTTTTTTCTCAGCATTTCTGTTCAAAACTCCCATGCCTTTTCCATGAAGGACAGAAAAGATAAATTGATATTTTAAAGATCATCTTATAAGTAAGCTGCTATTTCAGCAACAAGTTGTCAGAGCGTATGTGTATTCTTAAATATGTGACCAGGAGGAGTTACAGCATCGATGATAAGGATAGGCTGATTTTACAGGGAAGAGGAGATCATCCCATTAACCTGTCTCGTATCAACAACACACATTCTAGTGCAGATGAAAGTAAACTTACGCACTAAGAAGCAACAAACATAGGTAAGATTGGGGTCTCTGCGTGCCTGCATGTTTAGATGTATAATAGCTAAACTATATATTATTTTGTGCTTTGGGATCCACGGTGATTTTCAAAAGGCCTTAAAGGTCAGGCAAAATAAGTTTGCTTTGCAGGGTGACAGCTGAGAAAGCAATGCAATCATGACAGAAACATTAGTCTAAGCACAGGAATTATGCCTGAGTGAGAATTTACTTTGCTCTAGTGGAGGCACATGTGCACCATGCCCATATCTACCTGGCACTGACACATCCTGCTGATAATTTGGCATACTCCTTTCTAGTAGTGCAAACCCTTCCCAGTGGGCCACATCAGAGCAGTGGAAATGGTGACTTATAGATACAGCCATCTGAATGCAGGTCTTCTCACATTCAACAGCCAAGTGTCTGTTAAACTTTTTGAATGCTGCTTTCCATAATTCAAAGTCCCAATGATCTTAAAAGACTTTTTATATTACGAGCTGCTCCATTCCCACTTCTATTCCCTGTCAATGAACATGAACTATGTGTTCAGTAAGGTGCAGAGAGGAAGCTGTGGATTGTCTTGGACAGAAAGACAAAGAACAAGTACAATGAACTGTCTGCAAGCCCAGCGTTGGTCCAGCTCCAACCCTAACATAGACGCGGAGCCCAAAATCTCACTCAGATGCCTGAACTTTTATTACTCCACAAGAAAGGAAACTCAGCTAAACATTTCATACTACACTAATCTCTGTCAAATTCCTGAACAATAATCTTGAATTCAAAGTAATGTTTACTGTACTTAAATTTTGAGTGAGCATCTCTGGCCACTACCTTCCCAGCCGATGAAGACAGGTATCAGTGAAAATGTGGGGATCCTGTCTTTCCTCCAGCTCATTCCCAGGCTTCCAAATCATCTTCCATTTCCTCTCTGACAAGCTTTTTTTCTGATTCTCCACTACCTTCAAAAAAACCCAACAAACAAAACAAAACATTTTCCTGAAAATGGATCATAAGGTTCCTCAAACTCACTAAAGTCCTCTTTTAAAACAGCTTAGTAATTTCCAGAGAGTGGCCTCCTCTATCCTCCCATAACCCCAAAAGGCACCTTTATTATTGCCAAAGCATAGGCTGAATGTAAAAGCAAAAGACAGTGCTTGGGGATGGCAGCATTTTCACTTCAGTGATATAGTACACGACAATTTGTTGATCTTTTTCAAGCATGGGATTCAATCCATTAATGAAACATATTTAAACCATATGAAGTGTATTATGCAGTATTTGTATTACAAAACTAATTTACTGTAATGCCATCATATAGAAAAGTAGAGGAGAAAATGATATGATAGGTGCACACAAAACACGCTCATTGATTATGTTACATGAATGAATGTGTGGTAGGAAATATGATACACACAGAGAAGCAACTAAGGGAAAAGACATCTAAGATAGCTTACAGACATTAAATTACATTATTTCCCAGCAAATATATGTGGTTTTGAACTAGAACAGGATTTTTTTTTTCTCTGCTACAAACTTAGTAACAGATACATAAACTTGCCTGTGTATGTATCAGAAACCCACCTTTTTTGTTCAGACACAGACTTGAGTAGTGGATTGTGCCATGCAGATTTCAGGTTATGCTATGCCTATCCTGCCACATGATAGAAGAAGAATCTATAATGGCAGTATTTATTTAGGGGATGGGAAGCAGCGGCAACATCTACACCGTAATGTTATGGTGCTCTAAGGAGCTTGCCACGGCCACTGAGGGTCCGCTCTGATCGCCCAGCGCAGACACGCGGTGATGAGCCAGCACTGGAGAGGCAGAGGAGGGGAAGGAACCAGAGAGGTCGCCTGGCAGAAGCCTATAGAAACTCACTGGAGGCAGCCGCACTCAGTCCCATGGCTTATAGCCATAGCAACCTGCTAACGTTCATGTATTTAAAGGCAGTATTTTACAGGATGCTTAACACTTTGCCAGCACAGCACAGAGGAAGAAACTGAATGTGGCAAGAAAGAAAAACGCTCCTCATGTTATTCCACCAGCCCTTCTCAGACGGCTGTAAAAGATATTGGCTGCATATTTTCCCAGCTTGTCCCCTGCCACTTAGGGATTCCTCTTGAAAGATATTCCCTCAAGGATTCTGTCTGGAATAGTTTAACATCCTTCACTAAATACTTCCTCTGCTTACCCTTCCCTATCCCTTTACTTTAGTATTCCCAGGAGAAGTTTTACAAGATGCTGATCTTGCACAGTAGGGAAAAAAAATACTCAGCACCCAAGGCCTTAAATGAAGTGTTTGCTTCAAGACTTTAATTAAGGTTTAAATATATGTTTTTAAGTTGGGAAATAAAAGGACTAGGGACAATTATATGTTGTTTTTTCAGTTCACCCATGACCTCAAGGAACAAATTTCTGTAATATCTTTCTACACCTCTGCAAAATGTCTGGCGAATGTTTGAACCATAGGGAAAAAAAGAGTGGTGAGTGCGTATTTTGTCCAGAGGCCAACAAAACACCAACAGAAGCAGGAAATCCTGTGGTGTCGACTGCAGCAAGTTAGGATGGTATACCTGGGAAAACATACCTCCAGAAGTGTCTTATTATTATGGACTTTCCTGAAGCATCTACTGCTGCCACAAGGAGGATGGTAAGCAACTGGACTTCTGCTCCAATCTAGTATGGCCATCCTTCTGGGAATGGCAAAGAAGTACAGAAAGACATGCAGCTGGATGCAATCCAGACAATGAAACACAAGACAGAACTACTGGAAACAATAGTAGGGAATAGCTGGCAACCACAGGAAATATAGCCCCTGAGCTGAAGGCATGCAAGCCATTGCCACCGGCCCATACGTACATCACACTCCATCAAGTTGCCTCTTCCTCCTATGGAGCTCTCAATTGACTTCATCATCCCACAACAATACCTTGTTAATAAAGTTCAAGTGTTTTGTAAATTAATGTCCTTTTATTGTAAGTGATAACCATAACAATAGACAGGAGGTGAACAATAGAGACAGTAGAGATAAGCACCAGGGTGCAGCCTTACCACCACTTGGACAAGGAAATACTGTATCACTATGACCTACTCTCAAAATAAGTTAATACTGCATTCCCCATCCCACGTAAAATGGCAGTACACCCACATGCTAAAAGTGAACTTCACAAATTTTATGTACCAAAAACCAAATAGGAGAGGTAGTCTAGTATAGTTTTCTTCTTGAGCTTAAACCATAGTATGAGACACTTCCACTTGCCTGTCAGCTTTCCACAGACCTGCTCCACACCTTCTGTGACTACCTGCCACTTGTTGCCTCCTTTAGCAGGAAGAGAGCACTGCATTTCATCAGCCTGGAAAAGACAGGCTGGGAGAGCTAGTGTCTTGATTAACATCATGAATATCAACTAGGTGATTGGGGAAGGGAGAAGTCCTTACTAACACCTTTGCCAAATGTTTCCTGAATTGCCTGAATGCTCTTCTCCAGCCAGGGCTGACAGCACTGAGGCATTCCCAGTGACCTGCTACAACATGGGAGTTATTAGCTCCCAGTTATCTCCCTGGCAGGTGGGTGAGGATGACAAAAAATAGCACCCATGATCAATTAGGAACTTGGAATGAGTGCATATGGGGACTATAGTCTCCCTGTAGTTTTCCTGAGTTTTCTTGCTGAAAATCCACAGCTCCAAGGACACGACACACCCTGAGGTTTTAGTTTCATTGCTGGCCAATATAACAACCAGATTCACCAAATTGTACATCTGACCCGCAAACACAGCACTCACAAGCAGTTGCACTTAATTCCTCTCACGCATGTTCTCCACCCTTGGGCACAGGCACTTCCAGCATCCTTCCCATTGCAGTGGGGTATATCCTGACCTAACAATGGGAAAGGGCTTAATTACTCAGTCCTCATCCATGCGGGTGATGATAGGCTCAGGAATGAGACAGCCAAATAAATTAATAGATTAAAAAAAGCAAAAGTCAGTGTTTGAACCTCAGCTCCCACTATTATGATGAGAGCTGGTATGCTGCCAGGGCCGCAAGACCATCCTTGCTTCCAGAGGTCTGGCTGCAGGGTTCAGGGTCCCTTTGGTGGCAGTGAGGAGAGGCTGCCCCGCAGCGCTGCTGGGAGCCTCAGCAAGGGCTGACCCTCATTCTCGTGGGAGGTGCTTTGAGCCAAGCCTCTACCATTTACCTCCCACCTGAGCTTGACCATCCCAGGGCTGTGTCTGACCCTGGTTCCCCTCACTTGGCCTGATCCTGGACCCCATCCACAGGCTGACATCTCAGCCTGGCCATATCCCTGTCCCCAGTGCTCCCCAGCCTGCCCCGGACCCTGGCTGGGGGTGGTGGGTTGGTTCTGTCTGGGAGGCCCTGCCCCTCCTGCTCCGGGGAAGCCATGGCTGCTTGCAGCACCCTAATGCACAGCGTGGTCACACTGCTGGTGTTTCTAATGAGGCACAGCTGCAGCAAGTAAAATCGAGGACATTGGTTATCCATGTATGGTGCACTTCCACACTGCCACGCAGAGAGAAGAGCTGGGACGTGACAAGGAGGCTCAGAGTCAGCCAGCCCACAAATAACATTTTTTGGATTAGCAAAATCAACCACCTTGTGCCTCAGCAGTTTGCATTTTTAGCTGACTTCTGGGTAGATTTGGAAAGACAGAAGCATTAGTATGTGGCTTGTGCTAATACAGGTATATCTGATGCCACCACATGCAACAGCAGACAGACCATAACTGGAATAGTACAGCCCAGTGTCCATATTTCAAAATAGAATGTAAAAAAATTTGAAAGGTTCCTAAAGAGAATGACAGGAGTGGCAGAAAACCTGCTTTACAGGGAGCCTGAGGAGACTGTATTACTTCACAGGGAGAAAAGTCTTTAATTTGGTATACAAACATACAAAACAATCCAAAGGCTAGAAGCCAAAGCTTCAATTTCAGATTAGCAATAAGGGGCACAGCAAGGGGAATAACTTACCAAATGCAGCAACAAATTTTCCACCATTTGGAGTACATAAATGAGCATTAGAAACTTCCCAATGTCCTCTGTCTTGATCCAAGCTAGGGACTAAATTATGAAGTGCCACTGTGAAAGTTCGATGGTTTCTGCTACACCTATGTGCAAAGATACCTCTAATGGGCTGCTCAAGATGTCAATCTACAGCTATTAAATCTTTTTTTTTTTCCCAGGAGTTTGACAAGAAAAGGTTATTTTTATTCTTTCATAAGAGTAAATATCTTTTACCAAACTAGGGTAAAGATGTTGGAAAGTACAATGCCCTTGATCCTAGTTTAAAGAAGAAAAGAGAAGAGAAAGGCAATGAGAGTTGATCCTTCCCCTCTACTCAGCACTGATGAGGCCACACCTGGAGTACTGCATCCAGTTTTGGGGTCCCCAGTGCAAGAGAGACATGGGCATACTGGAGACAGTCCAACGAAGGGCCACAAAGATGATGAAGGACCGAGGCATCTCTCCTATGAGGAAAGGCTGAGACAGCTGGGGCTGTTTAGCCTGTAGAAGAGAAAGTTCGGGGGGATCTCATCAATGTATACAAATATCTGAAGGAGGGGTGCAAAGAGGACAGAGCCAGGCTCTTTTCAGTGGTGCCCAGTGACAGGACCAGAGGCAATGGGCACAAACTGAAACACAGGAGGATCCAGCTGAACATCAGGAAAAACTTTTTTACTGTGAGGGTGACTGAGCACTGGCACAGGTTGCCCAGAGACATTGTGGAGTCTCCATTCTTGGAGATATTCAAAACCCATCTGGACATGGTCCTGGGCAACCTGCTCTAGGTGGCTCTGCTTGAGCAGGGGGGTTGGACCAGACGACCTCCAGAGGTCCCTTCCAACCTCAGCCATTCTGTGGTTCTGTGATCCTGAGAACAGACAAGACTGAGAGGGTCATGAATCAGTGAAACAAACTTCTGGTAGCCACAAGCATTGCTTGCGTATATTTTTGAAAATGATATTGCATGACTACTTTTTACTTGTATCACAGATGGTTTTTTTCCCTCTGGTCTGTGGAGCTAGACTTTGCTCTGAGTTTTATCAGTAGAGTCTGAAGTCAGATCACTCCAAGGAACCTGTGATCTGGTGTCCTTCCACTAATCAAAGATCCACCTTCCGATATGGTGACATTTGGCCCTGGGGACAGAATGAAATGGAGCCTGTGTGAAGGCTGTGGAGCTTATGTGAAGTGACTGTGGAGCCAGTCTCTGCCAAACCTCTTGCCAGGGGAAAAGTACTAACACCTTGAAATGGATGAAAATATTTAATGTAAAACATCAGACCCTGTTCTAACACTAAAAGGGTTAAGCCTTCTATTCTGTTAAATTAACAAAAGTGCTGTTACTATCTCCTCCTTGCTTGCCGGTGTGGTTTCCTCTGCAGTAACATCTGTGACACCACAGAATTTTTCAAGACCTAATTAGTGATGTTATAAGAGAGTGTTAGTTCACCAGGCAGTTTGGGGAATAATGTAATTTTTATATATACATATATATGCTTGTTAAGCATCTTGAATCTTCCTCACGTCCCCATGAATCTCGTGTGGTAGGAGCCGTGGAATGCAAAAATCATCTAGGGAATTCCTCATCGCTAAGTTTAGCGCTAAAGAGCTAATGGCTTCAGTATGTTGTATTGTTTAGATGTAAGCTTAAATTCAGAGATCAGACTCGGTTTCTTTTCTGGAAAACCGGTCTAAATACAGTTAGGGTGTGCAGGTTCCATTTTTTACTGCCCTGCATTGGACCCTGGAGGCAGGACCCTGGAAAGTGCAGAACAATTTGTTTAGCAGAGCAGTAGCTTGGGTAAGAAAGAAAAAGGCATTAACTCAGTTTTTCATTTCTAATTCTCCAATCGCTAAAATATTATGTGTCACCAGAAGACGCAGCAGTGTTAAAAAGGACCACTGGCTTTAAGGAAAAGTACATTCACTGAATTCTTCAGAAAAACAAATCTTACATGTAAATTTAATTCCCATCTTCATCTTCAGAGGAGCCAGCTTAAGTAAACTGGCTTATATAAATCAAAAGGTGCAAAGGATCTAGATGACTGCAGTTCCCTAAAATCAAATATGTCCCACTTTAATTTAGTTTTATAAATTGCTATATCTAGAATTTACATTCTAACCCGTGTTAATGGCTCTCTGCCTTTGTTCAACCCCTTTTCATCTCCTGACCTATTTTCAATGGATAAGAAATTGCCTGTTGGTCATATTCCCACATCACTGAAGTGACTGATGAGTTTGGCTGGAATTCTGTGCCTTTAGAATACAAGAGCTTAAATCTGCTTTAATGGCTACCTCTATGCCTAGAAAGACTGTGAAGTAAAACCAGAGTTGTGCAATCTGCTAGACTTAAAAAAAAAAAAGTAATTACTGTCACTGGAAATAGCTGGCCACCACTGGGAAACAGAATGTAAAAATAATTATTTTTAGCTGTATTTATGCAATCAGGGCAAAAGACAGTTAAATCAATGTGATGGTTTTGCGCGACAAGGTTTTGGTAGTGGGGGGGTACAGGGGTGGCTTCTGTGAGAAGCTGTTAGAAGCTTCCCCTATGTTCGACAGAGCGAGTGCCAGCTCCAAGACAGACCTGCCACTGGCCAAGGCCAAGCCCATCAGTGACAGTGGTAGCGCCTCTGTGATAACATATTTAAGAAGGGGAAAAGACCTGTGCAATTGCAGCTGGAGAGAGGAGTAAGAAAATGTGAGAGGAACAACCCTGCAGACACCAAGGTCAGTGAAGAAGGAGGGGGAGGAGGTGCTCCAGGCGCCGGAGCAGAGATTCCCCTGCAGCCCATCGTGAAGACCATGGAGAGGCAGCCTGTCCCCTGCAGCCCATGGAGGTCCATGGTGGAGCAGGTATCCACACTGCAGCCCGTGGAGGACCCCACACCGGAGCAGGTGGATGCGCCCAAAGGAGGCTGTGAGCTGGTGGGAAGCCCATGCTGGAGCAGGCTCCTGGCAGGACCTGTGGATCCGTGGAGAGAGGAACCCACACTGGAGCAGGTTTACTGGCAGGACTTGTGACCCCATGGGGGACCCACGCTGGAGCAGTCTGTTCCTGAAGGACTGCACCCCGTGGAAGGGACCCATGCTGGAGCAGTTCGTGAAGAACGCAGCCTGTGGGACGGACCCATGTTGGAGAAGTTCATGGAGGACTGTCTCCCATGGGAGGGACCCCACGCTGGAGCAGGGGAAGAGTGTGAGGAGTCCTCCCCCTGAGGAGGAAGGAGCGGCAGAAACAATGTGTGGTGAACTGACCCCAACCCCCATTCTCCGTCCCCCTGTGCCGCTGGTGGGGGAGGAGGTAGAGAATTTGGGAGTGAAGTTAAGCCTGGCAAGAAGGGAGGGGTGGGGGGAAGGTGTTTTAAGATTCAGTTTTTATTTTCTCATTACTTTACTCTGATTTGATTGGTAATAAATTAAGCTAATTTCCCCAAGTCGAGTCTGTTCTGCCTGTGATAGTAATTGGTGAATGATCTCTCCCTGTCCTTATCTTGACCCACAAGCCTTTTGTTATATTTTCTCTCTCCTGTCCAGGTGAGGAGGGGAGTGATAGAGCAGCTTTGGTGGGCACCTGGCATCCAGCCAGGGTCAACCCACCACAATCAATAATAAAGAAAAAAGATTACTCATATACAGTCTTCTATGACCTGTGCCAGGTTCCAATAATGAAATAAGTTTATCAGCAAATATTGTAAAGGTATAGACCCTTTAGCAAAAGATATAAACCCATATCTCCATCTGCTTTCTTTTACCCAACCTTGGTAAACCCACCAGAATAGTCAATTATGATGACGTGAAGATAATCTGGGAGTTAAAGAAAGTGGTTCCCATAATACAGCAGCACAAATTACTCCACAGCTTTGCCAGACCTGCTGGTACTTTACCCAGATGGTCTTCTCTTGGATAATCTGAGAAGGTTCACTAAACCTATAATACAGAATATTGTTTTCTGATCTCTCTTGCAAGGCCTCACGATGCCTTATATGTACTTAGCATAGCCTTTGAATATACTAATGAAAACTGGTACAAACACTTTCAAAAATAGCATTGTGTCCTCTGAATTCCAGACAGATTCCTATCCATAACATTCTCCTCCCTCCTGCTGGCTGCTACCTGGCAATAGTGTTCTCTGTACAAAAAACAGTCAATAGTGTCAGCCAAACCACTTAAATATTGAAGCCACTGAGGCTAATGCGGATCTTGCCTTCTTGCTTTATCCCAGCTCCTTAGAGGAGGAGTGAGGGAGTGACTGCATCCTCTGGTTTGAGATAACTGCAGTGCAGTGCTCCAGTGCACACAGCGCCCGGCCTCCCGCTGCTGCTCGCAACTGGCAGCAATCTGTTCCCAGGCCTTTCAAAGGTGCATGTCCTAAACGTTTTGTAATATGAACATTTAGGCAGACGTTGTGATTCCCATAGGTTGTTGGTGATTTTGCTTTTGTGAGTCACCCAACATTATTTTGGGCAACGGAAAGCGTGCTCCTTACGCACCTGCTCCGTCACTATCCTCAGCTCCTGCTGCAATTGAGGGCAGCCCCTGCAGGTTCCAGGGCTGGGATCCAGATCAACTCGTCATCCAGCCCATTAATAACTGCAGATTTTGAAAGAGTTGAAGTAAAACGTCAATTGCTAAGAAAACTCTTACATAATATTTTTTCATGCCAAACAAAAGGGCCTGTATGGTAGAGAGAATTTTCATGGTGATTCGATAGTAGATTATAAGCTTTCCACAAGCTATTTTTAGTCCTATGTTCTTGAAGCTGGTGGTATGTTTGTAAAAGTTGTACAGCATGGCTTTAATATTATATGTAGAACTGAAAAATCAGTATATATGTGAAAGACAAGTTTTCCTACCTATGCTGTTTAATTTATGCTGAGAATAAGTAAGGAAGATGAGAAGAAAATAATGTAGGCCTTCCAATGTAAAAACACCTGCCTTATCGATCCTTTCTCTAGTAGATTTAGATAGACATGGTGCAGAATGTGAACTCGTATTGACAGATAAGCAGAAGTATAATATAGCAGTGAAACTGGTAAGTTAAGCATTTCTAAAGAGATTACCTACTGTTTAATGTAGGATACTTTTAACAATCAAAGAAAAATCTATGCAAGTTCATTTTGCTAAAGACACTGTAATTTTCTACTAGCAAGACATACTGCATTTTATGGCCACTGATGCTATTCTATCATTCTGTACAAAAAATCATCTACAGAATTGTCCATTTCTTTTTGTGGTAAGGATAAAATAAGCTTTCCACACTAAATTAAGCTAGATTCATATTGCATATTTCAAAAAAACATTCCCTTCTGATGCTATCTGAAAACAGCAGCAGGCTGCACCAACCATTACCATTTTTTTTACATTTAAAATATCGTATGTATAGCAAAGGTAGCTGACAATAGTAGTTTAAATCAGTTATGTTACACACTGAAATGGGAAGTCAGAAGTACATAAAGGAACAGAAAACCAAAAAAAAAATTCCATAAACTGCATTCTAATGTGACAAGAAAAGATTAGGCTTTATGATGTCAAAGACCAAGCAGAATATGAACACTAGCAACTTTTTTAGTAAATGTGCACTATGAATGCAGAGCTTTGGGCATAACACAAAAGTTGCTTTGTAATGATAAAATTTCTTTCACCCCAAGGTGAATTTGAAGCTGGAATACATTTCTATGAAGAATACTGTGGTTCTTGTAAAAACTGAGATAACCATAATGACTCTTTAATTATTAGCTGAGACTTATGACAAAATATGTCTGCACCCAGTGTTGCTAATAGCACCAGGTTGATGTAGGTCTTTGTTCCTTCCACACAGCTCAAGTCACATGAGGATAATATTGACCTTATTTCAAGGAAGAATTATTCATGTCACTTCTTTTACTTATAGAGGATGTTCACCCAGTCACGCCTGACTGAAATAGAAAGGATGGATTTACAAATTCAGTGCCAGACACACTGAGCCAACAAAGTACTTTATTTAATCTGTAAAATTGGTTCCAGAGCTACAAAAGGCAAAGGGAGAGACAGATCCAGCACGTCCGCTGGAAGAACTCTAATATCATTTAGGACCTCAAGCAGTCACCTGTCAACTTCCAAGGAAAGGAGATGGAAACTCTGATGTGTCAACATGACGAAGGAAAGTTATGTTTAAGCAGAGAATTAAATTCAGGATATCTACAGTCTTCACAAGAGGGCATCCTTCATGTCTTCCAAGTCCCCTCCCCCTCTTCCTTAAGGCCGTTCTTACTGCTATTTGGAATTTAGCCAGTGCAAGTACTTGTAAAACAAATGGTCCAAATTATAAGGAGTCCAAATCTTTTCAGTCCTAAGTATCAAATGAATGATATCCCTGTCTAGCAGGTAATGTTCCTTACACTTGGGACACAGGCCTTGTGACAACTCAGGCTATACACTCCTAAATCCCTGTTTGAATCTAGCCCTAAGAGAAGAAATTATATTAACCTACTTTCATTCTGAGTAAGAGTACCCATGCAGGAGGATAAATACTGTACAGCCACTGCACTTTGGAGCATCGTTCAGATTAGTTAAACATTCCCATATACAGGAGCTTTAATGGATTTTCCATGCAGGTACTAGTCCAGCCAAGGCCTCTTCAGCATTAGAGGTATGCCTTATATCATGAGACACCTTATTTTGCAGACATATTTTCTGTGTTGTCCACTTTCTGTAAGATATGCTATGGGGCATAGCACTGGGCGACAGTCGTCTTAATGTTTATTAAGTGACTTGTAAAGGTTAGCAAATGACAAGAAATGGTTGTTATGTCATACACCATTCCTGTACGGACATTACGGTAGCCAGTGCTTCTACTCCCGTGTTAGTCCAATGTGGCTGCTGTTTTATGCAAAGATACATAAGCAGTAGTAGGTAATAACTACCCCATGACAAGCTTATTTTGTAGAGGCTGAGCACCCAAGCAATGAAGGAATTAGCAGCGCTGCTTTTATAGTCCATGTTCATATCAGTATGGTAAGTAGCTAAACTGACAAAATGGCAGTATTTAAGTACCTTTCTGTTTTCTCTCTTTTATGTAAGTGCATCCATTTCCATGTTTATTCCATTATCATTCACTAATACAGGAAATAATTGTGAGACTGAGATTTTCTTTCAAATAGAGCTCTGCATCGTTGACTTTATTTTAGCTTTGCTGTAGTTAAGCTAACAAAACCAAGTATTTGAGCTATGAATGGTCTTGTCACAGCCATTATCTTTCTCCTGATGGCTTTTTGAGTTCAACACAAACTATTGAAATGTAGCTTTTAGAATGACAGAAATAAGGGCAGGAAAGGACCTCAGGAGGTCACCCATTACCTCTCCCTGCTGCAAGGCACAGCCGAACAGATAAACCACAGCTAAACAGATCTGAGTTCTCCCTAGCTGTTAACATCACCCATGTCCACACAATAGCCACTGGTGGCTGTTTACCTCAGCTTCAAAATCTGATCTATTTATAGATGCTGTGACTTTTAACAGATGATGTGGTCCATACCATGCATTACGTGTATAGCTCTCTTCATTCCATGCTCTTACTGTCTCCTTTCACAATGCTCTGTGTCCTCTGCAGGTCTGAAAATCTACACGTTGCAGTAGAAAGAAGGGCATTTCCACTGTCCCTCTACCCAATGCTATGATCTGCAAATAGTTTACATCAGCCTGTGTTCTCTGATAAATCCTCTGCTTTCACAACCCTGAGCAGTTATAAATAGCAACACATGACATTGCGTCTTGAAAAAGCCACAAAACTTCCCAGGAAACTGATTTCCCAACTGAAAATGCAGGAAAAAGGGCAACACTAACCAGAACGTACCAGGTAAGCAAAACATCTGAGACTTTGTTTCCTGCTTTCTTTCATTTGCACAGCACTCAGACACAAGTGTCATTTCTAAAATGATGAAGTTTGCTGAGGCTGCACAAAGCTTTCCTTGAAAATCCTTTTACACAGTGGGAACTCCACTGGGAGAATGTGGCTTGGATAATGAAGTGGTCTCAGAGCTGGTGGTCTGTGTTCTAGCAATGCATTACTTATGCGTATGTTGGGTTTTTTTTCCTGAGGCATTCATCATCTTCATACTGCCAGGTATCATTAAAATTGCTACGGAAAGGCATGTATGTAATTGTAGGAACTTGCGTGCAGCTATATAGAATTTATCCACAGCAAAACGTGCAGCACGGGAGCAAAATTCTACTCACTGAGCAGGAATTTTGCCAGCAAGTCTGGGATTTCATCCTCGACAATGTGCCTCCCTTCAGAGTTATGGATGAGGTAGAAAAGTATTACTAGCTTCGCTTCAGAAGGGGAACGTCAGACAATGAGCAAATTGCTCTATCAGTGCTGCTGAGTGGGTCTCAGTAATAACGCCAGCTCGTTGCCCCAGAAACCTTGTCCCTGTGCCTTTTCTGACAGAATAACATTAGCAAATTTACACTTTAAAACCTTGTGTTGGTCTTTTTTTTTTTTTTCCCCTCTGAGTGGGAGTTATCTAGTGCAATGTGCTTATACGATATAATCAACAGTGAACCCTAAATAGGGTAACCCCAGGGAGAAAAGCCTGAGGGTGTGGAACAGATTTGGAATAACCAGAAAGGTCACAGATCTGAACTGTAATGACATATTTCAAGTGCTCCAAATACACAGGGTCTTTTAACCTATTAGAAATTATGAGCTTCAACTCACTGTGTAGTAAGAAAAAAAAAAAACCACAGAATTATAGAATCATAGAATCATTTAGGTTGGAAAAGACCTTTAAGATTGTCAAATCCAACTGTAAACCTACCACTGCCAAGATCACCACTAAACCCTAGTAACCCTACTGCCTGCTTAAAAAGGAAAGCCTCATCGCCACCTTGACAGAACTTGTACCCAAGTGCCCTCAAACTTGTACAACCTTGCTCTGTATAGAACATGCCTCACAACAAATGCCAGGGGTTAAGAATGAGCAGTAGGATTTGATTTACACTACACAAATAGAAACTTAGACAGATTCAATGAGCAAGATATTCATTTCCAGATGTAAGTCCCAGGCAAAAATTCCAAAACTATAGTCCATTCCTGCCTCAGGATGGTGCCCTATGATATGCTGTATTATAATATGTCCCAGGGTAGGACAGCATAGCAGATTCACTAGAGAAAAACAGTTTAGTTCCCACCTGGGTCTGAAAAATCCAGGGCCTGATCTCAGGAACAGTCACTGAAATAACTGACTTATACATCTATGAACAAAGTTGCTCCTATGAGCAAAGCTGCTCCGTGTTTTTAGTACCAAGTGAAAACTTGATGTGTCAAAGACAAAAATGCACCGGATGATGTACTAGAAACCGTTGATTCTCAGCACCTCAACTCTAAACAGTTAAGTCATGCTAAAAATATTTCCAGGGATACTCACAGATGGCAGGCACACACCTAGTTGCCTGTTAGTATAAGGACATGCAGAAGAGCATGTTTCCAGCTCTTCATCATCAGAAAGTGATTGAAACAATATCCTAAATTCCAGTGATACAAGTAGAACGGATGCAAATGTAGTACCCAACGCATATGAATCATCCCACCAGCCAAATCCTGACTCTTCTCTCCTCTGTTTGTTCAGTTCCTTTTCAGAAAAAGTTCCCATTTACTTTAATGTGACTACTTTCACAAGGGAAGGTCACAAGTGTAGGAGTCATTGCACTGCTCCTAAAGATAGATCATGGCCCTTAAGTACACATTTGTCAGAGAGCTGATAGGTAACAGATGATGTAACACAGCTGATTGAAGAAGACATTTTTTGGCAAAAGAAATTAAATGGAGTGAATAAACTTTTGGATCAAAACCCAGTAAAACACAAGAGTCCTGCTGATGAATGGATGTTTTAATTATTGAATGCTTCTGCTAACAAGAATGTAACATACAACCTGCACAAGAACAAGCTAAATTCCTCGTTACTCAGAGATCAATTAACTTCATTGGGATTGCTTCTAAGAATGGTAATTTTAGATGATTTAGAAAAGTTTAGCTGAAACCAAAATTTCTCCTTAGCTTTTAAGGACCCAGAAGAGTTACTTATAGCAATCCTAAGAAAGAGTACATAAAACAGCTAGATAAATCATCTATGACAACTGTGTAGTGTCAAAGTAAAAGCAAACAGGAAACCTGGCCACATCGTGGATTTCCAAGTCTCAAGCTTAGGAAGGTGGAGACACCAAGGAGCTATTTGCCCAGCTAAGGGCATGTAGTGTGGCTTCCAGAAGAGGCTAACACCAAAAGGGAATGGAACTTGCTGGAAGTATGTTTAACAGTTGGATTGAGGACAGAACTGTGATTTTAACTGCTGCCAGTGGAAGTCTCAATCGATGCTGTTCTTCCTTGTTCTGTAGCTATTTACCTATGTACAGATATATATATACCTGTCACAGCAGTACTGCTCTTAGGAAGGGAGACTAAAGCAGTGGTTCCAGAGTGTTACAGAGTCTGGTAAAAACTGAGATTTGTGCAGAAAGGGATTTGTGATTTTCAGAAGGAAAGGAAGTGACAGCACAATATTTGCAGAGGATGCTCAGCTTTGGAATGATATAGGCAGAAGGGACTATGAGTATGCAATTTGGCTGAGGGTATACAGTGTGATGGACCAAGATTACACTTCTTTCCTTGGCTGTACCTGTCTCCCAGGTTGCAGACATTGCCAACACCAGAGCTTCTAGCCTTGCTCTGAGCAGGTCTCATCAATAAGGACTTGAAACTGCCTATGGCATCCAGTGACTCATCTTATATCATGACTCGGTGTTGCAAGCTGATGGAGCTTAGCCAGGCTTAGCAACAGCAGAAAGTTTTCAATTTTTTTTCTACAGACAAGATTTTGGAGACTACCATCTACCCCTCTGCTCACAGATCCCTGTTCAGAGCCCACTGACCATCCATTTCACAGATCTCACTGCAGGGTGGCTCAGTTTTGAAAATTGCTCAGTTCCCACAGTGATTCTATTCCTAACTGTGAACAACATAGCTACAGCATTCTTCCTGGGGGACATCCCTCAGAGCATATGATGTTTTTAAGCAAAGATGGAGACCTGAGAACCACAATCAAATGATCACATGTGAACTTAGAAGATTGTCTTTAGGAGGAAGTGTGACGCAGGAAAGCAATTTGCTGATTTTAGAATCATAACATTTACGATATTTGTGTTGCAAGGCAAAACTCTGCATAACCAGACATCGGGTGATGTAGGTTCAGTGGAAGCTGTGCTACCCATGTCTAACCATTTACCTCCCTACTACCCTGCAATAGTTATGTTACCCAGGGACAGGCCTCCTGGAAATACAGGCAGGCTTTGTGTGATAGATTGCTGATATTCGTGCAGAAAAGCAAGACCACCAAACCTTTGCACTTGTCAATATTTGTACTCCAGCAGTTGGTGACTAATGGCTTAACACATTGATTCTTGTTGCCACCCTCCCCCTGTCTTCCAGGAAAAATAAGATTCAGTTTCCCAACTCAGGAGATTAGAAAAAAATTAAAAAATGCAGCCCAGCCCTAGCCTCCAAAATAAATATTCTTTATTCTCACAAAGTCCTTTACATCCAACTAGACCCCAGGCTTTTATTAAAAACAAAAACAAACCCCAAAAAACCCCACCCACCACCAGCAACAAACCCGGCAAGGACAGTGATGTCTATTTTAGAGGCAAAGCCTTAGTGTTTTGCCTGAGTTCGCATAGGAGATTTCTACTTGACCTGGAACCAGAGCGCAAGACTTCCAGATTCACATTTCAGTACCCTGTCAGCTAGGTCAGTACAACCTACCTAGCACTTGTCCACCCAGCTCTTGCCTGCAGGTGTTTGCATCCAACTTGCAGCCATTTCTTGGCAGAGGTGGGGAGGGGAGGTTCAAGCAGCATGCTTAGGAGCGAAGTGTCACCTCCTGCATCTCTGAATAGCATTGTACCAACTTAGAGGAGCTGCATCTCATCACTTCCACATGAGTAAATGATGCAGTAAACACAAACTGAATTCATCCTATGTGTAAGCATGGTCAGCACAGACATACTTCTGCAAAACAACCTGCCAAGGGTCAAAGACCTGGAGTTCAACTCCTTTGACTGCCAAGGTCAGGCCAGCTGGTCTTCTTACCTACTGAGCTTAGCCTATATTATTACAGATCATTTTACTCCTCTTGTTTATGAAAATGGCTGGTTTTATTAAGTAGGAACTCTTGTCTTGGCAAAACCAAACAGACCTGTAATGCATTAAGCAGGCAGTCACATTTCATGCTATGCCAGGGTGGAACTCACCAATAATTAAAGTTTGATTTCCTTAACAAATCTCTGAAAGCATGTGGTTTCAGTTTCACATGTTATAGCTCTCTGTTTGAAAAGAGAGAGGAAAAAAATAGAGATGGGAAGGGGAAAACAAACATGGTCCAAGAAATCATTAAACTCTCTTATGCTGTGAGTTTTCTGCCAAGTCTATCCACAGAAATAGAAGCAAAGGAAGGACATTGATAGTGAAGTGGTGCTTCTGCAGACTCTCCCTTCAGAAAATTGGCTCTGCCGAGAAGTCTTAGCACAATTCTTAGTTTATGGCAAGATTATGGCAAGGTTACAGCAAGAATATTGCCTGTCCTTTCAGCTCAGGGGTCCCATTTCTTAGGCCTGGTACTGCCAAGAGATCCTGTGTGAAACCTCTTCCCCTGGCCCACATACAGTCCCAGAGATGGCTGATGCATTTCTCATAACAAGGGTCCAGGTAAAATCCACAGATGTTAGACGCCAAAACTGGAACTCAGAACAACCACCTTCTTCAAGAGTATCTTCAGCGCTGGGTTGCAGCAGGACAGATTTTCAGCCTACATATATTTGTTCATATGCAACCACTTGATTAATTAATTGTCTGTCATAACTACCTTCACAAATGCACTTACACAAGCATAAACCAAAAAGGTTACTTAATTTTGTTAATGAAAATTTTCCTCCAATAAAAAATTGATCTTGCAACGGAAGTGTGTTTTTCTTTTCTTTCTTTCTTTGTGGAAAACAAAGAATCTTTCAAAGAAAAGATTTGCTAATTTTTGCTGGAAGTAACTTTTTCCAAGCTTACATAAAATAAATCTACAAATCAGTATTTTGGCTCAAAACTTACCCAAAATCTGAGGTTTTGGGGAAGATCTTTTTACAGAAAAAGACCAGAATACATAGGATTGTGGCTCCTTTCCTTTTCCTATTATTTTTAAAAGGTTTTCTATAGAAATTACTTAAAGATTTGCCACAAACATAATGCCTGTAAGTATTTTGGCCACATCCCTCAGTGAACTATTCCTAATGCTAGACTTATGGCTTTTAAGATAGACATCTTAAACTAGAAACACCAACATTCAGCTAAAAGTCTCCTGCATGAACTGCAAAAATCTGGTCAGGTAGCAGAGTGAAACAAGTTATGTGAAGTGGCAGAAAGCCGTTGGTCAGGCTCCAAGATGATAGGATGCTTCAGTTAAAAAACAAAATACCTGACCACTTGAGCTGTTACAAGATATTGCCAAAATAAACCACAATTATTTATTCAGATGATGTTCCTTGGCTTTCCTTTCAGGAAAACTGCCAGAAAATAAATGAAGTATTCACTGAATCAACAACCCAGAAAAGACACTTAAAGAAAGGTCTGAAGTCAGAATATGCAACACACTTCATTTAACTAAGCAATATAGTTAGAGAAAGACTTGTTTTTCTTTAGCTCGCTGAGATTGCTTTTTACCATTTAAAATTTAACAGGTTTATTCAGAACGAAAACAATTAAGCAGTGCAGTGAATTATGCCGCTAACAAGAAAAGGCACCCAAAATAATCTTTTTATTTCCATTTATGAGAAATATTTCCCTCTCCAATTTCTCCCTTTCTTATCAGTGTCACTTGGCCAGTTTAGCCTTTAGTGATTTTGCCATATGGTTTATTATACACAGGGTGGTCATTACCTTTTCACTGTCTGAGGTTTTTTTCATTAAACACGTACCTAAGAGTCTGGGTTTTGGGCGCAATAAATATGAATAGGGGGCAGTGGTTTGGGGTTCATCAGCCATCATCAGTGTGGGAACACACAATGTCAAAAGCCAGGCAGCTTGAAGTTCAAGCTCTGCATGCTAAAAACCACTCCCTTGCATGGGAAATGTATAGGAATACTCCAAGACTGACTTGCCTTGGGCCACCTTCTGGGAGATGGGCACCACTGGAAAGCAGGTTCGCCATCCTTCGGTGTTGGGATCCATCAGCTTTGTCAGAATTCAGGCAAGAAGTACAGGGGAGGCTGTGGGAAGGGTGGGATGGTGGCGGTGACAGCCACAGTGAGCCAAGTGGGGAGGGTCATTTAAAGAAAGGCGCACACAGTATCTCAGGATATAAGACCTGAGTGCCCATGACATGCCTGCCTTTAACTGCCATGTGTGTGTCACCATACACTTGAAGTAAAACAGTCACTGAAACAGAAAGGTAATATGCCCAGCTGCTGTATGAGTAACTGCTGTAGTGTTAAAATACTTTCTGGCTAAAATCATTTAACTGATACATCTGACAGGACAACCTGTTTCTTAATGCCTAAAGCCTGACTAATGAAAACCATATGAAGACAAGTTAAATTACAATGTACCCTGCCTACAGTTTATGTGTTAGCTAAGTAGATTAGCTCATACCTACAAAAATAGTGACGTAACTCTCTCCCCCTACCTTTTTCCTGAGGTGGTATATACCTTTGGCACAATTGATGTAACCCTGTACATGATTTTCAGTAACTGTCTGGTGTCAAATGAAACTCAGGGAATTCTCCCGTTAAACCTGACTAACGTTTGGGTCTAAAGCACTCCAAATGAAGTGTGAGCCAATTTCTCTGTAAAAGACCTATTAACAATGAGAGAAAACATGAATAGAGAAGTTTTGAAGAACCCTAACTTGCTTTCTGTTGCTAAGGGATACACTTCCTTGGTCTACCCCCTTGTTGTCAGTAAGTCTGACTCACAAGAAGTCTGGCTTTCAGTAAATAATGAAAGCCCTACGCTGCTGAAAACAATGTAAGAAGGGTTAAAAATAAAATCAAATCAAATAACATGCAAATGAAATCTTACTTTATACATCTAGTTCCAGACACTAGGTAGGGTGCTTTACTACTGAAGTGCTCTCTATAGGCTACATAATGCACCTGGGAAATGGATGTTGAGACAGACTGGGTGTTGTTGTTCCATTTGGAAAGTGATGTTTTTACCGCTCTGCTCCCCCTTCTATTGAGCCCAAACAGCTCCTTGTTATTTGTGTCCCTTTTTTTTCTTATTTTCTTTTTGTCTGCAGCAAATGCCACTGCCAAAATCTTTCTCCCACGATATCTTCCTGTCCCTCTCACTTTTCATAACCTTTACTTGTTACATGGAACGGTTTCAGAGACACAGAGCTTAAGGCCAGAACTTACCCAAGTGACTTCCACTTTTGGATGTCTCCATACAGGGTGTCCAAAACCAGTGACATCTTGGGGATGGAGTTTTTAGTTCCCATGAAGTTCAGAGAAAGCTATTGGTGGTCAGAACTTCTAAAATTAGGAATTACTTCTGAAAATTTTCACTAATCCACTTTATCCTAAAGGTCACTGTGGGAGGCAAATCCAAAGTCCTAATGCTGGTTTTGGCATTTGCTGGATAGATTACAGAGGAAAGCCATAACCTCCTTGTTCCTCCATATATGCTTACATATATGCATACCTATTTTGTGCCCATAATTGCAAGATCCTCTCCCTCGCTGTGTTATGCTCCCACCAGCGTGACCACTGGAATGACTGGCTCTGAAGTTCCTGTTGTATTTTGCTGAAACTATTCACATGAGTGAAGACATGCATGAGTTCAGAGACTGACCTTAACCAACCAATTCAAATAACTTCAATTATGCAGGCTACATCCTCCAAAATGCACAAAATGTCTGCATTTTAAAACCAATATAGAACATTTAACTATATTATTACCTATATTACTATCTGTATAACCGATATGTGTATAACTGATTAGCAATCAACATATACAACTGGAAAATCTGAGACAATTATACAAGAGAAGCAATCCATTGTAGTCAATGAGGAAAAAAATACCGAGTAGGATTTTCACCATTTGTTCACCTGAAAAGCAGGTTAAGGGAAATTTTTCCACTATTTTCAGAAGGTTGTATGCAGAGCTATTAATCCTCTGACTCACAAGTCAGTAAAAGGTCAGTGGTCTTTTCATATACACACACTAACAATTATATTATAACAAAGTTAAAAGAAAATCCCCATTGGGGCAGGATAATAAAAACCGGAAAAGAAATGTGAGTAATAGGGGAAGAAGAAAAATTTAAAGGAGCTAACTTTAAAATGCAACATTGTTTTTTATTATTACAACACAGGTGTTACAAGAAGAAAAAAAGTTAAAAAATAACTGGGATAATTTTTTATGCAAACACAGGAACTTTCTTACAAATCCCCTATCCCAACTGATTTCCCCTTTGTTTGCCATTACGCTTACCATTAAACTTCCCACTAAAATAAATAATTGCTATGAAATCCTGTGTACTAAATCCTGCAGTTCTTGTTCAAGGAAAAATTCCCACTGACTTAAGTGGAAATTGCATTTGAGCATGGCTTTGATCAAACTTATTTTATATTCCAGATTGCTGTAAGTCAAGCAGCAGGAAACTATATCAAGCAGATGGAAATTTGAGTTTAAAAGAAGTCCTTCTATCATCTGCTCCTCCTAATGCACTTCACATCTGGAGGAATACCTATGCTAACCAGCATTTTGTTCATCCAAGTGAAAACATCTCTGAAGTTAGGAGTCTTCATATGTCTCCTTCTTTGCTGCTGTATGCAGTCTAGTATAAAGGGACATGGGTATAGAGAACATTTTACATTACATGTAGTTAATTTAGCCACGTTCGTTATCAAGTTTAAAAATGCTAAACACTGGAGTCTTTAACGTAAAAAGAGTGCTGGTGATTTTAGAAAAACTATGTGTGAGTTGTTCCTCTTTACTTTGAATTCTGACTGAAACTACAGCAATGTGTCAGTGTTGTTGGACTAGATCCTGCTTCAGCTTTCAGAACAGACTGAAGCGCTCTTCTTTTTAAAGCCCCCAGGTCTACTATTGTTTTACATTTCCTGCCTAGACAAGTCACATTGGTACTTTCCATGCTAAAACAAGAAAAGCAGTATTATAAGAAACAGAAATAACTCTTAACAGCTCTACATAAAAAAATTGACCCCTGGATTAAAAGCTGTTGACTGAGTTTAACCGATATTTTGCTTTTGGCTTAAATAGGGTCACCAGTTGACCTAGAAGCGTTTGCTCCAGTTTCAAAAGCTGAATCTAATGGTTCCTTATCTGTACATGGAGCTTGTACAGTGCTGTTGCATTAGTGGGTGGACACCAGAGAGGGTCATCAATAACGGCAATAATCTGTTCCCTATTTTGAGGTAAATGATTCCCACGTTCAAAAGATGTCATTACAGTAGCATATAAAGGCAGGGAAAATTTAAGACATTAACATTGTCTCAGTAAGCTGTGCTACTAAACTTAAAAACTCTGCTTTGTGCCAAAGAGATATGCTGAACTATATGTACACTACTAGGAAAAAGGCTGAGACGTATATAAACTATGTAACACTTTGCCCTTTCTGAGTGACTTCCATGTATATGACAGCCTATCTTTAGATCTTAGAGGTTTCATAAATCAGAAAGAAGATGATTAATCACTGGCATTTTTTTCAAGAGAGATCATGAGCAGCTCCTTCCATCCTAAAACAGAGGGTCTGAGTAACTAACCATTGTCCCATTTAACTCTCAAGTCACAAGGCCTCCCTGCTGCTGAAAGTGAGTTTAAGGCCACATGGTTGTGAAAACTCTCATGTATCCTTCTCCCAACCAACGTGCTTTTGTTAGCCCTTGTAGTCTCAGCAATTTCCTGTTCACTTCATTATGCTTCGTACACCCATGTTTCCATGTGTGCTGTTCCTCACTACCTACTTCTTCTATCGCCTACCGTGAAATTACAGCAGTACTGTCACTCTGAAATCCTGAAGCATACTGTCCCACACATGCTGAACCTCAGTGGTTGATGTTACAGCTTGAAGATTTCACTTGCAACTCAGTGGGATGAAAGGCTCCATATAGTTGCACAATGACATCTTATTACCATGACATTCAATTGGCAAAAGATGCACACAGAGAAAACATTCACCTGGACACTTAATACAACTAGCAAAGAACCCAAGTGGGTATCCCATTTCTAAATACTTAAAATTAGGTGATTTACTACCATTCAGAGAGCACTGCAGCTCTGTTGTCACAGTAACAAGTAGCAGCAATACCATTGCTGAATCAAATTACATTTGCAGTCTCCCAGCATTGTGTTCAACAGAATATATCTGAATGCTTTCCATTTGCTAGCACATGAAAGAAAGATGTTAACTTAAATGAGAAGAGGACACAGGATTACGCTCTCATCTCTTATTTAATATGAAAGCAACATAGTGGGAAAATCATGAACGCACTTTTTGAAACATAATGCACAGCATATTCTTTAATGTTCTGCTGCGATTCAAGGCAATTCAACCTTAATCAGACTTCAGAACTCTGGCCATTCATTTGCAAATGTTAAGGTTTGGTTTGGGTTTTTTTTTAAAGAAATCTGTGGCTATTGATATAATTAAGAACTATTCAGCAGGTTGTTATAGGAAACTTTTTTTTCAGCTAACCCAACACCTCTACAGAGATTTCCGTTACTTAATGATTCATTGGAAGTAGAAGATAAGTCTTATATTTAAGAATCTGCATGGGTGGCCTTTTAAAGATAGACAAAATATTTGTCCCAATTAAAAACAAAAACAAAAACCCCAAACAAACCAAACAAACAAACAACTTCTTTAAAGTGTCTTCTATCCTGGCTTTACAGAAAAAAAAAGAGTTAACTTCCTCTTACATTTATCAGGTATTTGCAGGGAAAAGAAGAGTAATAAGAATACTAAAGGAGGAAGAATCCCAATCTATATGGAGTGAGAGTCTTGATTCATTTCTTCTCTTTGCTTGTGTCATTTCATTTTGATTGCTTGTAAGAAACACTCATCTCAGAGGAGGAATGTTTGCTGCCCGTGTCTGGTTTTCATGCTGAGTCATTGCACCATCTAATTTGGAGATCTAAAAACAAGCATGTTCCCTTTGTAGGCTGGTCTACAAGAAGCAATGGAACCAAGTTTGAAAATATGTTTTCTCAAACAGGTACTGAAAGTGGCTCAAGGATGCAGAAAACCCCCTAAAATGTTTTCCATGCAGTTTCAGAAAGAGCTTGGGGAACTTTCTTTACTGCACAGAAATTTTTCTTTTTAACAACCATTCCTTCTAGCACGCTCATAAAATACCTTTCAGCAGCACACAACAGTGTTCTGAACCGTGTACGTGCTTGTTAAATACTGTTTAGATAAGACATGCTCCAGCCAACCACACTGTTTTAAGATAAATGTGGATGAATGTCACTGACAGAGCACCAGCTAGCCCTACCCCTGCTGCTCCTAGCTGCTGAAATGTCCCCGAATCCTGTCCGTCCAAAGTGAAAACTATGTCCCAAGGCAACAGAAATCTCTGGAGCAGCCTGAGGTGGACGTGGATTCAACAGTCCAGAAGAGGAAGCAACAAGAGCTAGTGTGGCCACAGCTACTGGGTCCAACCAGTTCTAAATCCCACTTCAGTTCCCATACCTGAAGTTCCCTGCAGGCTGCAGCTAAGGTTACCAGCACTTTCTAGGCTAGTCACATCTACATCAATTCTTCTTAGTGGTCAAATACGAAAGGAGAAAACATCACTTCGATTACTCCCCATGCGAACTGCCTGCTTGTTTTCACCAACTGTATTTCAGTCTGTTCTTTTCAATGATAATTAATCACAATAACCCAGAACATGTTACAGAACATATTTAAGATGAACTGTCATGTTTGGGCCCATGCAGATCTGATGATTTTTATTATTACCCTGCCTAAGCACTGATCTTTCAAGGGTATTTCACCTCTTTGTTTCTCCATACTCTAGCACTGGACTTCAGCAAGATGCAATTCCCTCTTCGGTCACCTTCCCCTCCCAAGTCACCTATTTGGTGTTAAAAAAAACCCATATCAGTTGGTAGGGAAGAATATGCACCACTGTACAGCCATCTCAGCAATACTGAAGCTGCATCCAGTGCTGCTGTAACAACAGCAGCTCCAGTTGCAAACAAGTTTGGCATGATTTGGGCAAGGAGTAGTCAACCCATTTACCATTTGCATGAATATAAATAAGAGAAAAGTTTTGCACAGTGTGGTTTCATATCACGTACAATTAGCCTGAGATTTCAATCTTGCCTATAACCTCAAGGTCAATTTTAGCTGATGCTTTCAAGTAGGACTCTTGAAGAGGTGGCTTGCGAAGAACTGTTGTTCAAATATCACGTTCAGTGCTTGCTAAGTAGTTCAGCCCAACTACGCAAGAGTTAAAAACAAAGTCCTAATCATACAGAAAAAAAAAAAAAGAATCCAAAGTCCATTGTTAGCAGGGAGAGGCAAGCACAAACGGCAGTTAGCAAATGCTAAATAGGACATGCAAAAAGACTTCCATCACGTAAACAGGGATAATTATAGGGTTACAGAAAATTCCCACAGAGTAGCAGACAAATTTGAAAAGTCATATTGCTAACAAGGACAACTACTAAGAGAAGACCTCTTCTGGTGCAAGAACAGAAAGGTGGACGAGAACAGAAATGACATGCCAACTGACTTTTAAAAAGAGTGCAACAAACATGCAGTAGTATTGCAAGGATGATGAGATGGAGCTAAACAAATTCTAGCCTATGTTTAAAATTAGGATATCATCAGAACTGGTAAAAGCAATATTTCTGGCCCTGTTTTCCAAGGCCCCATGACAGTAACCGTGAGGACTGACTTTTGGACACTCCAATAATAACCCTAACACACCTACCAGGCTCATCAGGTAGTCTTTCCTCTTGCCTCTGTCCACCCCTTTCCTCTGCTTCTTTTTTTTATTATAAGAGACTTTTTAACTCTCCACCATTAATTGTTAGACTTGCAACAAGAGAGAAAAAAGTTCAAAGCCAAGTGCCAGAATGCAAACAGACAGGGCAAAGGCATGACTGTAAAGACAGAAAAAGATGCTATAAAGATGATTTTTAAAAAGAGTAAAGAAAAGAGAAGTAGGAAGAAATGCTGGAGCTTCAAAGCAATAATTAGTGGGAAAGGAAATGCTGTATATTGACATGTATTTTGATAGGCTTATTCTCTGTATAGGTATGTAATGTTGTAACTCTTAATACAGCAACACAGAAAAGGGAAGTATGGGATGTAATTGCTTGGGCAGAGTTATGAGGTATGCAGGCATACGTGAGCTCTTGCACACAGACCAGAACAAACACGAACACTTATTGTTGATTTGATAAAGAAATACAGCATATTTTGTGGTGTGCGCCAGCCAGCTGCCAACTCACTGCTAAATTGAATGTGCCTACAGTCTCTACTGAGTGGTCTTGCTGCCCCACACAGCGTCTGAACTGCTCATTACTGGCTTTCCCAGAGAATAAAGGAGATCACCGTGACTAGTGAACAGTAAATGATCTTGCTAATCTGTTTAAACATTCCTAGTTCACCCCTAATGAGAACATCTAGGTGCCCAGGATATGATTAAGGGTCACATACCGATAAGCTGTTTGAGCCTCTGCCTTCTCTCTCGCTTGACTTTAGGAACCCTTGCTTGATTATTAGTGGCTCTAATTCTCATGAAGAACTCACAATTTTGGAAGAAGGCCAGCAATACTGATCATGACACTTGCATGGGCAATTTCATGGATCTCTCTTTGCAACTCCAGTCCTTCACCATGGAATCTTCCATGGAAAAAGGCTTTAGGAAAACAGGATCACTAGTGCAGTTGGTATAAAGTGGTTACATTTATTTCCAGCAGACCTACACAGACTTATACCAACAGTTTGATGCCAATATTAAGCACAGAATATTGCTAGTTGTCTACTCTTCTTGGAAAATATGGGCATATCCACATATAAGCAAGTAATGGCAAGGTCCCAGAAGCAGCCAACCTTGTACCTACAGGCCTGTGTTGTTGAGGAGGCTCCTAGCCTAATTCAGGGGTGGTCTGATAGCTCTAACTGTGTTTGTACTCTGAAAACCGTGGTTTGTTCTCACAGGCAGTGTTGGACTGAAACTCAGAACTGGGTGTCTGTCGCTGAGAGAAAGTAGGAGGGACAATCCCGAAGGGAACGTTCGCAAGCAAAGCCTCTGCATTTCCCAGTGCTGTGCAAGCACGCGCCTTCTCTGGGTTCTGGCATGACACCATTTCTATTTCCTGCTGCACTCAGGCAAGAATATTTCTGTTGATCACTTTTCAATGAGCAGTCTCATTAGCATTAGTGCTTAAGGTCTTTGACACTGCGAAGAAAAGGGTCAATATGGAAGGCATTATGAGAGGGCAGCAAGTTTAAAGTATTTCTGTTTAAAGTTGACCTGCTTTAAGGAAGAGATTAGACCAGATGACTGACCCAGATTTTCTGTGATTCTGTGAATTGTGTTTTCGAACCAGTTTCTCTCAAGTTTACTCTCAAGCATTCAGGTTTGTTGGAGTAAAAAGGAAGGAAATGGTATTAAACAGCAGAGTGATCCTATAAATATGTTTTTCTTAGTCTCTTCTACTAAGTAAGAGAACATTTTAATTCATTAGCTAAATCCCACTCTTTTTGCCTCATCAGAATAAAGGATTTAGGATACATTAAAAGGATATCTCCATGGTCCAGGATATAGTTAGTAACCTACATGCTAAAAGTAATCTGTAAAAACCTTTCATGCTGTCTCTCAAAAATTGTGCCAACCCTTTTCACAGCCAGAATACAAAAGACTATGTGAGGTCTCAGGCAACTAAGAGTAAAATACATGTACAGTAAGCATGTTTTACCCATATAAGAAAATACAAGAGAGGAAGAACAGAAAACCCCTATAGTGGGACAAATTCAATTGATGAAAAACAGTCTAAAGCCCCCAGAAGACTGATGTCATATGGCCACCAGACCAAAATGTATCTCCTTCCGCAGCAAGCCCCCAGGACAATTAGCTGCTTTTGTCCTTTGTAGATCACCTTTAAATCTTTTTCAGGTATTTGTAATCATATACAAACTGTATAAGTTGTGAAATTTTTTTGTTGTTTTAGCTACTTTCTGGACAGAGTCCAGAAACTTGTCTCTCTGCCTCTAAAGTATGAATCTCATCACATAGCACAGTAAAAATAAATCATGATTTGCATTTCTCAATAGCCTTCAAATAACTACATGGAGTAAAGCCAAACCCAGCCTCTTCATTGAAACAAACAGCTTGCATTTTCACATACCAAGATTGCTTCTCCTTCATGTAAAGAATAATTTCTGCCTCCCAGTTTCCACATGGCCCACTGTGCGACTTACTACCAGCCACATTTTCTCCCTGGTAGCTCACGTAGTGAGTACTTTGAGTCAGCACATTCAACCACAACAGCAAACTTTGATAGGATTTCCTTCAACTACTGAAACGTTTAGGCACGTATTCAGCTCATGACTCAGGGTGCTTATCTGTCAAGCGAAACTCCCTCTGGGATGTGAAGCACCATCATCTCAATCACTTCTCCTTTTCCTCTGAAAAAAACAAACAAACATTCAGCACACTTCTGAGTCTAGGTCCTTCCCCCTTTCCCATCCCTCACCCATCCCTGGCCAGAGGCAAGCTCTGGAAAACACAAAGAACACAGGCACCATTGTTCTCGGCTTCTAACCTGTGCTCATTATATTGGCAAAGTTCGAAACCATTTGCTTCGCCATTGTACTTTTAAGCACTGTAGTTCCAGAATATCAGCAAAATCGCAGCACCATTCCTCACAATAAGTTCCTGCCTCCCATTTTGGCATGCTTTCATTCACCAAACTTATCACCATGTTGTCACATTTATCTGACATATTATTAGACGTTCAGCCCTTATAAATAACATGTATGTTCAAAAGGGAAAGTTCTTTTCTTTCCCAGCTTTCTTTTTTGACTGTATGCCCGATTTTTTTAAATGTAGAGAAGTCCCTCCAAACTGGTGTGAAGTAGAGAGAAAAGAAACAGGTGCTAGAGACACTTAGAAAGAGCTGCCCATGGTTAAGCTACAGAATTTAACAGGGAAAAGAAACAAAGAAGGGATGGATTTGTGTCTGAAGAATGACGCATGCTCCTTTACTTTTGTTTTTCTTTTCTGAGAAAAAACCCAGATAAAGGACACCCATACTTCTTCACAAGGTAAACAAACATAAGACAGAGAGGTCATCTACACACAAATGTTAACTTGTGCTATCTGTTCTGGGGTAGTTAAAACAAGACCCCAGTGTAGCTACTCCCATGCAGGCAGCAGAACAAAACAAGAGTGGTGTAGGGCACGTAAATTCACAGTCAATTTTACTGGCTTAGAAGTTTTGATGAAAACCTCAGTGCTTCAGCTGAAATAGTTATTCTGGTACCAAGACACGCAGTCCATAATTTCAGTAAGAGATTTGGAAGGAGTAGGAATCCTGAACCATTGTAGTTCTGTGACTGTATTATCTTCAGCAACCTCTTCCACCCGTATTCCTTCCATTGTAAAAAGCTACCCACCAAAAGTAATTCCAGAGGAATTCCAGATTTTGCGGCCATGGCTCTATTTGTTAAAACACAGAATAAAGACTTCCTTGTGAAGAGTTAGCTTTGCTAGTCAACAGAATAGCTTAGCTATTTTTTCTAAGACTGCTGGCCAAAGCAAAGAAAGAAATGAAAGAAACTGTCAGGAAGAGACCCTGGGCAGATAGCAGGGACAGGCAGGGGCAGAGACAGAGATGAAGAGAGATGTACTGTGGATAATGAAGTAGAGAAGTTTGAACTTCAGAGGAAGCCGAGGATAAACCTTGTGAGAGAAGTAAGAAAGGAAGTTTCTATACGTGCCTAGAATTGCACCTGCTAATCTACACAATGCAAACCCACAGGAAGTGACTCAGTGGTCAGAGCCTGACACACAAAAGGAAGCATCCTATATTCCAGGAAAAGGTATTTGACTTATGTGTGGACATAATGTTCTTGTTCAGGTCTTGAACCACAACTGCATTTGGTTGTGTTTCTCATATGCAGCAGTTGCCCAGTTCTAACTTACTATTTTTAACTCAAGCCCATCAAAGTAGGAAAAGCAATTTTTTAGGAGGATTGCAGTACTTTATCTGCATTTATATGAAAGAAGGACTGGAGCCATAGTGCTCTGAGCACTTAACCTAGCTCAGTTTCTCTCTGTGTCTTCATCCATAACGTGGCAGTAAATAAAAATGAAGAAAAACTCACCTATTTCATGTTCCAGGCCAGGCATGAAGTGGGAAGACTATACTGCTCACACTGAAAGTAGTTTGTGTCGTATCTTTCTTTATCCTGATTGAAGCAACAACATCACAATATAGTGCTGTCATACCAGATATACAAATCCCAAGGACAAAGAAGCAGTTGGGCTTCATGTCTACTGAATCCCACTAACTCATACAGCAAACCAAAGGGACTTTAGTGCTTAATTCTCTTCGGTTCCTCTATCTACAATGGCTTTAAAGGAGAAAAGACAGGATGAATTAGCTGAAGTACCTCCTGGTTATCAAAGTTACTGCAAAGTTGTACAGGCTGCCATCATCATTTGCAGACAGGATATACATAACTGGAATTTTCCTCCAGCTGACTGCTCCCCTATTACCTTAGAGCCCCTAAATGCACCACCTGGAAGTCCTTGTCCTGGGGTCTGGTTGGACCAATGTCCCATGGACCCAAGGCATGGGAGGAGCAGCAGTTAGCAGAAGGCCACCTTGATGCTACCCTGCAGATTTGCTCCAAGTGTCACTTGGCAGAGCCATAGCATGTGGCCCTCAAGGTTTTGTAGTAAAAGGCAGAAAGTTTCCAGCTCCCTTTTGACTGATATGGCAGAAGCATAAGGTCAAAACATACCAATCATGTCTTATTCAATTTCATTTTCTCTCTGGAAAGAGTAAATACAGCCTCTGTGAGGCCTAGGACATTGTACATAGACAATTAGAGGTTCCTGTAAAGGCTCACTGAACTGTATTTTGAGTTGGTGTTAGCCCTGAGGATGATAACTAGTCACTGTTCTTGGGAGACGTGCAAAATGTCAGGGGAATATAAAGAAGTGTTGTGTTCAGGAAGTGTGTGATGTGACTAATAGAGGATGACAAGGGGTGTGGTTATCATGAGATATTCACCTCCCTTCAGTGCCTTCGTGAGACGTGAGAAAATAAGTATCTCCCTCCTCTCCCTGTCTCTCAGGGGCATGTTTATCCACTTAGAACTAAGCCTCCAAAAGTTATCATACTGCTCTTATTAAAAGCCCTTTTTGGGCAGTTGCTCAGGAAGGAAGTTTATTACAGAGACTCTGAATTGCTGTTCCAGCTGAGTAATGCTGGACACAGAACTCAAGTTGACTTCGCAGCAAATGGTTGATGAAAAGGCTAAGTAAGTTCTTGACCAGAACAATGTATTTCAAGCAAGCCGAAAATTTCTTTGGAGTTTGAATATGAGGTCCACAAGTAGGATGGGCTACTCTCATCTCTGTTTCTCTCAGGGGACCACCTAGGTCTCTGTCTCTCAGCCTTGGTGTGAAATGTCAAGGCAGGTAGGAAGAAGCGTATAGCCAAGAAGCTAATTGACATTTGCATGTAAAATGTTTTTTTCTGGATGTAAAGGCAAGAGGAAAGGAACATACTGCTCTGAAGAAAACAGAGATGAAAGAAAGAATGGGGGAAGCAGGGAGAAGAGCACTGGAGGGGTGTTAGAGCACAGGCATGAAAGGTAAGTGTTGGCCAGAACAGGAAATCTAATCAAAAGATCGAGCAGTAGTAGAGAGCAAGACAGAGAGAGAACGTGGAATAAGACGGACTTTGGGGATGGAAGAAAGGGAGTCCAGAGCCTGGAAGAGGGAGTTCTACTGTGAGAGAATTGAGGAGTAACTTCAGTAAGAAAGAGGAAATCAATGAAAGGAAATGAATGGAAATTAAGAAACTCAGTCTGACAAAAAAAGAAGAGGAGGGGGAAAGAAACAGAAGAAAAGATAATAAACAGTTGGAAGAAAAAAGGAATGAAAAATAGATAATGCATTTTATCCAGTACTTTTTTTTTCTGTCTTGTATGTCTCCCAGAATATCTCATGGTGAGATGAATGGAATTTTATTTCCCAAGGAAAACAGCTATTTAAAAAAGCGTTTTGTACAGAACCCAAATGTTACCCTTCACCTCCAGCCCCCATCCCCATGAGTGACCCTTCATTTCAACTAAATATTCACCATGCAGACTCTAGTCTAGACAGATTTACACCTGTAGGCATCTCAAACCACAAAGTACAGCTTAGCTCTTCAGAACAATAAAGCCAGCAAATTCATTTATTCCCAGCATTCCCTGTAGATTTCACATAATGGTTCTGCAGAACTGTAAATCAGTTTGTGGTTTTTTTTCTCATTGCAACATCGGGAGACACTTACAATGTGTGACAAAACCAGGAAGCAGTTGGTGGTAATAGGCAATCCCACCTGCATCTCTCTCCCCCTTCACACCTCGTGACAGAATAATTCTCACCACTATCATCATCACCACCCATATTTTCATACCCATGTTAAAAAAACTCAGATGCACCTATGTAACATATCCAACTGTTGCTAAAAACTCAGACACAACAGCCAAAGGGTTGGGCTTCAGGGCCTCAGGCTTACGAACGTGAGAACCAGCTGCAGGACTAAAACATATAAGTTGTCCTCAGGTGAATAACCATGACTTCAAAACCCTTGATAATTGTCACCTTCTTCAGGTTAGAGACTGCACTTGTGGGGGAGATCATGGGAAGTTCCAGATCGATGGAGGACCCTGGGGGACAGGCAGCCTCACAATTACAAAGACAGAGCCTTTGTTCCTGCTGGGAGCACGGCCAGAAGCAGACCAGCCTTTTGGGATGCCTCTGCTTAGCTGCAGTAAGAACATCCCATAACAACAGGGTATGTATTTTAAGCAGTGCCCAGGTGATAGCATTAAGGTAAAAGAAGGGCTAATTTTGTGTCAGAATATTATGCTAAAACCTGCACCAGCAAGGCTGCTTACACAGTCAGTAGCATCCCAGCACTTTCTTCCATACAATATTAGCAAAGCACTCCAGGAAAGTTTAAATAACCACAAACTGAGGCTAACTACTTCCCAGCTGAATAGTTTCTTGAAATAAAGACTGGTCTGCCTTCACTGGAGCAGAAACCAGATGGGAACAACATTGGAACCATAACCACCACAGGAGATTAACCACTAGTGTGAGGCATGATGGGATTTCTGAATGTTCCTCAGTCTGGGAAGAGACCAAAGCTGGGGCAGAGAGCAAAAGCTGATACAAGGAAATCTGATGACCAAGAAGGCATGAGCAAATACATGTTAAACACTTATGAGACATCCACATGCACGCTGAATGCACAAAGAACTTAACTTGCAATAGCAAAGTAAAAAAGGAAAGATGCTCTTGTTAAAAACATAAAATGAGAAATCTTCTTTCCCTGTTTTTTTATAAAATACCTACAACAAGCCATTTCTATCAGACCTATTCTTGGGATCTGTATTTAGAGCACTCAGAAATAAATCACGAAAACATTGGTTATTAAGGAGAATTAACTCAATGCAAGGGGCAGACCCAAACGGTAAAGGTTTAGTGACAGAAACCCTTCTTAGAGAACTGCCCTGCACAATACTGATTGATCACATATTCAGCTATCTAAATACAATATGACATTATCATATCATCTGAAAACTCTCACTGGCTCAATAGACTCGTGGGACAGGGGCTAGCTACCCGGTTAGATTGTAATCCTTCAATAAAATATGGTAAGGCAGAGCTATGTATGTGTGTAGAGACCCATAAACTTCAGAAAGACTCTATGCAATGGAATTTTTTATGGGATTGGACCTGAGTGATGATTTATTGATTGTGATGTGTGCTTCAGCTTGAAAGACAGTTTTTTAACTCTTCTTTAACCAGGCAGTTGACTCATCAAGAAATGAAATGCCGTGGTAATGAGGGGATGTAGGTGATACACAAGCTTCCTATCATGCTTCTACATGTGTAATGACATGGAGCCCTACAAGCAGCACAACAGGTTGAGTTTGGTTCCCTGTGGAGCAGATGCTTCTGGCTGGAGTTTCTTGTGTCTAGTATTGTGCAGCCTTGGCCTTCAGTTTTTGCCCTAGCTGAGTACTCATCAAATCTTCCATATAGATGGATTCTTTGGTGTATAATAGTGTTAAGCTCACACTGCAATCTTTTCTTCTGAAGGGTTATCGATAGACTCACTTGGACTTTAATAATCTTAAAGTTCTGCACTCCTCCATTCAAACCAGCCAGCCAGTTCAAAACCTACTGTGAGTACTCTCCTGTTAGAAAAAATAGGCTAATTCTATTAAAAAAATTGTCAGACTAAGCTGTTAATTCTTGAAAGGATTCCTCTCTGTAGATTCTAAGGCCCTATTAGAGATAGCTATTTCCTTACACATAATATATTGTAGAGTTAGGGCCCTGGTAATCCATATTATCTATATCCCCGTCTAAATAATCCAGTCTTCTTGAGAAATGTTTTGTAAAGAGGATCTAATTTTGACAGGACCAGGATGGCTTCTACTGGCCAGAGACAAGGCATCATGTATTTTTAAAAAGCATTGCTCTCAGAAACATTAGACATGGATGGAAAAGAAAGTTATGTGCCTTGTCCACAGCTCAGAGTTGACAGAGAAGTGGAACAGAATGGTTGAGAGAGAGAGAAAGCACGCAAGCTGTGGGTTCAAGTAGTAGACATTGAGGGTGGAAACTCAGCTCCACTGAAGCTGACAGGAATTTCTGACCCTGTGTATCTCCAGTTCCTGGAAAGTCCCACCAACAAACAGCAAGAACACAGTCCCTCTGATAAGATTCTGTAACGTAGCAAATATTTATTTTTGTGACCAACAGTTTCTGCTGTTTGTTTTATGATGTTATAGAATACTTGGCTCTCCACCTGAATTGGGGCAAGGTGAGCAGCCTCACTGCCTGAGCACTAACATGCTCTCATTGCATCACATACCCCCCAGTTCTCCTCCGTTTGAGTTGAGATCCCATTGAAGCTGCTGCCAAAGCACATGGCGGGGTTAGCAGCAGTGCTGAGGGTAAAGGTTGAAGATATCTTTCATAATATCACCATTGGTTTGTTCATCAAGGATAATGCAGGAAAAAGGCTGTTTCTTAAGGTACCTTTTGTAACAGCTTCACTTGTTGCAGCATTCAATAGGACTGTAATCTGAACTTCAGTACCATGGTGGTAAGCTCTGGAAGGAATCCACTATAACAGGATTGAAACAAATACTCAAAACTGGATTTTTTTTTTCTCCATCAGAGCTTCCGACTAAATGAATGAACTGGAGATACATATTTTGATGTCAAAATGTCTTGAGAAATGGACTGAGTTTGTAGCAGTTCTTTCCTACGCATACTACAGTAAAGTCTGACTGCACACCCAATTGCAAGGCACAGCAGTTGTCTACTATCAGGGTGAGGAGGTATTCACACAATTTGAGACACTGCCATCTCTACATAGTCAGTGAAACAGTTCAGTAACACACAGAACAAGCTACATAACTATTAATTCATTGTTAGAAATGTTCTTCCATGCATACCTTTTCCTTACCTAAGTAAAGGTGCAAGAAGCAGAAGCCTGAGGTAACGTCAAGTTTTAACAGGCTAAATTCCCATCATGAAGTCATAGCCATGATTCTCATTTAAGGTATGCAGTTCCATGCATACCTTAAAGCTTTGGCTTAGTTTGTGTTAAAAGATTACATTACTTCAGGCTGAATTGTGCAGAGAAAAACAGCTTCAATCGATAGATACATTGCTTTGATTGGGTCAATCAAACAAAGGGTTGATTGATTGACCCACCTTCCCTTTATTCATGTAACACTGAATGAAATGAGGAACATCCCTTAAAATAAGTGAGACCTAGCCACTCTATTCCCTTCAGTCTTAGTATTTCTCATTTCTAGGCTAGAAGAAGCAAACGGTTTGGTTTATTTCCCAGTTTAAGCTCTGAAATCTTGTAAAATCTATTCCTGATACAGTTACTGTGAAGGGAATTATCAGAATCTCAAAGACTCAGGCACTTCTGGGGTTCTAGATTTAGCCCCTGTGAAGAATAAATAATTCCAGTCTGGGATGAAGCCAGCTGGAAGGTATTCCCCATAACCGCATCTCTGCTGCTTCCTCAAGGACTCTTCTCTCGGTCATTGTTTAGCCTTTCTGGCTGGATTTCTTTGACAAAATCTTTGATGTAATAATACACAGTCAGGCAAGAGAACATCATAACATTAACATGAAGAGCATCTGATCTTTACAAAAGAACACAATAAAACTCTCTCCTTTTTCACTTTTCAAAATGATCACCATTTCACTTTCCTCCTGACAATTCTCACCATTTTTCTTAGGTTAGACAAAGTTACAGTGTAATTCAGTCCATTATAAAATATCAGACTGAAAGAGAAACAGTTCGCAGGTCCAGGCTTTCCTCGTACAGTTATCATTCCAAATTATTTAAAAACTCCTTTTCTGCAACACCTGCAGATAAACAGAGGGGAGATTAATATTTAAAATGACATTAAACAACAACAAAGAAATCCCAAATGATGCAAAACTAATCTGACTTTGCTACAAATGTAGGACTGAAGACGAAATTTGGCCAAAACCTTGAGGTCCAGCTTTCCTTTGAATCCTAAAACTTTTGTATGACCTTGTATTACAGTAGAAGTAACAGAAAGTGAGGGAGGGATAAATGCACACTTCGGACTCAGAAATCACCTACTTGTTTGGGTACTTCTACAATTTTTCCACTTCTTTGCTATCCCCAGTTCCCTCACTGGAGAGCATTTGAGGTCAGTCATGTCTTGTGGTTGAATAAACACTTGTTCCTGTTGGCTATTTTGCCCAGGTTAATGTTTGGCATCAGAATGAGTCCCATTCTAAGTTGTTTATCACAATGACTGTGATAACATTACTTTGGCAGTACCTATGGGTTATCATTTGCTTTTCCAATGCACACAACAGTCTGCATATAGTTTGTTGAAAGGGAGGCATGTGGGTTCAGTTTTAAAATTCAACACAGGAACTTTGTTTTAGCAAAAAGTAATAAAAAGTTCAATGTGGGTAATGAGCACAAGTAGGTCTGAGTCTGTCTGCTTATCTGGTTACGCACAAATTTCTCTTTCAAATACTCTCCTGCATGCACTGTAATCAAACTAGTCCACAAATAAATCAGTGTTGTCCTTGATTGTTTTTGTCCTCTCTGCTGCCAGATATGTACCCTTCACAGGGACCTGAGAGTGATATGGCCAATGATTTCAGTGGGGCCCAGATTTCAATCTTGATCTTCTCTAATCCAAAGGGAAGAGCTGAGTGTCTTCAGGGACCCAGGTACTCACAGAGAAATTCAAAACACTTAAAGACTCTGTGGCAGCACACAGGGTTGTCAAAGTAGCAGAGATCCTTCCATATTGATTAGTTCCATGTTTAATGTATACGATGCTCTTGCAGTGTTTGCAAATAACCTTTTTTGTATGAAAACAACAATGGCTTAGTCAAAGCCAGATCAAAGAGGCACGCATGATTCACATCCACTAAATAAACACTGATGCCTGATGGCAGTAATACAGCTATTTATATTCATTGCTTGATTTAACCGGTGGCATTCCTTTAATATGATAATAAGCACAGGCTGTTTGTTATGAAAAAAAGACACTCGAGTGATAAACTTGCTCTTAACACCAAACGAAAGTGATATTGGTGGGCAAGCTGAGATGTGCTAATTAACTTCCACTACAGACAAAATCAGAAGTTTAATTTTAGATTATGCTTTGGAATTTCATATGAACAAATAAGCAGGCAACTTCAGTGGGAGTTAAGCACTTGAATACGTCGGAGGGTCTGGTAGCCAGGTCCCATCAGTGACCTCTGTGTTTCATTGGAATCGCAATCCTGCAAATGTATCACTTCATCTCCTTTGTAGTACCTGGTGTTGCAAAAATGAGGGCAGAGCACTCTTTTAAATAGCATTATCATCAGTGACTACAGCCCTAACACCTCAAAAACCAGCACTAAACTAGTCTGCAACCAGGAAGAAGCTCTCAGGAGCAACAGGTATCAGGAAAGCAGATGACAGACACCCCGCTCTGCTGAAAGGGATCCTGAGCTGGCCTTGTGCCACAGACACTCTCAGATGACCTGCACTCAGCAAAAGGGCCTTCCAGATCCTGCTGTTCCACAGCCACTGCTGGTTACTGTCATTTTGCAGGCAATCCTCTGCCTGTGTTAGTCATCTGTATTACTTGATGAAAAGAAGAAAGAATTATCAGTATGAAAACACTTCACAACACACAAAATAATCTGGAATAACATGCTGAAAAACTGTCATTATATTCTTTCCCTGTTCTTATACTTTCCCCTTGGCATAACTATCAGGTCACTGCTGGGAACAGGACACTTTGTTAGAAGGACCTTTGATGTGGCCCACTATGGCTTTACCCCCACTTCATCTCATGCTATTCACATGGCACAATAGTGACTACCATAAAAGCAGTTTCAGTTTTATCCAAAATCATCCATGCTGCAAGAATATGCATTCTTCACCCTGTTTATAGTAATAACTATCTGATTTGCAGTGGTCAGTTGTGTCCTTAGGCAACATGAAAATGGAGGTGAAATCATTAAAACCACATGAATAATGAGACAGTACCAGAGGAATCATGGGATCTTTTGAATTTGACCACGAGGCTGATAAATACAGCAGGTTCTAGTAGACAACCAACAATGAAAAAAGTCCCAGAATGCAAAATCTGATAGACGTTGCACCCAGGATTGTATGCAATTATTTTGAGAAAGTCCAGAGCTCTGTGGACCTCTCTCTTACTCATTGGGAACTGATCCAATGTAAACAGAGTGGACAGACTCTCTAAATCTACTAGCATCATCCCAGGAATAAATGGGGTAAAAATAAAAATAAAAAAAAAACCAAACCCAAAAACCAAAAAACCACAATTCTGTGTAGACAAGGCTTCAGACTTTCCTTGAAGAGCATCACTTATCCTTGTTTTCTTTAATGATTCCACTTTAATAAGAAGAATACTTTCTCTCCTATGAATACCTGAAGATTTGTAAACACTGTTTCCATTTGGGTTAGAGAGGAATGTTGTAGATTTGTTTTCATTCGGTTCTTTTGGCAAATTTCTTTTTTAAACTGTGACATGTCGTAGCAGAGGCACGTTAGATTTGAAATCTGGGGCTTCTTCCTCCATCTTCATGTACATTTACCTTTCTCCATAATTTACGATTACTTGATCTATTGGTAAAACTTATCTGATTTGGATAAAGACTGCTCTTTGATGGCCCCGTGTGCCATAAAATAGCAGCAGAATTCTATTTCCTGTATTGCAGATAAGACTGCTTCAGTTTTAGAGTTGTGCTTTGACTTATTTGCTGATTTGCTTGATAAACAGAATGGCTTAAAGCCTTGAAGGAAGATGAATACACATTGTGTCAGAATAACACAGGAATAACTGGGCTGCTAGTACTTCAAAGACAGCTTGTACTTCCTTATTAAAGAGCTGCAAGAGAAGTGAATTCATTATTTCTCCAATAATTAATAAAGAAAGTAGTGTCACCAGCAATTTTGAAAGAGATTTCAAATCCTTATGTGTGTCCAACATACTGATAAAAAAAAACATTAATTGCAACTTGAAGGAAACACCAATCTCTTAAGAGATTTTTGCTTGGATAATTGAGAGTGCTCGAACAAAGATGCTCCTTATAACTCTTATATCCTCAGCAACATCTAATGACTCAGACCTGCTTCTTCAGAGGTAGGTTTGATACTATTCCACAACCCCAAATATAGAGATGTAACAGTGCACTTGCAGACCACAAACTGTTGCCTTGACTCATAACCATATTATCTCTTGCAAAGATGCCTTGAAAATACATCTATTTCTATGGCTTCTGTAACCTGGTTGGCACTAGGGAGATGCCCCATTGTCTCAGACAACTGCATTCCTCATTCATTAGGAAACAATTATTAGCTTCAGGTAACTACTTCCATTTCCTCCAATCCCTTCTGTGAGGTTTAGGATCAATCACAGATTATTTACAGACCTAATGTTGAGCTGGACTGCAAATTAATTTTAGGATACTTAACATTTAAAGAGTTTGGAAGGTAGGTAGTCATATAAATGAATTTTATTCAGTTATTCCCCCAATCTTTGAAGAGATTGCATACTGGTGTTTCTCTATAAATGCCTGAAGACTGTTCTCATGGCCTTTATGAAGTTGTTCAAATTGAAAAATGTCTGTAGGCAGTAAATGCCCTTCAGTGTAACTTTGAAAATACATTATATTCTCCAGAAGTCTGGCTTTTATTTGTCTTTTGTAGTACTTGTGTGCTGTTTTCCAGCTTCTATCTAGCACTACTTTAAGATGGATGATTATTTTACTGAAAATGGTTTACCCATCTCTTCCAACAAACCTCTGTAAAAGTTATCCTAATTATGTTAATGTAAACTTGAGCTGCCCCCTGATATGAGAAGACTCAGGCTGAGTGTTGGCTGAATTGTTTGTTTTGATGGGAATACAGCATTTCTTAGAAGTGGCTGAAAATGCAAAGCTCTCCATGAATATGAGGACTGCTTGGGGGTCTGCAGCACGTTCTCTACATCTATGAAAAAGTGTTGCATCACAGCTGTTGCCAGTGTGGGTTGTTTTCTGTTCTCACAAAAGAAACCTTGCGATCAACTGCCTTAAACTGTTGTGACAAAGATAAAAAGTGGAAGCCTGGTTTTACTCGCAACACTCAGCCTTACCACCCTCAAGGAAGAGAGGAGACCAAGTAACACCTACAGTGACCAGAACATTTAGAGCTAAGCAAAAGTGAACTTTGCAAACCTACTTCTTCTAGAAGAAGAGATATAACACATGGAAATGAACAAAAAAGCAATCCATAACAGGCTGCAGCTGTTTGGTGTGCTGGGAAAAAACACTGCCCGCCTACAGGAAGGCAGTCCTAGACTAGACTCATGGATAATAGTCAGTTTCTATTGCTTAACTTCTCGAAAGGACTTTGCAAAGACACAGATACGATTATTCACAGTTTACAGCTTAGGAAACTTAGGAATAAGGAAGTGAGGCAATGAGCCCAAGGCAAATCAATGACAGAGTTGTGAAGAGAGCTTCATTACCCCACTCTTATTCTAACCACTAACCAGCACAGCCTCCAGTCCTAAAGGAAGAGGGTATTTTGGCAGGGACAGCCTAGTACTCCCTCATACAGACAGAGAATGCAGAACATGGGTGAGGGCCTTATCTCTGTTCTGGCACTCTTCCATCTGCTAAAAATGTCCCACAAGCCCCAGTTCCTGCCAGGGCAGGTCTCCTTGCTTTAGGCAGCACTGGAGAAAGTCCTAAGGCTCCTTACTGAGCACCCTCCCTACCTCTCCAGTTTTGGTTCCCAACAGAAATACAGTCTTCCACTCTCCAACAGGACTGTCTGAGGAAGAGTCTGGCTGGAACAACAGAGCCAAATCATGGAAATCACCAGGAAAATGCAGGCTAAATTTCTGAATGTATTACCTAAGAGTGACCTCCTGTCTCTGTACCAAGTGTTCTCATCTCTTTATGGAGAACAGCTATCAGAATATGAAGCTGCAAAAAATGTGTTTAAAAAAAAAAATAAAAGGTAAATTCTAAGGAAATGAACACTTTTCTTAATGAATTCCCCACACGCACAAGTCTTAGTGCCTTAAAATTTTATCTGTACTGCACAACATATTCAACAGTAAACAGGTAAGTAATAAGTTCTAATAATGGCTTCTGCTATAAATTTCTCTTCTGCAATTTTGTAGCACTGTGTGAAGGCAGGAAAACGTCTATGACATGCATGAATACTGAGGACTCACTGCACACCTGCATTGGACTGAAAACTGCTTTTTTTAACTTGGCTTCATCTGTTGCTCTGTTGCATTTTACCTCCCTCTAAGATAAAACACAGAAGAGGAATGGTAAGAATTCTTGCAGATGTCACAGGCAAAATAACAACTTAAAATAACCAACACTGAAATGCCTTGTGTGTGTGCTCGCTCTGAATGGATAATCATCAACACTATACTACTTTCTAGATCAAAACAGTTTTCTACCTGCAGGCCAGAAAAGGGGATCATTTGGATTCTGCTGACATCCAAATACAGCAGCCAGATGAATGCCCACCTGAAAAGGCCCTCCCAGGGCAGGGTGGCACTCTGAGCCTCTCTCCTGTCAAGGCACTATCACCATAACACCAAGTTCCTATAAGAGCAAATTTTCTTTCTGTAAGATACAAGACTTCTTAAGTCTGCTGGACTCAAAATCAAAGAAAAGCATTGGAAAGCTTTGATAACTGCAGGCATATGTTATCTATCAAACAGAACTTGGGACTGGTGCACATTCACAACAGCTATAAACAGCTGCTTCCTAGACAGACTTCTCTGCTTTGACAGTTTTTCCCAGCATGAAATTGAGCCAAAAACTCAGTGTTCTGCTCTTCAGTAAATTCACACAAGAATGGGATTGTGGTTTAGACATTCCTACAAGTTTCAGAGGTTGTGCACATAGTAAAATTGACCAGGCAGGCAATTCTGTAGACCAGTGGGGACTGGCAGCTCTCAGTTCCAGAGAACAGTTCTACATGGTGAGCTGGGATCAGCACTTTCTCGGATTCCCGGCTCACCATGACAGACATCCAGCTCTTTCACAACTCTCTGTGATTTACCCGAAGCACAGCAAACCAGAGGGCTCTAAACCAAATGCTTCCTGCTCAACCCTTTGTTTCTTGGGAAAACTTTTGGCCCACTCTATCCACAGTCTCAGCCCTAAGAGCTCTGCTGCTTGTACCTCTGTACTTGGCATCTTCCATTCCAACCCCCCTTGGGATGCACAGTGTTAGGACCTAGAAATAACAGGGTGCAGATGGCAGCCTATGTCCTTAGCCATGTGTCAGTTCGTGCTATTGCTGTTCTTCAGCTTATCGGCAAAGCACGGAGGGGGCGGAGGGGACAAAAGGCCTTTGTTATTGCTCTGTGCAGCCTGGGAGCCAGAACTGAACCTAGCTGGGTTCTTCCGGTGCCACCACAGCTGGATCGTGCCCCAGGGACTCCAGGCAGAAGCTGCAGTGGGGACAGCGAGGGCTTAGCCTTCCAATGCCGGGTTGGTTAATGAAGCAGAGGAACCTGCAAAGCTTGTAAGAGTGGGACCCAGAGGAGTCATGCCAGATAACTTTTTATTTTCTGATTTTCCTTTTTCAATTAAATTTGACATTTTTGAGAGCGAGCTTGGGTACAGAGTATTAATCTGTGGCTGAGAACCAAGGAAAGAAAACACTTCAGTGAGAAGAACTGAACACTGAAAAGCTTTGTCTACAGTACAGCATGCTAAGATGATTTTAGTGAGTTTTGAGAAACTCAGACAATGGCAGTTTACTCCTGTGTAACAAAGACATGTTCATGCAGTGCTTTCAGAAAAGGAAATGGCAACATTTTCAAGCCCATTTTCTTCCTTTCTTTTACATTCAAAAGGCATATCAGCTAGTGAAAGTTGAGCACTAATTGATATTTGCCACCAGCTGGGCAAAACTGTTGTGATCAAAGTGAAAGGCTTGCAACACTCGCAACAGCCTGAGAACATCTACCTGGACCTTTGGAAGGAGCTGAGTTTCCAATTTCAAGAAGATCAGGATCAGATGACAGATTCAGAGGATAAACATGAGAAGTGCCATGATTTTTACCTGAAACCTGGTTATCTACAGCAGCTAGAAGAGATTTGCATTTGAGAACTAGTTCATACCCAATTCTTTCAGGTATAAAGCTAAAAAACAAAAGCAAACAAAAAAAATGTTATTACGAAGTGAAACTACCACTTAGTTGTACTGCACACTTTTGAAGCTATGGCTTTGACACCTAATCCTTAGGGTCCTTATTCACTTGTTACTCAGGAAAATAAAATACCATTTCAGCAATGGAATAAAGCAAAACATTGAGTTGCAAGTTCTGGAAAGATCCAAGATCTGGATTTGAACATTATGTCTTGGATACATCCCTTAAAACAAATAAACAAAAGGAAACTAAACCCACATGTGGTGGAAGTTAAACAGGCACCTGTAATCTCAGAATGTACAAGTGTCAAATGAATGTTTCCTGTAGAAGTTTTGGGAGCAGTTTTTCTATCACGTGTCTCTCACATGCAGGAAGAAGCCCTGGAAAAGGTTCCCAGTCAAATAGGAAATGGAAAGTGTTCAGCACCAGATGGAGGGGATCTTTTCAGAAAATTTTCATTGCGTGTTAAGGCTTTGATCACAACCAGGCAGTAACGGAATACAAAGTGCTATTAAAACAACTTATCAGTGTGAGAACTGTAGAGCAAAATGAAGGCAAAAAAGTGACCTCACTGGTAAAGATTATAATCCCCCTTCAATGCCAGTCCATTAATGATAGTAGTTGTTACAGCTTTTGTTCACAGTGTCTTAACCCTTTAGCTTAAGCTATAGTTGCTCATTCTTGCTGGAAGTCATTCATGTGCCAGTGAGGAAGGGCTGAAGGAGTCCTTTTATATCACTGAGCCAGTTTGCAGAAGGCTTCTGTTTAATTGCTGCTTCAGTGAATCATGGTTACGTATGTTAAGATGATTATGAGTGGTTTGTTTAACAAAACAAGAAGTAGGGTTTTTTCAAAGCGTTTAACCACTGCTGAAAGCTCTGAAATTGGAAGTCAACCAAGTTTGTTTCCCCTATACCTATTTTCTGTCCCTGTCTGTCCTGCATTTTTGGCAAGCAAAAAGAAACCTTGTAGTGAAAGTCACTTGTGTTTCTGTGCAAGACTCATAAGCATGAGCTCATAATGCATTGCAAATATGATCAAAAAGTACAGATGTAGAAGATAAAAACCAATGGGGAAATTACACCCAGATGATGCATTCAAGCACTGCCATTGAAGAAAACCTCCTGAACTTTAATGCATTACAGAAGTGAAAGCACTGTCAGTGCAATGGGGCTGTTTACTGTGGAAAGTCCTCCTCACCTGAAGATCTGTTCCTTAAGCAGGTGCATTTAACTGCTCCAAGAATAATTACTAAACAGTTTTAAAGAGGAGTCTCAGCTACAGAGAGAATTACAGTGGTGTAGTTCCAAGGGGACAGGCTCGAACCCACGCTGTTCACCAGTTGGGTATTTTCGTACATGTTGTAGATTCAGTTTTACAACAGCGAGTGAAGGGGAAGCAGAATGAACCTCATCTCACATACGGCAAATGAGGGCATGGAGATTCTGAAAAGAATTTAATGATTTTTGTGCCCAAGTAGACATCCTGGCAGCAATGCTTTCCAGAGAGCTTGCTGTCATACAGGACTTCACCTGTTCAGAAAGCACTGGTCCCACTGTCTTGAGATATAGTTGTAAATGTCAGCACACATGTACATTGGGACAAAAGCCTAACAGAAGGCATAAAGAAAATTAGGAAAAGAGAGGGACTGTTACTTATGGAAAGTTTTGTTCATGTCACTTTCCATGACATCATATGGATCTCTATGGCAGTAGCAGGAAGGAAGGACTCACTTCTTCAGGACATCCTCCAGTTATCTTAACCATGAAACTACACTGTATCTCTTCAAGGGAGCTCTGCACCCCAACACCCAATGCAGTACGAAGTCACAATTCACCCACAGAGCAAGTCCACTCTGTACAGTACACAAGCAGCGTTTCACAGGAGAAAGAAAAAGAAGGTATGGGACGTGTAGTTAAAGACTAAGCCATATGCATATACAGGGGAGGAACAGTTTAAATCCTGTAGACAACCTGATTTCAGACTTCTCTAACTTTTGATTCTGGACCCTTTTTTGAGGTTTTCTACCCAGACTCAGGAAGCTGAAGGATAAAGGAACATGATGAGCATATCATAAAATTGTATAGGTGTAGCAATTTGAAAATTCAGAATGCTACAGTAGTCAGAAAAGACAGACCCACACATACAGTCTGAATTACCCTGAAGATTGTAATTTTAAGTAAAATTTTGCTCAAATATTATATTTAGCTGCATGCAGGGAGAATGGTTAAAGCCTCAGAGAGGAATCAACAGCTGCAATGACTAATTGTCAGCTATAGATTAGATCATTTTCAGGATGTGAAGAGAACACTCTGTCTGCACTGTTCAGAGCGATCTGCCTTAGATGACCACAACCCTCCCATGGATTGCTTCCCCACATGCTTATCTGGGCTGATACAAACGTTACCTCCATCTCGCCTCTCTCCCTTGAGTAGCACCCATTGCCAGGCTCCCCATCCTGACCTGCTGCCATTATAAAGTAGACAACAGGAGCTGTGATCAGGATAGGCCTGGAAGAAGGAAAAGGGTAGAAAGGAACACAAACGGAGGGGAGAAGGGGAGCTAAGCTGAGCTGAGAAGGACCAGCACTGCTCTGCAGTGACAGGGGGAAGGAGAGGGGCCCGGTTTTGAAGGCAGGAAGAGGTTTTTGACAGTTTGGGCAGCATTCGCAGTACCAGCTGTGAGTATTTCACAGGCTGGATATCATGGAGGCATTGCACTGAGTCACTGAAAAAGATGCTACAACAAATGTGCTTAGATGGAGGGCTTTTTCATTAAAAGCTGTAGGAATCAACAAAGGCCTCTGCTTGCTTGCTTTTTTCTTTAATTGAAAAGTTTCTTACTTTGTTCTAATTCCCAACAGGTTTTCATTGCATTCATAGGACAATTAGAGGCTCCCTCCTCTGGCTATGTTTAATACCCATAAATTCCCATCAAAATCTTTGCAGGAGAGTAACAAAAAAAATCTGCTTTATATTGTTAAGCAGGGACTTGAAATCCTGCAGGAATTGTATTTTTATGACAAATTATTCATATTTTTTTCATTCGGTGTCAAATGGACTAGTACATTTTCAGCACCTAATTGAATGTCACAGTTGTAACTCAAAGCCAAGCAAGATAAAGAGTATTAAGAAAAGAAAAGGAAGCAAAAGAATTCTCATTCTCTTCACTTTTTTCTTGAAAGAACAATAACTATAACAACATAGGCCTGAATTTCATGAAATTTGGGATCTGTATAAGCTAGGGAAATAATTTTGTTTGAACTTTATGGCTCTTATGTTCAGTTTTAGAATATCATACTTCTAAGTCCCTTACAACATTAAATACAGGCTTCTATAATTGGAGCTTCTGTCTCACTGATATTTCCATGACATCATGTCCAAATCCTGATTATATTTCATTTAAATTATTAATAGCTTTTACCACAGATCAGAGTCTTTGCATTTGAGTTTCTGGACCTAGATGAGTCTTATTGCTGTATCACTCTAAGCTCAGGAAAATACACCAAACTGATGGCTAAACTACAGAAATCACATCTGTAGGACCGAATTGGCCCAATTTTACTTTATATTTCAAATACACAGTATCTGTCTGAACGCTGTGTGCCTAGGAAGATCACGCAAGCAAGCCAAATGTCCACCACAGCCCTGAGGGCACTAAGCAGCCTGACTGTCCCTGCCCAGCGCCCTGGGGCTCCCCCCACCCTGCCCACGGCCCCCGTCAGCCCCCCGGGGCTGTAAGCCCCCTCCCCAGCAACGCTGCAGCAGGGCCGGTCTCCAGCTCCCCACAGCCCTGCCCTGCCCGGCCATGGGCCCCGCCGAGCCAGGCCCAGCTGTGGGCCCAAGTCCCGGCCTGGCCTCAGCCCGTCCCCAGGGATGTGCCCAATGCCCGGGACTGGGGCAGTGGGACAGGCCCTGGCTGCCAGGCCCTGCTCTGCCACCCCACCATGGCGAGCCCCCACCACTCCTGGCCCCACAGCACCCTGACATTTTTCTATCATTTCAGGTCTACTCAGCTCAAAAAACCTTGAGATTAATTTCACTGGGTATTGGACTGGGCGTTTATTTATGTAAGGTAAAATCTGCCCCCTTGCAGAAAGAAGGCCTGTGTGAAAATTTATGCACCACACCAACATATATATCAAAACTGCATTCCAGCACATTACTCAAGAAACCTTCCCCTGATCGTTCCTGAGCTCTTTGGGTGGGGATTGCTTCTTTTTCCTCCAGTGTCTTCACATGTCCTCCCGCCGTGTGCCAAGTGCTCTTAGGCAACAGACGTAATAAACAAAGACCATAACCTCAAAATTAACTCGCTGTTAATTATGAGGCTTGGATAGGGGTGCAAAGAAGCTAACTGGAACTGAGCAGGAAATTGTCTTATCGTCCTGGGACAACTCCACCATTTCATAAAGTCTTCAAAGTCCCAAACTGGAGCAAAATGGATCAAGACCAATTAAAATCTTTTGTACCCAAACTTGACCAGGTAGCCCTAGGACCGTCCTGTCTTTCTTCCTCCTGTTCTCTCCATCCCCACAATGACTAGTCCGTCAAGCTTGCTTTAGCTGAGATTTAAGAAAAAATCATGCACTTTATTTTTCTCCTTTTCTTAGCTGGTTTTATATTAAAATTCAGGATTTAGCTACCTTAGAAGTTATTTGAATGTATGGTAAACGAGGATATAAATAGTAGCAAATCTACCAAGGAAGTAAAAAACTTTTTTTTCTCCTTGTTATTTAAGAGTTTGAGGATTTGGGGCTATATTTGACACTAGGCAAAAAAAAAAGATCCTATTTATTATGCTTTCCTCCTCTCTATCCCTTCAACAAAATGCTGGAGAATGCTCTCAAAATATTTATGAGCCATGCAAAGAATCCTCCAAAAACTCAGGGAAGGGAAGGTAAACCCTCAACAGGTTACCACTTCCAACACAACATCCAAGCAGATAAAACTCAGTAATCTGACGTGGCACCTTTTTAACCAGAAACAAACAATGGCTGCTTTGATGCCATGGTCTTTCTTTTGCCAGGCATTTTAAAAGGTAAAGTCTGAAAGTAACAGGAGGCAAAACCTTACAGGAATAATTTTGTTAGCAATTTTGTTAGAAGTCAAACAGAATTAGACTGTGCATGGAGATTCTAAAAGGTAGCAACATAATGGTCAGGCATATAAATAAAAAGAAAGTATGGGCAGGCATTGAAATCGTGGTGGCATAGAGGAGAGAGATTAAAGATAACCACAGTTTAGACCAAAACCCAAGTGCTTTTATGTCAGTTATATCAAGTATGATGGAAATACTGAGTGAGGATGTAAAGGAAGAGTGGCTAAAAAGAACAAAAATAGGAACCAAAAGTACCGTGTTAGAGCAGAAAGAGGCTGAAGACCTCCATGCATTCCAACTTGCAGGAGGCTGAGTTACCACCAAGCCCCAAAAAGAAATGGCTTCTAAAGTTGCAGGTCCACTCCATAGAATTCATTATCAAATCTTCCAAAGAGGTCATACAGCCAGAGGACAGCAAAGGAGGAAGAAACATAATGTGGTTAAATACAGGATGATTAGTCTGACCACGATTGTACACAACTTTTTAGAACAACCTTTGATGCAAAGCATAATTAAAGACATGGAAGGAAGTGGAAAGAAATGCTGCACAGGTTTACTAAAAGTAGAACATGCAAGACTAAACAAGTAAGTAATTATATAAGGCTGAGGAGAGACAGCTGATTCAATCTATCTGGACACTGGTACAATACTTAGTATGATGTGGCATGAGAGGAATCATTAAGTCAGAAACTAGAGATTAATATAATATTAGATTATAAATTAGGAGAAGAACTGGCTAAAAGGGAGATTACAGGGAAATTAGAAGCCTAGAGATAAAGGATAATTAATAAGCAGTTTCTCAGGACTATGTCTTAGAATAAATTTGATTCATATTTTCTTTAATGAATCTGGTGCAAAAATGTGATTGCACCATTAAAATTTTCTCTTGTTTCAGAACATAAAGGCATCAATACAGAGGAAGATCATATTGTTATTGAAAGAATTGAATGACCTTGAAAACTGGAGTGAGACATATGGGATGAAAGCAATTTGTACCAAGCGCAAGGTCATGCATGCAGGTCAAGGGTTCTTACTATAAATATATCTATTGGGAATAACCAAAGAGGGAGAAAACCCAAGAGGGATGGAGACTCCTGGATGATGATGAACTACCAATATAATTCAGATGTGAAAGAGTCAGATTGTATACCAGGATTTTATCAAGCATGATATTTTGAGGAGATGCGAAAAACTATTAAAATTACTTAGAAAGCACTAGTAAGATCTAGCTGATCCGTCCCATGTCTGAAGAACATGAAGTCCAGGTACAGCAGGTGCTATTTATTAGTCTCCCCATCCCCTTATCATTCAGCCTGTTGAAACAAACATAAATTATACCTGTACTGCAGGATCTTAGAGTATGCTCTATAACTTTAGCTTGTAAGCTGTTCCCAGTCATGTCTCAGTTCCACATCAGGACAAGGCCACGTTACGCCTTGCTTCCCTCTTTTTCCTTTATGTCCTAGTTTCCATGGGAATGCAACTTAGATGTTTGGGATAGAAGGAAGCCATGACATACTGCAACGGGTTCCCCAGTTTGAACAGGGGAGGGAAATGCACAGCAGATATCCCATGGAGCAGTGTACATATTGCCTAAGAGATATAACTTTTTTTGCCTAACAGCTTGATGACTGAGAGGTATGTTGTCTATAAAAACATAGTCAGTGAGCAGCGGGAAAAGAGGAAATATACAGGAAAAAGAACCATCAAAAAATTAAAAATTAGCACAAGAACAAGCTGCATAAGGTAGCCATACATTTCAAAAGAACACTGTGGTGGGTTGACCCTGGCTGGATGCCAGGTGCCCACCAAAGCTGCTCTATCTCTCCTCTCCTTAGCTGGACAGGGGAGAGAAAATATAACAAAAGGCTCGTGGGTTGAGATAAGGACAGGGAGAGATCATTTACCGATTACCATCGCAGGCAAAACAGACTCGACTTGGGGGGGGAAAAAAACCCTTAACTTATTACCAATCAAATCAGAGTAGGATAATGAGAAACAAAAACTAAACCTTAAAACACCTTCCCCCACTCCTCCCTTCTTCCCAGGTGTCGTGGTTAAACCCCAGCCAGCAACTGAGCACCATACAGCCGCTTGCTCACTCCCCCCCAGTGGGATAGGGAAGAGAATCAGAAGAGTAAAAGTGAGAAAACTCATGGGTTGGGGTAAAGAGTCCTCCACTAACTTCTCCAATGTAGGTCTTTCCCACGGGCTGCAGTTCTTCACGAACTGCTCCAGCATGGGTCCCTTCCACAGGGTGCAATCCTTCAGGAACAGACTGCTCCAGCGTGGGTCCCCCATGGGGTCACAAGTCCTGCCAGCAAACCTGCTCCGGCGTGGGCTCCTCTCTCCACGGGTCCACAGGTCCCACCAGGAGCCTGCTCCAGCGTGGGCTTCCCATGGGGTCACAGCCTCCTGTGGGTGCATCCACCTGCTCCGGTGTGGGGTCCTCCATGGGCTGCAGGTGGATATCTGCTCCACCAAGGACCTCCATGGGCTGCAGGGGGACAGCCTGCCTCTCCATGGTCTTCACCACAGGCTGCAAGGGAATCTCTGCTCCAGCGCCTGGAGCACCTCCTCCCCCTCCTTCTTCACGGACCTTGGTGTCTGCAGAGCTGTTCCTCTCACATATTCTCACTCTTCTCTCCAGCTGCAATTGCTGTCATGCAGCAACTATTTCCCCTTCTTAAATATGTTATCACAGAGGCGCTACCAGTGTTGCTGATGGGCTCGGCCTTGGCCAGTGGTGGGTCCATCATGGAGCTGGCTGGCGTTGGCTCTATCGGACATAGGGGAAACTTCTCACAGCTTCTCACAGAAGCCACCCCTGTAACCCCCCACTACCAAAACCTTGCCACGCAAAACCAAAACAAACACATAAGAGAGGGCAGCTAGGATAGAGGATCATCCCTCTAGCCTTGAAAGGAGTAAGGCCCTGGTGTAGCCTTCCAGTAGCAATAAAAACTACAAAGAAAAACTAGATTTGAACAGAGCTTGATCAGCTGTTGGAGGAGTTTACGTGACCTGCTTGTCTGGCTGTGGCACTCCCAGTGACCCAGGAGTTCCCGTCCAGGGCTATGTTCCTAATTATAAGGTTAGTATTTGTCTAATTTTATCAGACTGTAAATTCTTTTTAAACAGAGCTGGACTTCCAGAAGTAGGTAGTCCACGGGCAGGATGTTTTCTTCAGCTCTTGCTCTGCAGTGTTACAGAAGAAATCGTTGTAGTGCAAGTGAATTCCTTCTACCTCTAATACACAAAAAATATTTCCCATGAAATAAAATGGAGATAATTCTCTTGATCCTAAAGAAAAGTACATCTGCTGCGCAGTGGGAAACTATAGAGGGAAGATGGAACACTGAAAGCAGTTTGGAAGACTCAAGGACTCTCTCATTTCAGATTGCCACCTTTGACTTTGTTTTAGTAATTTTTCAAATATTATCCCTGTTCCTCTTTTTACAGCACCTCCAAAGTAATCAAAGAACACAGCTATAACAACAGTGCTCAGGAGTCCTTTCAGAGGCTATATTGAATTTTGTCAGCTACAGATTTTTTTAGTAAGGGACAGAAAGCCTGCAAAGATAAAATATGGAGTAGGAATGAAGATTTCTGACCCTGCAGCCAGAGAGCAGCAGACTATTTTAATAATTCAATGAAAGCTACAATTTTGTGTGTAGTTCATCTTCCACTTTCTTTGAAGAGGATCCCCATAGAGGGTCAGGGGCTTTTTCCACTGTGGGAGACAAGCAAGGCAGACAGCACAACTGGATTTCAAAATAACTGGTTTACTACTCATCTTTGAAGAAGCTGTAAGTTTCTGTAAGCTTCAGCCCTACCAACTTCCCAAGAAACTCCATACTATTTAAAAGGCTGTTATGGAAATTAGCAATCAGCTTCAAATGTATTGGAAGGGGAAGGTAATGTGAAAATAATAGGCATGTTGTTATAACTTACCACACGATACATCCCAGCATTATCAATAATGTGCTCCTTTAGAGGAAGAATAAATTGAAAGTAGTGGTAAAACTGTCCATTCACAAATTAATATTTGTCAAACATGTACAGTTAAGGAAACCATAACATAGCCTGTGACAATATGTCAAACGTTTTCTGAGAAAACTGAAAATTGCTGCCCTGCTATTTAGCTTGAAATCATTCTGCCCTGTGGCAGCTGGACAGATGTTTGGACATCAGGAACTCTTCTGAAATTGCCAAGGGAGGAAGGAAGAACAGTACTCTTCAGCTTTACAGCAACATGCAAGCATGATGTATTTTCTCAGGGTAAGATTTCTATATACAAGATGCTCCAGTTTTCATTCCTATGGAAGTTGTAAAGGTAAACCTCAGTAGGGATTGCCCATGGCCAGATAAAACGAGGAAAACCCTGAGTATTTTTGTGTCCTGTGAGATTTTATATTGAGATTATTATCTCAATGTAAAAAAAAAAAAGTACAGTTTTTCTGCAGGAAAACTTAAGTCTAAGATGCTTATTTACTGCAGCAAAAAATAGATTGCAATAGATCAGATAAAATAATAGAGATCTTGACAGGAGCCAAAGGGTTGCAACTGCTAAGAAGCTACTTGTGAGGCCAGTAACCATTTCTGTCTTAGGTCTGAGGTACAGAATACTCATTTCTCCTTATAAGGGCTCCACTGTTCTGTTAATGAGTGAAGACGACCCATTATCTGACTTCCCTGAGGACTGCTCTTACAATCCTGCTTGAAATGATCTGATCCATCTCAGGCTTGGCAGCTGTAACATCTGGTTGGGAACCCTGCATAAGTGAGCTGCTGACAGTTTGGGACAGCTCTGTAACAGGTTGCCCTTATTCTAGGGTAAAGAAGACCAACTTCACTTCTAGACTTACACCCAATATTTCTTGAGTCACAATCCTCTGCCATTTGGAGAACAGTAGCCAAGAACTTGGGTATAAGTTACCCAGGTGTGTAGTAGTCTGTGGGACTTCCCATTACTGCTTCTAAGGCAGGAGGCAGCACAGGGAGACGAGTACATATAACTGAAGTGAACTTCAGTAATTGCATTGGACAAGTGGACTGCTGTTACCTCCTTGCAGAGAGGTGAAGGCTTACACACAGGCACACATAACGTTCTTGTCAGCATACACATGAACACAGAGGTAAGGTTTTCCTCATGGACTAGATGTGACAAAATATCCAACAAAATGAGACAAATTTTAGAGTGAGTGGGAGTAGAATAGAAAATTCAAATCTCAGGAGAAAAGGAATCTGTAATGCAAAGCTCTTTTTTTTTTTGGCTGACCACGCTGTTGGGCTGGAAGATATTTGCAGGTAACAACTTGCCAGTTGCCCAGTTCTCTATCTGCCATTCCCCAGCCTTCTTTTCCCAGACTTCAGAAAGGACTCATTATATCAAGTTTTAATGTCTCATTCCAAGTTAATTCACTTTGCTTCTTTAATTGCAGTCTCAATATGAATTTAGATGACTAATTTATGCTGGAATACACCATAGTTGTTTTCTTAATTACCTGTACCATCAATACAACCTTAGACAATGTTTTCCCCACTGACCACAGTACCAGATAAAAGGATCATGGCTGAAGCATTCCTGGTGTAGCCTCACTTTCTTCTTTCTCAGCTGCAATTGCAGTCACCATTCCCACAGGATGGCAAGCAATTGTAAGAAGAATAAGGGCTGACAAAGAACAAAATATGAGAGTAGTAGGTTGTTCTCCCACTATTTTGGGATGCTTTTCCCACTTAAGGAACTGAAGGAAAAATAAACACAATCGAAAGCATGGTAAGTCTGCGTAGATAAATGCGTTAGATAAAATATGGTCTGATTGCAACAGATGAAATGCACTTCACTCTGATGAGGAAGTAAGATCACCCAAGTGCCATTGTTATCTGAATTTAGGGGAAACCCTAAAGTCAAACAAGGAGTGATATCCAAAACATGTGAACCAGCCAGGTACTGAGAGGATTGTCTGTCCCACCTCAGGATGTTGTACAATGGTACTTTGTGTCCCGGATTCAGCCAGGTCCACCATGATGCTTAACAGGAAGGTATGTAATTTTTTTTGAGGCAAGAGACTACAACAACTGTTCCCATTGCTATATCAAAACTATGGGCATAGACAGTGGAAATACCACCCTCCTTACTGTTTCTGCATTGTACTCCAGACTGTACCTGTATCATCACCAAGGGAGGGGTCTCACTTGTTCAAATGCAGCTCTTTACAGTATAGACACCCACATGTGAGCTTCTTAAGTAAATTCCTCTTACGGCTAATGGAAAACACATATGTTTCTGGTGTACAAATCATCCTAAAGTAGATTTCTCCAGTAGAACAAATGAACCGTGCCTTAAAAGAGCTCATTCCTCCCCACTGATTATGAGTGGAGCCTAGACAAGTTTAGATACTGTAGATTGTGATGCTCCATATGCCTACAGTGATATGAAATTGAACAATTAAAATTGGCCCATTTTTACTCATTCTTCCAGCAGAAATATAAAAATCAAACTCTGTTTATGTCTACAAAATTATACACGGGCTAGGATAATGGTGCACCACACCCAGAAGAACCAAGTTCCCCTGTGTTGAGAGCATATTTTTATAAAGGTGAAGTGAATCACTTTTTCTCATGTACTATTGTGCAGCCAGTCACAAACTCACACAGGCAGAAGCTTTTTGAAAACATACGTTGCTTTCCACTACCCTTGATCACTGCCCTTGTCACAGGTCTCCTCCCCCTTTGTCTATAAGGCTAAGAACAAGTCCTTTCCACCCTGCCATACAATGGCTGTGAGCAGTGATTGACAGTCACCACAAGAGAGGGCTTCAGCAAAAAATTGGGGGCCTGAAAGAATAACAGCAAGCTTTCCTCCTTTTTCTGTCCCCTTTTGTGGTCACAGTCACTAGCTCCAGCACTCACTTTCCCTCTTCCCAGATCACCTCATCTAGAGTTGTTAGAAGAATTGCTCTTCCCAAGTCTCTCAGCTTTCTCCAGGAGGGGAACAGTTCAACGGCAGTAAGAGGCAGCCACTTTTATTTATTTTAACTCAAGGCAAAAATCAACAGGAATAAATGAAGGTCACATCCCCATGAGTGACTTATCTGTAACAGTTACAGCAGCTCAAAGCAGAGCAAACCCCATTTGTGGAGGTGATTTCTCTGTCAGACAGAGAAGAGCTGTATAGACTGCAGTGCCTGGCCCCCTGCCTGCCTGGCACCCCAGCTCAGTCAAGCATATTGTTCAGAGCATTTACAACTTGCAGGAGTCCAAGTCCATAGAGAGCAATTAGACTGTCTAATCTGGCCTCTTGTCCCCCATGCAGCTTAACGTTTCACACACATACCCTGTACTAAACCCCAAAACCTTAGTTAAACCTAATCATTTTATTCCTCTTCAGCTTAGCTCTTGCGTGCTACAGGTAAAGGAAAAAAAAAAACAACAAACAACAAAAAAAACCCCACCAAAAAACCAAACAAATCTGGCTCCAAAAAACATGTGGCAACATGCAAGGAATTGCTTAGGTAACATGTAGTCAATGATCCGACAGGTAAATCATCCAACATGTAGCAGAATAGAGAAAAAATCCAAAGCCACAGATAATCCAGCTTGTGGAAAAATTCCCTAAGTCTGACACTCAGGATGACCCTGAACGTGTGAGCAAGACAAGGCAGGCAGCTGTGAGGCCCCACTGCCACCATCTACTGCATTACTGCTTGCCACAGTCCGGGCAATCTCCAATAATTCAAAAGAAGAAAGAAACTTCAATCCAGAGTACATCCAAGCCAACTGCACACCAGGAGGAAGAACAAGAGCAAGCCGATCTCCTTTCCCTTTCCCTGGACCTAGGCAGGTGATGTGTGAAAGTCTGAATGATGAGATTTGATGATAGTTGTACTGTAAAGCTTGAAGGGTTGAAGGATGTTGAGAGAAGTGCAGACAGTTCTTCCCCCTCATCTCCTTCTCAGAGCACCAGAAACACAACTTCAGAGACTCTCAGGCCAGAGTGGACAACTTTGCCTATGCAGGTATTCAGCTTACATCCATGCAGAGAGGCTGTAGGATGTCTGCCAGAACCTGAATTAAAGCCTGTGTAGTCCATTTTAAAAATAAAGTCTGATGACTCCAGACGTCCTTTGGACAGCAGTTCATCTATTTAGTTACCTTCCCAGCTAAAGAAGGACATCTAATTTAAGGGCTGAATCTGTTTAACCTCAACTTCCAGCCACCGGATCTTGTTACTTGTGTCAGTAAGTTTGAAAAGCTCCAGATATCTTTTCCTAGCAAAAATATGTATACACAATCATTGAGTTACCTTCTCTTTGATTATTTTAATAGTGCCTAGATCCAGCCCTGATTTTTTACTATTATCATTATTATTAGTTCCTCTTCCATTTCTCTCTTATTCCTCTCTTAATTGAAAGCTGGCTGATTGATGGGGAAAATGTGGACAAAAATAAGCAAATTTAAAAAATTAATCTGCACAATAAGCCTTTCTGGTTTCAGACTGGTTAGATTATTTATGCATTTTTATTACCTCTGTACTAGTCTGGGAGATTTTTCTGGTATTAGAATTCTTCAACTGAGATACTTTTTTTATTACTATTGTTTGCTGATAAACTGATAATTGTTCAACGAGAGTGAGCTGAACATTTTCCCTGATAAAGGAATGAATATAACCTATTGGCATGGCTTGAAAAGTTACTTGTGAATTCTGCAAGTCATGAGCTTTCAGGCTCATGTAGTTTGTAGCCCTGCATAGATGAATTTAGAAGGATTTTCAATGGCTGACCAGTTGCAAATTTTATTATAAGGATTCAAGAACAGACATTATCCATTCAGTCTGTCTTCCTCTGTGACTAAAGAAAGATCTTGTTTTGTGCTAGAAAGAGAATCATATTTCCTTTAGCACAAAATTTCCAAGTGTGTTAGACGACTACCTTATTTATTGAGTCTATTTACTGCTGTTGATGGATTATATACTAACACTATAAACAGTGTCTTGAGGGAATGAAAAATATTTCTGCTTTCATTAGGGCTCTAACTTTTCTTTTTCTGGAAACATTTTCCTTCTAGGGTCCTCAAGGTGAAAGCAGACACCATTTGGTGCCTTGCTATAATAAAGTAAATATTTTCTTTTTCTAATCATATTGACCTTGTGATCTATCGCCACTGGAATTTATATTCCTGGGAAACTCTGAGAAGTTATAGTTTCCCTCTCCAGGAATACAGATATCTTTCTGAGCTCTACCTGATTCAGAGCTAGTTTAAAATGAATGGAGAATTTTCTTAGTGTCAGATTCCATATCAAGAATGAAAAAGGTGAAATTAATAAAATGTCAGAGATAATTGCTATTATATCCCAGAAATGTTATTAAACTGTCAAGCTTCTGACGAAGTCACATAAATAGACTTAAACCAGGCTGAACATTCCTCATTTAAGTTAGATGCCAGCTTTGTTTCTTGTTTGGGAGCAGAAGAAACTACTGGGAGAAGCCATAAGACATTCCTACACTGTCCAGCAAGAGGTCTCACACCAGTCATGGAGGGACAGACTCTGAGTCAGGTGAGAGAACAAAGTCCACTGGGAGAACAGCTTAGTAGGAAAAACATTGCTCTCAAGAGGTTAGCATTACAAGAAGAAAATTAGCTAGCTATGAAGTCAGATAGAGCTGTGCTCCAGTATGTACCCAGCGAGTCTCAGGACCCCAGGGTCATCTGTTCGATCTTCCCACAGGCACTCTCCCCATCTGTTTTCCCATGCCATTCTTACACCCCTTCCTGTCAGCCTCTGCGCAGAAGGAGATGAAAGAGGATCAGATTTTAACCTCTCATTCACTGGGAAGTAGGTCTTACACTGTGTCCTGCACAGGGGTTGGAGGAAAGCTAATGAGATGTTGAAAACATCATGTGGTTTAAGTAAATGTCAGGTATTGGGTGATCAAGGTTCATAAACTCTCCATGGAGACTGGAGTACAGTAAGCCAGTTTATCAACGAGGGGCCCTAATGCCTGATAGTCAGTCATTAGTATATATAATAACGGGTCATCAGTGTCAATGCGAATTTCCTGTACAGGAGCCTCCAAGATTGCTGCAAGGCATTTCATTCAAAGAACAAAGAAACAAAACAACAGTGGGATCTCATTACTTCAGAGGTTTTCTAAACTCTTTGGATTGTCTCAAATAAATATTCAAAAGAAGTCATAGAGGCAGTTTGATCTGTACCAAAGTTGCAGAGAAGTCCATCAAGGATCCCTCACAGGCATGAGGAAGGACAGCATTACCTTTACATCCAGACTTGTAGAAAACACACTTGTTCCTGTTTCAGAGCCTAACCTTATTTTTTCTGAAGCCTGGAACAGTTGGTGGCAGACAAATCCCTATTATTGCCGGTAGGCATTCCTCAAAATATATCAATTATCCTATCCAGTCCCATTTCAGATGAATTATTCTCTGGTTACCAAGGCAACCAAATATGTATAATGAGAAAGAACCATATTTTTTTTGTTCATGCATACCTGGGCTGCCAGAGCAACCTTAGAAAATGGATCACCCAAGCAACGTGCATGCAGTCTCAAGGGGACGTGGTTCTTATCAGCTGTGGGATGTCTACCTGTGGAGCCAGGAACATCACCTCCTGCCCCAGCCTGCACAGTGGTGTTTGCAGGACTGGAAAGATGCAAGGGCTTTGGAGACCGTTACACTTCCTGAACAGCATGAGAGGAAGTAGAAGGCAAGCACTCAGGAGAAAAGGAGACCATCCTCAAATGTCTGCCGTTAGAAAACAAAGCTTGTAAAGTCTGTAGTATGAAATCTCTGGTTTTAACTGTATTTCAGCCACAGTTCCTGTAAGGAGTAGAAGGTGGTTTATCCTGGTTGACACTTGCAGACAAGTTATGTTCATTATCAGCTCAACTGCATACATTGCTCACAGGCCATCAGCAGTAATTTTCTTTGTACAGGCAAGAGACTTCAAAGCTAAGAGGAAAGACCAATCTATAAGCAGACTTAACACCAAAATACTTTTAATGCTCTTGGTATCAGCTTATGTGTAGACTAGTCCTATGTGATAAGAGAAAGAAATGACAAAAATTAATTTAAAAGCTTCTTGGAATAATCTTTTTTTCCTAAAGTCAGGAAAAAACTAACATTAAAATGGTGACCTGAATGGTGACCTGCAGGGAATACATTTATTGTGAACATCACTTGCCTATCTCTACAGTAATACTTCCTTTGTTGGATTTTAATGTTTATTCAGTAAGAAATTCAATAAATAAAAAAACCCTTCCTGTGACAGTACACTACAACACCGTGTGGAACACCAGCTCTCTAGACCCATAACTGAAGGGATATTATTCAGGATCCCAAGTTACAACATGGTTGAATAGTTTTACACACACACACAAAGAATCTATAATATATAATGTCTGGGCATTCTACATTTCAAAGAGGTTTCTGTTTTCCAAAACAGCCACAGCTTAGAAACAAAGTCAGCAGGGAATAAAGGTAAGAAGTAGATATGTTTCTGCTTGATATAGGCAGAAGGGTAGGGCTCTAAACTCTCGCTTAGGAGAGTTTAGAAAGCCCTTCATGCCCAAGTGTGGCATGGTGGTTATTCCTTCTCACCTCCAGTTTCAGGTATACTGTTGACCTGTGGCAGGTGCCACAGTGACACCCCAACCATACAGCCACTGAGTAAGTCTTAGATAAAGACAGAAGAAGAAACTGTATTAAAATATATATCCTAATTAAACACGAGTCTATGATGTGTCAATAAAAGTATGTCATTGAGTACGTAGTCCAGACTACAATTCAGTCCAGCCACAGGAGCATTAGAAACAGGTACTCTAACAGTCTGCTCCACACCTCACACGCGGGATGGGAGGTGAGGGCGGACAAGGAGCCCTGTCCTTTTACCATTACCACAAGCTTTGAGCCAAGTTGCAGTGTGGAAGCTGATATAATCACGCTGGAAAACAGTGGGCCACCACACCTACTGCATAAACAAGAGAACCCTAAAGAGTTTATAATCCAAGAACAGGAATAGAAAAGCAGGGGCTAGAGGGTAGAAATGGGAGACTCTAGAAGAGGGTTGAGATCTGGGTTTAAGATGCCCCAACAGTCTAATATGAATTACTAGAGGAATAAAAGGGATGATCAGCTTCTCTTTACAGTGAAGCACTAGTTTACATTAGTTATCAGCCAGGAGAGTCTATCTGACTTGCAAACTGTGAAAAGGGTAACAGTAACTTTATATGCCTTGCACAACCCTGAAGGTTAAAACACCATCTCCATCCAGACCTGGGTGAAGGGAAAGACAAAGAAACACACTAACAAAGCATAGGGAACAATGCAATACAGCATCATGGGAAAGGAGCAAGCGCCTCAGGTACTTCATAAATTGCTAAGCAGAAAATGTCCCTCTCTTTTGCAGTAATTTTCAAGCTTTTTTTTTTCCCCCCTCAATGGAAAAAAATAAAACCTGACATTCTTTTGCAGAAACAGAAAGTATTTTGATGCCCTTTTTCACCCAGAGGAAGATAATTTGCTTAGGGGACTGGCCCATAAGGTTGCTGAGCCAAGTTCATGTCTCCCAGCAGCTCATTCCCAATAAATGGTGTCTCACATCTCAGGCCAGTGACTTCACTACTCAGCTGTAAAACAATAGAAAACAAGTCAAAGTTTTCAACTCTCCAACCTTATTAAAACTAATACACTTCTGAAGAATATACTGCATTTGACAAAATAGCACAGTGCTCTGAAAATATCTTGATAAGGTCTACCCGGTCATATAACAAACCACAGGAAGTGTCTTCAACAGCATCAGCTGAAGCCAGAATCAGCCACAAAAGTGAATAGCTAGTGAAGTGCTGTATTTTGCTGTTACTGTGACTTTAGCTAGGTACCAGAAGGTTTCTTAAAAAGATGCCCACCTGCTAGAAGAAAACAATTCTAAAAGGTGACCCCTGAATATGTACATTTTCCACGTCACTAACATTTACTAGCAATTGATTTGTTTGCAATTCTTAAAGCCCCTCCAGTGCAGACAGAGATTGATCTTTGCTGCAGTCACCTCTAGAAACCAGCCATCTGCCACAGGCTGTCACTTTGAGCAGCTTTTGTCATTCTTCTGAAGGAAAGTGTTAAAGATGCTCTTTGACTTGGAAACACATCTATGGTACAACTGGGAAAGCAAATTGACTCTGGTCCTTTTGCTGTGGTAGCAACAGCTGTGGCAATCACATGAACACCAGGTATAAATCACAGCCCCATTCCCAACCAGGAGCTTCTTAAGAGGACACTTAGTCCATACCCTTTCCTCCATTCCAGCATGATCAGTCCATGTTTGTAAAACCTCCAGTGATAGGGACTGCACAGAATCCATTCCAATACTTGAATATCTCATAGCATGAAAAATAGCGTTAATGTCTAGTACAAGAACCCCTTGCTGTGCTTTAGCCACACTGCTGCAGCGGATGGACATGTGCTGGTCCTTTCCCTCCGCACCTGAACCATGTTAAATCTACCTGAAGGCTGTTACTCATTTCTCTAGATTAGACAGCCTCAGTTCTCCAGGCTTTCCACACAGATCATGGTTTCTAAACCTCTGAAAGTTCTTGCTATCCTTTTCTAGTCACTGTTGATCACCCCCCCCAAATGTCAGTTGCTCAGCACATGCAAGGACAGACTCTGCTTGCAAGATCTTCTGGTATCATCTACCATTCATGCATGCTTGCTCCTTATGTACTTCCCCATCTAGAATCTCCAGGGTTTAGAAATGAGTTGTCTGAGCCTGGAGGCCACAGCGAGATCTGATCATGCCTTTTCTATGATATCTGATATACTCCACAGTTAAATAAGAATCACTTCAATTAACAAGATTCTCATCTACTGCATAAGAGTCTTGGTCTACAACAGGTCTCTTTGCAGGGAGCTCTATATTATGGTAGCATAAAGCTCCACAATCTCATTTGCATTTAGGCAACAAAAAAATTCCAACAATAATCTGCTGTACTCATCCTAGACTACTCAGGAATCTTAAGACATTAAGCCCATACACATAAATTTATGTCTACGTGTGCAAGGAATTGTTTTTAAGATAATAATGCAGGCTACTTAGGAGGACACAATGCTGCTTTTTAGATTTCTCCCTTCCCAAGAAATTAGCATTTCTGTAACCACAAATTGCACAGAAATCAGCACATCTTATCTGTGGGATAGAACAGTTACTTGCCCACGCTTGAAGATTAAACTATACATAAAACTGCTGGGAAAGCCGCTAATGCAATTCTTTAATGTGTGAGGAGGAGGCAGCAGCAGCAGTGCAGAGGGAACAGTGCAAATGAAAGGGGTCCAGTTGCATTTGCTTCCTAAAGCACGCTCTAGACAAGCAAGCACAGCATGTTTCATTAGAAACAATGAAATCTCCTTTTCAGCTAGCTGGCATTTTGGCAAGGCTGCTGGTAGATCAGAAACTCAGAGCACAATTTGTTTGCCATGCTGTAGCCTACTTTTGTTTAATCAGACAGCCACTGTTGAATGCGTTCCTCCTGTCAACAACAAACCTCCAGACCCGCATTCACACGTCAGACTGTCTGTGTGTTGTGTGCATGTGTATACTTGGGTACGTGAGCTCTTGCTCATTCTGTGATTAAAAATGTAAGCACCTACTATTTTCAGCCTGAAAGGCAGCCAAAACCTTTGTGTTCAAGTTGGCACAGGGAAGTCTCCCCGTGCCCGTTCCATCGTATTAGCAGCACTCCATAAAATGGCAAAGGGGGATGGATGATTTTTAAACTTTTTGTGCCTGAAATTTGATGGTTTCACTTGCAGCTTTGAAGTAAAGGCAACGCTCGCCTTTGTGCAGGATGCATTCGTGACGTAATTGCAAGCTCTTTACAGGCAACCGGTCTCCTTAACACTGGAAAGGCTCAAAGCTTTCAATTAAGGGCCTGATATAGCTCCTGCTAAATAAACTGAATCAGACCCTACCAAACCTGCTCTCAGTAAGGTCCAAAGGTTTCACCACAGGCCTGGTAGGAGCATAAATGAGTCTACTGTTGGGCATTTGGACATTCGGTTTCCATCTTTCAGAAAATATTCTCAGTGGTAGGCTGAAAATTAACACTTGCAAAGTTAAAAAAGGTGGTGTGGAAACATTGCCTCAGTGATCAATTCTAATACTTTTTTTTCCCCCTTCACCTTTCATGTATTGGAGTCCCTGACAAGTCTGTTTTCTGTGGCCTTCCCTGTTAACTGAGCTGACAGCACCTTCCACTTGGAGACTCTTACACCACAGCACATCAAGAGCTGCAGACAAGAGAGGAGGCACTGACTCAGAGGAGGGCAAGACAGAAGTTCAGGTACCTCATAAGACAACGCAGCAATATTTCAAGTTTTTTGGAGAAACAGAAAAAAGCTCTCTGTTGAATTTTTAAAAAGCCAACACTTTTCCAAAGAAAAGTTTTGTTTTGTTTTGTTTTGTTTTTAAAAAACAGACCTTTAGGAAACCATTCTTTCTTTTCATTTAAAAGAACATTTGACCAACTTTACTCAGTTCTTATATATCTCAATAAATTTAAGCTGAAGAAAAGATTATCCATCTATCCAACAATTTCTCTATAAGGACCACATAATAATGCCTTTTCCCCACCTTTTTGCCCTTAGAAAGACCTGCAGGACTGTCTGGATGCAGAACATAATATCAGAACTACTTCAGCAAATGGTGACATGTCTTAATAAATATGAAGTTCATGCAAAAATATGCGTAGATTCAAGTATGCTCTGTACACTGTATTCAGTAAATGCATATAAAAATACTCATAAAACCAACCTAAATATCACAATATAAAAATAGGAGCGTCACAGCAGAAACACATCCCGTATAACTAGGAATTGAAAAGGCTCTTGAGCACAGTTTACAGACTCCTCCCTCAGTTTCTTCTACTCCACTAATGCACTAAAAAAAAGCATTAAAGTAATAGAAAGTATCAAAAGAAACCGGAAGTAATACCATGTTTAAGAGAGATGTGCATTGGCTTTGTTACCGGAGGTTTCTTAGATCACAGTTCATACGTTTTGCAGATGCCTGTGCCTCACTTGCAGGAATTTGTACCATTTGAATTTCAGTTTCTGCACGTTCAACCACCTCCCAAAGCTATATCCTGTGAAGAAAATAAGGGCAGAGATTTGGGGTTATGTTGTGTGTGTGTAACCGGGGTGGGGGGATGGGAGAAGAGGGGAAGGAGGCAAAAAAAGCAAAACTTTTTGGAGAGAAACGGAGCAATAAATATATTAAAACATTGCTGTTTCCTCTTAATTATGGTAAATAATAGGACTGCAATCATAATACCCAGAGATGTGAAGACATCCAATGTCACTAATTACACAAGCCTGTAACAGGTTGCAGAAACCTCTGCGGCAAGTGACTTTGGTTATTTCATTGGTCCAAGCAAGCCCAGCATCCCAATGGATACCGCCCAGTGCAGCTGAAAACCTCAAATTTCACATGAAACATTTAAAACATTAAATGAAACAAAAGGATCCAGAACAAAAGCTATGAACTTCCAACAACTTATAGCCAGGTTGCAGTAACTCTATTGGGTTTGGTTTTTTTTTTCACACGCTCACTGTATAATCCCTTATAATTTAGCCATGTTCTGTTTAGAGAAATAGATATTATTTTCTGCCTCTCTAAATTGCCCTTGAACTTCAGCTGAGTAGCATGTTCTGCTTCCCCTCCTGATTAGGACTGTTTAGAATTGCCATGTCCTGTTAAGCAGCTGGCCTCCTTCCCCTCATAGCAAGCAAATTGTTCTCCTTCCAATACTAGGTATTTTTAGAAACAAGAGCTTTTGGATTAAAAAAGAAAAGTTGCATATCCCAAGGCATCACCCTTTGCTCTCAAGGTTTATTTTTTTAACCCTTGTGGTGAATCTGACTCCTTTTCCTTTCCACACTGTCTTCACCTCTCCTTTTCACCTCCCACCACCACTTTGGTCTCAGTAGGCCTGTCTTAAAAACAGCTCGAACCTTGTTTAAGGAGGAAGATTAGAAAATAGACAAAGGTGGGTCTGTCAACTGTATTAAAGTCGGGGGTGTTTGGATGTACTGTTACAACTCAGTGTATTACCCCGATCAGTTTTCATCTAAGGTTAAATCAGAGAATGGTGTTTCAAATCTGAAGGTTTCATAAGGTCCTAGCGTTTAACTTTATAGGAGATCAGACTCTTAACATGCAATTTGCAGAGAGCTTGAGGTCTGTGGACAACTACTAAGGAATTTGCATGACAGGTAAGAAAAACAACCTTTTTTTTTTTTAAGTTTAAATGTGTACTGCTAGTAGAGAACAGTGAGGCATCCGCAAGCTGGAAAAGACCACGAATGGGACTGTGACTGTAGGTTACCCATCACTGCCACATGGCACAATCAAATCTATGAAAGTGTTTTTGCACCAGTACCAGCACCTCCCTAGAGGTTACACTTCAGTGATATGCTCTCAGACAGTTTTTTCAGTTCTCCTTCCATTAACTCTGGAGTAAAAGCAGCCTTGGAGGGAGGGAGGGAGACAGACAGAAATAAAAAGGCAAAGCATTAACAGGAGAAAAATGAAGTCCAGTTGTTCCCAGCTATTTCTATTGACTGGAAGCAAGGAATCGCTAATAAGAGCTGCAGCTTAAAGTGGGCTGTGCATATGTTAAGATGAAGTTCTGGTGTGCATTTGGCATCCTGTATTACAGATTTGACTCCAGGAATGGAGCCAGAGCTGGGCAATCTTAGCACTCTGTGGAGCATGTATTAAAATGGTCCCAAAAGTAATTAGATAAATTGAATGAAATCTGACTTGACAAGCAGGGGTCATCCTATTCTATGAAGGCTCAAGATGGAGACCAAGGGGCCAAACAACTCGTGATTGAAGGGCACAGCTAATTAAAGTGCCTGCTATATTAATATTTATGTTAAAGTTTCCAGTAGCTCTGGCATTGACCTGGCAATTGGGTATACAATGTGTGTCCTTCATTTTAATCATTTTCAACATTATTTCTCATATGTTTATGAAAGTACTTTAAACAGGATGTTATACCTGCCTCTTCCAGCCTCAGACTAAAATGGCTGAGAAGTAGAAAAAAGGCTGGAAAAAACACTAAGTTTGAAAACAAGTCCCTCTGATTTAGTTAGCAGAAAAAATAAAGATAGGAAACACTGCCATTTATTAGTGCTTTCTACCCAAAGCTGTCAAAAATGCTTTTTCATCTTTATGATACTTTATCTTCATTTTACAGGTAGGGAAACTGAGGAACAGCTGTGAAGGCTCACTGTGAGATGCATTCAATAATAGTTTGAGAATCACTACAGCCTGGGATACCTACACACCAGTATTCCAGAGGTGCAGACCCCTCCAGCTGAAAGCAAGTGGAGCTGCAGATGCCTCGTATTTATGGATGGAGAATTACTTCGTAAGTTCATCGAGTAAGTGTGTGAAAGAGGGAGAGCAAGGGAGAAATTGCTACGTATCAAGCCACAAAAATAAACACCACAAAAAAACCCCTCCCTTTTCTTGCTGAAATAACAAAAAAAAAAAATTGAGTTTACTTTAATTTTTCATTCAGTTCAAAATGGAGAATACTAGATGCACTTGAAATAATGCAACAGAAACCGATAGCTACATTCAGACAGGAAGGGAAGAGAGGAGGTCAGTGTGGCTGTGAAGAAGACATGAGGCTACTTCTCCCCCCACGAGCCACCCCACGCACTTGGACTGACATGGGTGGACACGACCCCTCCCCTGGCCACCCCGTCTTCTCGCTCCCCTGAGCCCTCCTCCCCTGCAGACGCCTGACTTTGCCCACCAGCCCCTGCACGCTCTCAGCCACGTGCAGAGGGATCTTGTCACTCTCTGTTCAAACACGCAGACATATATTCAAGTGGCCACATATTTGAGTGGCCCAGAGGAGCAGCAGTCCACAAGGCCAGGGCTGCTCCTTACTGAAGCCACTGCCATAACGCTGCCAGCCATGACATCTGCCAGCTTCTTCTGCTGGAAAGCAGGCGTCATGCCCACTTCGTGGGAGAGCCCCACCACAGTGCATCCTCCTCCCATCGCTCCCGAGCAAAAACAGAGATTTAGTGGCTGGGCCAGGAATGGAGCCTGGGGCTTCTGTTCCCACCCAAAGGCTGAAATTACTGAACGGCTGCAAGTGAAAACTCATTTCTCTCACCTCGCATCTTCCTCTTCCAGAAAAAATTTAATTGAATTGGAATTAAAATTTGGCAACTTCAGTCTGGATCTATAATGACCAAGACATTATCTTCCAGAGAATAACTTTCACAAAAAAAGAAAAATTCAGCTAATTTAAGTCACTTCAATCTTTTCTTTGCAGAGAGGGGAAAAAGACTAGAGAATCTCACAAAGTGCTGCTTGTTCTACAACCCTACTGCTGTCAGCAAGACTGTAGACATCTCTGGCTGGACGATTAAGCTTTGAAATATCCACAGCTAGCAGGAACATTGACTTAAACAATTTGCCTATATTAAGACAGACTCAAGAATTGTGTCCTGGTCCTCTTTACCTTGATTTGTTTCTAATGTTGAGGTTTTGCAGCACAAAGGGCTAATATCAAGGGGGAGGATAACATTTCTGAAATTCACATGAGAAGCATGGCACAATCCAGATTCCATTTAAAATTATGCATATAGAGGGATGAATAAAGCTTTTCCAACCTGGATGATTTCACTGCCAAATTTCAATAGTTCTTTTAATTACATTATTGTACTTCTATTTTAGATAACAAGAGGGTATCTGGTATTTTATGTACAGTCTGTAGAACTAGGTACAACCACTGGCTTTCTGGCACCTTGCCTCTGTGTCAGAGAGTTATAAAGCTCGTGTAGCCATGCCAGCATGCACCATCATTTGTACCTGCTGCAATTCAGTTGTTACAGCAGCAGTTGTAGCAATTTAGCAAGTAGAACACCCGTTTTACTGTCTGTTTTATTACCAAGACAGATAAAATTTGTACAAATAGTGCTCAGGGAACCAGTGTATAACAGTACATCTGAATTAAAAACTAAAGTATTATCTAGCTGAACTTATTAGCATTTACAGGAATGGCTGAACAGATTTGTTTCCCCCATCCATTGTGTTGCTCCTTGCACAACAGCCATTTGTTCTGAGCCTCTTTCAGCAACTTACCAGAAGAAAACAAACAGATAAAATGGCAGTGCTGACTGGATGAACAGCTCGTGGCAAACAACACTAATACCCCTACACAACATGCAAGAATACTGTAAGATTTGTCTACTATATACCTTCCAATGGTTAGCCCAGGAGATTTGATGCCTCATGCACCACAATGCTTCCCAGGCTTTGTAAACAGAATACAGGAAAATGGCTTTTCAGTCTGAGACCAAAAATGGGACTTTGGCCTGGGTTAGAGATATCACTAGGCAACTCCCTGGTCTGGTACGGCCCTCTGATTATTACCCGCTATTGGTGATACAGGTTGGCAGTGATGAGGTTGCAGAGAGAAGTCCAAAAGCAACCAAAAGGGACTTCAGAGCGCTGGGGCAGTTGGTTGAAGGATCAGCACAGGTAGTGTTTTCCTCAGTCCCGTCAGTGG
>WAAD01011249.1:3259-38101 GCA_013389945.1 Fregata magnificens | reverse complement strand
CCCTAAAATGTACTCCCTATGCTCTCTTCTTCTTCTGTCCTATCAGTTGGGAGCATGATCGAACAAAAATTGCTACAGCAACTAACAGACTTACAGATACAAGAACAGACTTAAATAAACCAGAAAACGACTAAGAAATGTTCCATTCCATAAGCAGTGATGCACTCTGGGAGACTCTTGAACAGCAACGAGAACATCCAGCAAAAATGCCACCGCCCACTCTTGCGTCTTATTTCTGTATTTACTTCATAACTTCATTGTTACCTCAGGTGACCAACTTGCCAGGTGTCTGTGAGAGCTCCCACATTCTGGATACTAGAAAGAACATGATGCAAGCAGTAAAAGTGGAACTTGGGCATCTGGAAAGTGGGAGGCAATACATCCGTTGTCTTATTTGTTATTTAGTTGCCTAGACTGCTGTATATGTACATGGTCCACATGCACCAGAAAACCTTACATATTTACACGTCTCTACACATCTTTCTGTAGAATGCTAAGCATGCACACCAGGCATACAGAAAAAGTGTCAGGGGCTTAGGAAGGATAAATTGCTGACAAACACAGACCTAAAACAACCCTAAATGCACACTTTGGGGCTGAGGAATTCTAGCCAAGAGAACGTTCAACATATTACTGACTGTTTCAATTGCACTGCCAAATAATTTGGCCTCAGCATCAGTATATGGAAAACAGAGANTGCTAGTGTAAAACATCAAAACACAGACCTTAATGCTGATTAGCATGCTATCAAATACACACCATTGAAGCTACTGCCTTGCAGGCTCACTTATGCTGCTCTGGGCATGTTGTTAGGATGCCAAAACCAGATTATCCAAAATATTTTTTTTAATGTCTGATTAAAATATGGTAAATAGCTGAGAAGTAGGCCACCAAAATGCTCCAAGGACATGCATAGCGCACATATTCAATTATGTGGCGTTAATTCCATGATGTGGTGGACTACAGCTGAAGACTGCTCGTGATAGCAGAGACTGCATGTTGATATCACCAAAGCTTATCAGAAAAAATGACTGCTGCTGCACTGCATGAAAGCCAACAGGAAAAAAGAAACAGTGAATAGAGAATTCAGGAAGTTCCACCTGTGACACCTGCAGCCACCAGTGTGCTGTGACTATCAAGCTAATTTCTTCACAAAAAAAGCATAAATCTAGTCCTTATCTCTCAAACTGATGAAAGGCTCAGTCATAATAGCTGGGAGTCTCAAAGTACTTGAAGCAACTGAGGGACTTCAAAGGTGCCGAATGAGAATGCCAATCCAGTTTCTTCTTCAGGCTTAAGAAATAATGAGAGTTAAACACCCTTCACTTGAACTCTATGGTTGTTTCATTTAATGCAAAATGAATGTAGGAAACTGATTCCTTTGCTTCGAGTATCTTGCCAAAGATGCTTCTGAAGAGGACCAGACAGAAAGGAAACCAGACTGCCTGTTCTCTGTGCCCAGAACTCACTGCTGTAAGATTCTAGTTTCCAGGCCTCTTGAAAAATATTGTTATCAAATCAGGTGGGTGAAAAATACAGTACAAATCAACTCTTCGCTTCAGAAAAACACTTGCTGACATGAAACCAGCCCCAAATATGTCTAAATTTTTCTTCTCAAGAATACCAGCTTCTTTATTGGCAGGTCAGATGATCTTTGCTCAACATGTAAGTGGGAAGAAATTTACTCCTTAGTGAGTTCTGAACACTTGTTCTTTCTTCCTCAAGGCCTTGATGAATATATACTTTCAAGACGTCCAAAAACCACAACCGAGAAACCATCCTATCCTCACTGTATTTGGAACTTAGCAAGTTGTTCAGATTCAGAGTTGAAGAGGAATCTGCAACTCATTCAGAATCAGTTCCTTTCTATTTAAGGAAGGAGGAAAAGCTCCAACACACATGTGAATGAGTACACATGTGAACTTGTCAGTAAACAATGACATGACCCTAGTTCAGGAAATCATTCTAATTCAAGACACCTTTGTCTCACCACATCAGGGCTGCCTGGCTGCTTAGCTTCCTACTAGGGAGCCAGACAACAGGTGAGTAGAAATGTACTGAAACTTTTTCTGCGTGATTTGACTGTGCCTATCTCAGTTCTTCAAGCTGACTATTATAGTATCTAATGTAAAGTCACAATTTTCCTGGGTGCTTTAAAGTAGTCCCCACTTGCTGGAGTGGCCAGTCCACTGGGGACAGAAGTGAATGGGAACTCCAAAAGCACATGGCTCCTACCATTACTAGAATTTTCCTTTAATGCCAAATGCGTCATCATCATGTGTTGCACCGGTAAGAAGGCAACAGGGCCGCCTGGAGACCTTCACTATCTGAGCTCAGCAGGACCCATTCCAGCTCTTGCCTCCTAGCAGAATCTGATTTCAGCAAGGCTGATATCTTTTGCTAGAAGCTAAAGATTTTATCAGAGCTACCTCCTCCTTCATTGCTCTGAAACAGAAAAGGAAGGGAGCATTTCGTGTCTCTAGAGAAGGTGTAAGAATTCCTTAATACAAAGTACACTCTGCAGTGCTCTAGCTTTCAAGAAAAGAATGGACAATCTAGTCCAACTTGGGACTACATGTACCTCCACTCATTTAGAAGCCAAACAAATGGTACAGCTCCACTTTACAGTTGCTAGTACCTAGAAACTTGCTAAAAATTGTGGTCATTCTGACCTCCCATCTCTTGATTAACAAAGCACTAGCAGGCAAGCAAGGTGGAAGCAGACATTGCTATTCTTAAAGATTTCAGTCTCACAGAGATGTAGTGTAAAAGGGATGTCCCTTCAGATGTTACACGCACATATGCACAAACATACAAAGACAGAACAGTGAATTTTCAGTGATCCAGTGCATACAAAAAGGCCACGAGGAAAATCTATTACTCATGTTCTATTAATATTCAGCTCTACCACTCTTTCATGAATATGGAACAATAAGACAGGCAATATCTCCTACTTCTTTGCTGACATTATAAAATCTGAAATTATTTCAACTGAAATAATTTTCTAGCTAGCAGAAGTTAATTGTCATGTTTGTTTTAATAAAGTATTTTTTAATCAAGCAAAAGAAAATACCTTAACAGTTGGAAAAATTTAGTAATTAAAATAGCAGCACTTCATATTTTTAGACATTAGCTATCAAAATACTTGTTTATTTGATGTCTTCACTTCCCTAATACTTGAGCCTTCTTACCTGCTACTACTGTTATTAATAAAGTAATGGAAAAGCTTCTGTTTTTCATAGACATGAGACTAACCATTTGCTTTGAATCATAATCTTAACTTTGAATCTCTTAACCAAGATTTTCAACTGTATCCAGAGAATGGTCTTCCATTTACGCCTCTAAAATTTTTTAACTTTTAAATACCATTATCTTTTTAACTAATGATTTATCATTACTTTGGACATCAGCATTGAACATTTTTGTTCCCACTTAAAATCGTTAAGAACTAAAAGCTGCATTTCATCTACATCATGATACATCCACAAAAAGTCACCAAAACAAATGATAGCTTTTTGACTAAATACTACAGGTAATTATTCTTTATAGGATTTAGGAATTATTTCAATTACATTATAGATTTCTATGTGAAATGGTGAAGTTCATAAAGCTTTGCCTTAATAATTCTTCCTTTGTGTGGGAAGAGGAAAGGATAGGGAGGAAATAGTGGCTCATATGAGCAAATATGAATTCCTATCTACTATTTTTCTATTTTTACTCAACATGTATAAGGCAGGATTTGTTTAAACATGATTATAGAATACCACTGCTCATATTCTGACTGTTCAGATAGAGACAATTTTTTCTGGAATACTACCACTCACCATATTCTGAAAAATTATGTATACTTTCAAATGCTTCAGTGGAGTATTTTTCAAAAAATCAGGCTCCAAGGCATATCTATGAAAATTCCCATTACACATTATATACAATTAATTTTAAAACATCAACAACAACTAAGCTTATTCAATAGCATTCTAGGTAAGTTATCAGTTAAAAAAAGGAGCAAGGAAAAAGCCCAGAAATGATCAAAGTAAAATTTTACAGTGAAACAAAGCAATGCAATACACAGCAGATGGCCAAATCCATCTTGGGAAAGCCTGTAACGGGCCTTACTAACGTTGCGCTGGAGAATGCAATAAAACATATCTTGAGAACTATTCCATAGCTTTATCCCACTACACAATTTAAAATTTAGAACCATTCTCTAGAATATGTTTCTCCTCTTATTTATTTATTTCTAGACCAGTTTTTAGAACTCACAGCCCATCTTAGAAGCCATAAACTTGTGCTTGAAATGCAGCTAGTCACGGTTTATCTGTTTTTATGGAAAAATCTTTTACAGCACTGATAACAAGTTGCCAAAAACCCTTTTAAGTGAGAAATCAACCTTTATGTTAAATTAGAAAGGATTTAGGAATTGTTAAATTCTGAGATAAATTGCTGGACAGGGCTTTATTTTCGTCTGACAGAAGAGCAAAACTGCAATCATACGATGCATACCAGTAGAACGTCATTCTGTACTCACACCTAGAGTCCTATTTAATTGAACATAAGGCAAGTTTTTAGCCATTACAGGAATTATACACTGATAACTAATAACTTCAAAAATGTACTCTTCTCTTATTCTAAACCACGCAATTTTAATTTTCTTTTAAGTAGTAATTATGGAACTATGTTAGAAAGGAAAATTGTGTAACCTTAACTAGAGAGCTGATACTTCATATTAAATCCACTGTTTACTCATAAAGTTTAAGTCAGACTAAGGTGCTTTGAGATCTACAGTGAATGTGATCATTTATAGTCATAACACATTTTTCAGGCACTACTGCTGCCTCAGCACTAATTTAACGAGGGCTGAATAATTTGCAGATGAGTGAAGGGAGCAAGTCTACCTTTAATGAAGAGCCAAATACTACTGAGGCTCAAAATTCTCCTCTGTTTCTTAATTATGCAAATTGCTAAGGAATTATATATCTCTTTCAGAAATTCATCCCCACCTTTATTTAAATTTCTTTCATTCTGGATCTTAAATTGTCCTGGAAGTGTACGATACACTGCTGACTCATTTTCTGATGCGTGCATCACAATATGTTGTTACCAAACTTCAACAAACTTTTCAAGAATCATTTGCACTCCTTGATTTCTAGGAAAATAGTTGCCCTATGAAGAAACATACAATTAAACTTTGAAAATACCGTGGCCCCTTATGGCTCACATTTCCACAACATTCAGAGTTTTGAGAAGGGCTTGCAGTTAGCTTGCCTCTTTTCTGCATCATTATGAACAAAAAACTGCTCACTGAAAATAAGAGCTATACGAAGAGAAACCATCCATTCTATTTACTACGTCATTGCTTGGTTTCTATTCTTTAACTACGCATTGATTCTAACAATGCTAGATACCTACACATTTCATATTGCGTAAATATTTAACCCGTGACTGACACATTATAAGCAGTGGAAGCAATCTTCATGGTTTTTAAAGTGTCTTAGTATCTATTAGACACAAATGATGAAATTAAGGCCTTTGACACGGTCTCCCACGGTATTCTCCTGGAGAAGCTGGCAGCTCACAGCTTGGATGGGCATACACTTTGCTGGGTGAAAAACTGGCTGGATGGCCGAGCCCAGACAGTGGTGGTGAATGGAGTTAAATCCAGTTGGCGGCCGGTCACGAGCGGTGTTCCCCAGGGCTCGGTTCTGGGGCCGGTTTTGTTCAACGTCTTCATCAATGATCTGGATGAGGGGATTGAGTGCACCCTCAGCAAGTTTGCAGATGATACCAAGCTGGGTGGGAGTGGCGATCTGCTCGAGGGAAGGAAGGCTCTGCAGAGGGATCTGGATAGGCTGGATCGATGGGCCGAGACCAACTGTATGAGGTTTAACAAGGCCAAGTGCCGGGTCCTGCACTTGGGTCACAACAACCCCAGTCACAGCTACAGGCTTGGGGAAGAGCGGCTGGAAAGCTGCCCAGCGGAAAAGGACTTGGGGGTGCTGGTCAACAGCCAGCTGAACATGAGCCGTCAGTGTGCCCAGGTGGCCAAGAAGGCCAACAGCATCCTGGCTTGCATCAGGAATAGTGTGACCAGCAGGAGTAGGGAAGTGATCGCGCCCCCTGTACTCGGCACTCGTGAGGCCGCACCTCGAATACTGTGTTCAGTTTTGGGCCCCTCACTAGAAGAAAGACATTGAGAAAGACAGTGAGGTGTCCAGAGAAGGGCAACGAAGCTGGTGAAGGGTCTAGAAAACAAGTCTTATGAGGAGCAGNGTGGCACTCCAGGGCCTAGTTTAGGAGTCATGGTGGTGTTAGTTGACAGTTGGACTTGATGATCTTAGAGGTCCTTTCCAACCTTAATGGTTTTATGATTCTATGGTTCATGATTCTAAACCTAGATGTAATTAGTAGTAGGAGTCATGTATTAGGCTATAAGAACACTTATTTCTCCTAGTCTTTTCAAATTTTGCTATTGTGGCATTGGTTAAAAAAGCATATAAAATCTGGCAAATTGAAAAGAATCCAACTTCTCCAATTTCCATCCATAGAGATTATAGCTAGCACTCCAGTGTGACTTTGGTTTAGATACCCCTGAGTTTTCTTCTTTATAGGGGACAATTTTTTTGGAAATTCAGGTTCTCTTCTCAGGCATCCAAAGTGAGTTTAGCTCCTCACTTCCTGAAAGTGGGAAGACAGTTAAAATAGAGGTGAATGAATGGGCAGTCAATGCAACAGCTCCAATATGGTGACACAGTGCTGAAATGATTTATTAGACTTCCAAAACCACAACAGTAAAGTCGGACTGCTAGAAACTGTAGTAAACCAGGACTAAGTCAGAAAAAAAGTAGACGTCAGCTTCTCTACAGCCAAATGTATGATAAAACCATAAAAACATACAGCCCTCTGAGAATACTTTGAGCTAACAAGGAATAACACCACCATGCAAAGCTCACTGATTAACTACAACCAACACTTGAGTGTAATTTATAAAGGATGCTTAGCCCTGAGAAGAGTGAGTTAAAGGAAAAGCTGAAAACAGTTTATATGTTAAAAGGCATTGTTTAAAACTGTTCTCATCTTTGTTTATGCTTACTACACCAAAACTAAATCTTCTCAGAATTTATTGCATGCTAACGAGAAAATTAATATTTTTAGTTAAATCCCACAGTTGTTTGCAAACTCCCAAGAGAACTAATTGCACTTTTAAATGAGTACACAACATTTGAATATTAGCAGGAACAATTAACCTCATATTGCTGTTTAACCTACTTTGCAGAACAACTTGAATCTTCCCTTTCATAATATTCATACTAGGTCAATAAAACAGCATAGAAGAAAAAATATCAGGTGTCATTTTGGTTTAGTATGGGAATCTGCAGTCTATCCATTGTGTTTCCTTCGGCATTCTCTTAAAGAATTTCATTTATTTTCAATGAAAAATACAAATTAGACTTTAAATTATTGGTGATAGTTTTAGAAAACATCTGCAAATTCAACAGTGTTTTGACTTCATACTACAAAGGTTTTTGTTTTGTCCCTTTCTTTAGCACCAAATGAACCTTCTGATCCTTTAAAAGAAGGACCTGTATTGATTTCCAATTTAGTATTGGAATTAAGAGAAATTATTGATACACAATGAGGTCTGGACAGGGTGTGGAGACAATGGCAGCCTCCTCCCTCCGAATCTTTCATAGAATCATAGAACCATAGAATCATTAAGCTTGGAAAAGACCTCTAAGATCATCAAGTCCAACCATCAACCCAACACAACCATGCCTCCTAAACCAGGCCCTGGAGTGCCACGTCTACACCTTTTTTGAACACCTCCAGGGATGACGACTCCACCACCTCTCTGGGCAGCCTGTTCCAATGCCTAACCACTCTTTTGGTAAAGAAATTCTTCCTGATGTCCAATCTAAACCTCCCCTGACACAACTTGAGGCCATTCCCTCTTGTCCTATTGCTAGTTTCTTGGGAGAAGAGTCCAACACCCGCTTCACTACAACCTCCTTTCAGGTAGTTGTAGAGAGCAATAAGGTCTCCCCTCAGCCTCCTCTTCTCCAAACTAAACAGCCCCAGTTCCCTCAGCTGCTCCTCATAAGACTTGTTTTCTAGACCCTTCACCAGCTTCGTTGCCCTTCTCTGGACACCTCACTGTCTTTCTCAATGTCTTTCTTCTAGTGAGGGGCCCAAAACTGAACACAGTATTCGAGGTGCGGCCTCACGAGTGCCGAGTACAGGGGCGCGATCACTTCCCTACTCCTGCTGGTCACACTATTCCTGATGCAAGCCAGGATGCTGTTGGCCTTCTTGGCCACTTGGGCACACTGACGGCTCATGTTCAGCCGGCTGTTGACCAGCACCCCCAAGTCCTTTTCCGCTGGGCAGCTTTCCAGCCGCTCTTCCCCAAGCCTGTAGCTGTGACTGGGGTTGTTGTGACCCAAGTGCAGGACCCGGCACTTGGCCTTGTTAAACCTCATACAGTTGGCCTCGGCCCATCGATCCAGCCTATCCAGATCCCTCTGCAGAGCCTTCCTTCCCTCGAGCAGATGGACACTCCCGCCCAAAAGCTTTCCTGTTTTCAAAAGCACCAATGTTTTGTATTATTCTAAACATGAAGAAATTGTCCTAAATTTGTCCCAGAACAAGGACTTTGTGTATAAGAAAACAATCTACAAAGTCCCACATTATTTCTATGAAAAATAAAGAATTCTTAAGTCCTTCCAGGCTGTAGCATTTACTGACACTATTGTAACAGTTTGTAAAATACACAACAGTTACCAAAGTTGTTTTTCTTTTCTCAGTATAAGAATATAAAATAAAGCAGAGATAAAAAACAGATCCATATTCTTATTTCCAAATGTTGCTCTGACACATTCACTAATCCTGGAAGCTTTTGTTTCACATAGGCGAAAGATTTTAAAGCCTTTGATATTAACCACACAATTCAAACTACCATAGATAACAGAGATTAAATGTATAGTCTTCACCTTACAGTTGCTCTGACTACATTTGTGAACTCCACACCACCACCTGTTACAAAACAAGACATCTAAAATGAAATCTCACTCCTTAAATCATCATGATTGCACTTTGAGAGGAAAAGGCAGACAAAAGAAAATCAAGAAGTTTCAAGAGAGCCTCTGTCACGCCTGATAAGACATTTAGGCTGTCTCACACAGAATAAATGTAACTGGACAGACAGATACAAATGAAAAAAATTTTTTTTTCTAAATGCCAGTGAAAACACCGGGATAAGTCATAGTAGCATTTCATTAGAGATTCTGATAATTAAGTGATCATTTAACCCAAGATATACTTTTAAAGTGTATACATTTGTCTACAATCGCATAAACTGTATGTGAGGTATCTCAAATTTACATCACCACATTGGCTCAGGACATACTTCATTCAAATAAAAATATGCTCAGCAGGATGTCACCTTGTAGAAGTTCTAAGCTCTGAGATGTAAGAAAAATCTAGCTTCTAAACACTAAAAAAAGCTATTTCTCATCTACACCTCAAGCCAGTCGGGTAGTATCAGTCATATCAATATTCTAACACACACTATTAGATGTGAAGGCCTCCTCTGCAGTATTTTAATAGGAATCGGAGGGGAAAAAAAAAAAAGGCAGCAAAATAAATAACTAGAGGAATCACTGCTATTTGTGATTTTGTTATTTTGGTTTCAGTTACATTTTCAACATTATATCGACGAGTGGACAGACAGAATGTGTTTCAAGGCTGCAGTAAGTACAGTATCAGGGGAGATCTTCTGACGTAGAATTACTTCTCTCTCTTCTTTATTAGCAAATAATATAAAATACATGTCCTTCTAGTTAAAAAAATTTTGCTCTCTCCAGGATCCTACATTTATTGGGGAAAAAACCCAAAACCTTAAGTACATAACCTATGTTTGCATCTCCTTCTTGAAATGGAACACTAAAAAGGATAATACAGAATATTTCGATTCACAGTATATGTCCCTAAACTCTTGCATTCAGATTTAGTATAACACAAAGGCAGTCCTTAACTGCTGTTTCCTTTGTATGCATCTCAATTCATCTGCAACATAACAACTTTGCAAATCACATACTAGCTTGATATAAGCTTTAATTACTATTCATCATAATCTTTCAATTTCCTGTAACTGTAAAATCCTAAGCTACTTAAAAATTAGGGGTTTTATACAGACAAAGAAATGCTGCATGTTCTACAAACCAAAATACACACTTTTAAAAATGTCCTTTGCTAAGATGAATTGATTTGCTTGTAATGGAATCTTATTCTGCTAAGATATCCTGTCTGAGTGTACACTGTGGGGTTTGGCATCTTTTGAGGATACATGTATTTCACATTCGTCTATCAATGATGTGGGTAGGCTTTCCAACAGTTTAAACAACACAGCAATCTGCATTTGAACATCTAACTGCTGAAAAACTGAACCTGACCACCCATGGACAGGTAATTAATCTTCAACTTCCCTTCCCTTGTCCCACAGTTAACAAGTTAATATGGATCACTTTCCTAAGGACTATTCTGATGGCAGCTTCCTGTATTTGCCAGAGGCATGCAAAAGTTTTCAGCCCTCTCCCTCCTCCACAATTATCACAGAAAGCTAATTAGCTCCTGGCTCATTCCGAGTGCTGCGTGCAGGGAATTTCCACATACTTCACATGCTAGTACAGCTTCTCTGTGACCCTTTAATCCCACATACCAGTTATATAGGGAACTAGGGTTTTCCAAAGAAAAGTACACGTCTTCAGTACCTCCCTGTCCTCAACTGCTTGCAGCCCAGGTATTCACCACCTGAAAACAATCCTGTGAGCAGTTTTTTGGATACTGATGTGAAAGTTGGGGGTTTTTTTCTCTGTTACAGTGAAAATTATTTTGTCTTGTTTTGATTCCTGCTGTCACAGTGTATTGAAAAGGGCTGGGATTTCCCAGGTCAGTGTTCCAGCCATTCTCTTGAGTCACATCTTGAAAGTAAACAGTAACCTCTAACAGTTAAATCTGATAAGGAGAAACACTTGGGAACTGCTGTGTCATTAGCTTTAAACATGAGATTTCCTTAATATCCTACACACCACTTATATCAGTCTTTAGCACCATGCCACATTTCTTTGTAGGCATAAACTTTCCTCTCTTTGGACAAATCCCTAAAAAAGATTTCTCAAAGCAAATTTAATTCACATAAGCATCAATTACAGTTACTCAAGTTACCTGAAGTGTATACTTCTGTATTTCATCCAGAACAAATTCCACTTCTTTTGAGGTTGTTAATGAGGCAAGATTCCCACTTAAATTGTAGCAATACAGTTTGGCATTGTCATAGCTTTCACGACTAGAATTTATGCGGAGGCAGGCATCTCCAATATGACTCCATCCTTCCCCACACAGATGAGCTAGTGTAAAAAGCATACGATTAAAGCTGATTTGAAAAAACTTTTTAAAAACCTGAGGGAGTCTGAATTTTATCTTCCTGAGATCATAATTCAAAATACATCCCACACTCAATTTCCCTTTTCACATCACGTAAATTCTAAAACGCCACGTAGTATCATATTGAATAGCCTATTTTTATGAAAAGAAACTTTTAACAACTTATAAAATATTTAAGGTATATGCTAAGTTTCAGCACAACAATATTGTTATAACACTATTTCTTCCTTGTATTCAGATTCGAGCACAACTAAATATTAAAGATGAGATTATGTAGATAATTAATAGCGCTTTAACCAATGACTTTACTAAACGTTATGTAAATTTCAAAATCTGAAAACAACTGTCCTAGAATTAAGAGATCACAACTTTATCCTATCTTTGCTTTATCTTCCTATCTTTACATTTAGATTTGCCTAAATACAAATGCCATCAGAATGATAGGAAATTCAGATAACGTCTTAGAAAAATATTTCCTCTTCAACATATTTCAGCATTACTCAGATTCAGATAACTATTAAAAGATGAGTAAGTAATTCAGAGCAACTGTTGTAGTTGATCTTTACAAAGATTACACAAATGCAGTTTTAAACTGCATAAAATAAATTGATTAAAGTTATTTAATGAATAATCTCTGAAAAAAACCCTGTGTTCATTAACTTCATCTGGACATAAAGATCAAATGGAAAAGGTTCTGCTATCCAACTGCATATATGTAGTCATGAATATGAATTACAGAATAAATATTATTTCAGAATGTTAACAGTCACCTTCTGAGAATATTTTATATTAGCATTTTAATATTCAATGCTTCCCTAGTATTACCAACATTAGACAATCAAGAATCTAGATCTCAGGCCCTATCTGCACAGGAAAACTGAAGTATAATAGATGTACAATTTATAAGATAAAACCCCAGCTAGCAAAAGTAACAGTGTCAGTGAATATGTAACAGTAAAGGACTCAGTATGGCAATTCAGCTCTGCACTTGGTGATCCCCACAGGCCAGAACTCGTCACTGGCTTGTGCAGAGGTACATGCCATTACACCTTCGCTAACATTATTATCTCTCCTAACAAGATTAAAGGTAGCATTGATAGATCAATCAGTGATGTAATTACATCTGTGTTCACCTGCACAGGCACGGTCAGGTGGGGAGAGTCGGCATGAGTAAAACAAATCTGGGTCTACTCATGGAACAAATATTCTTTGGCAATAATGGAGGAGATTTACTCAGTTTTGAAAACAACTATAAAAAGGAGCATTGCCACCCCACAGCCCTTACCAGGTAGTGCCTGGCACTCCTGCTGCCTCTGGTCCCACTGGCAGTTCAGGTGTAGCGAGCAGCTTTTGCAGCTCGTCAGTTTGTTGCAGATCTGTTCATTCCTCACGTGACATTTGGTGTAGTTTTTAACTGACTATAAAAACAAAACAGACAAAACAGCATCTCAAATGTATGTCAAACTATTAACAAACCAGAATTCAAAACTGAAATACACAGCAGGTGGATCCCTTCCAGAAAACCACAGCCACCTAAAAGCTAGGTTGAATTTAAGCTCTTTGTCTAGATTCCCTTATCAGTCACAGAGAGTATGAAATGCATCTCTAGAGCATAAATCACCCCACCTGTCCTACAGGACTCACTGTTTGTGGGTCAAACAGTACTTTGAAGATGTCACTTCCCTGTATAGAGCCCAGGAAGAGCTTAAATAACTAAACTAAACCTCTATTTCTTAGATAGTTCAGGGATATGCTCTTACTAAATTATTTCATCCTATGCATGTTAGAGTCAGCAAAATAATAAAACAATATAAAAAATGGCTCAAGATCCAGGTGTAAAGTAATTACACGTCATTGACTGATGGTGCAAGAATATGCTCTACTTTGTTTTATCTGGATTAAATGAAACAAAAATAGGAGCTATAGACCAGTAGTCACAAAATGCAAGAAGCATTTGTCAAAAATTTCAATCATTGTTTTACAGATTTAACTGCAAACCTGTATGCAACATAGCTAGTATAAAATTTACAGACTCTACAGGAAACCATTTTGTCAAACAGTGACACAAAACCAGGAATAACACTATTCCTTTGGATCTTAGTATACAAGAAAAGGAGTAAACACTGAAGGAATTTTTACTTGGGTTTGGTTTGGTTTTTTCCTGAACACCGAGGTCTTCCTTTCCAAGTTAGGCGTTTTGAATACAAGTCTTCTTTCTTCCCCCTGCATAGTACTTTTAATTAAGTCATAATATTGATACCTTATTTAATAAACTACCCAAAATTCTCAGCCAATTCATCAGCTTATCCATAAGGCTGTCTCTACTAACTTCATTTCAAGGTAATAATTAAAAATAAGTCCTAATACAAGACAGAATACTGTCATACTCACAGAATGGTTGAGGTTGGAAGGGACCTCTGGAGGTCATCTTGTCCAACCCTAACAACGCTTGCCTCTCTCTAACAACAAAAGATTCATTCATGCATAGTAGCAAAAATGGATTACACTTAGTAAATGTATGGTTTACATGACAATTTTGGTTGCTTTCCTTTCTAATAGTCTCCTGGAGTATGATAAAGCACATCGAAAGGGGCAATATGACAATAAGTTACACAGTTGTTGGCACTGGAATGATAATGATGATAGGGCATCAACCTACTGCAGTCAGGAGGGAAGACAGCCAGGCTCCTTTTTTTTTTTTAAAGTCCTGAAATAATGCAATTGTTAAAATGTATTTTCAATCTCACACAGGACCAGCTTCATTCCTGCTGAAGAACACCGCTGTTTAGGGATTTGTTTGTTGCCTTTATTGGGTCAGATGCCCATCAGTGATCTTATAAAAGGTACTCACTATTTTTTCTGGTTTATAAGAAAGGCTACTGTGAAGCAAAAAGAGAAGCGTTTCTAGAAGGCATCTACACCACAGTATGAAACAGAGCGAAAGGCAATGCCATAAAGTAATAGACTGTCTATCTAGGCCAATAAATGCATACCAACAGTAAAGCACAAAAAGCCTTCGGTACAAACCCACATTTAGTTTCACTCAGTCATGATGCATATTCACAAAACTGCTTGAGAGATGCTTTAAAGTGAATTTTAGAGCACAAGTAACCACCATCTGCTCATTTACAATACCCAATACCTCAATACTCACTGTTAACACTTCATGGTGACATAGCCAAAATCCTTAAGCATTCAGATTGTCTTTGAAAATTATATACTCTTTAGTGATATTACATACAGATTACAATTTTCCAACTGAACCAAGGTGTTTGTTTTATTAGTTTCTAATTATGAAGCTTGTTGTGCGCTGGTTATTTAATGTTTAAAATAAAATTCAAACTACTAGTGACTATTCTGTAATAATGTTCTCCATTGTATTCCCTTATTCCCAGCACTTATTTCCCTTAAATCCAATTTAAACATTGCTTGCCTGAAAATCTCATTAGTTCAATGTAGATGTGAATCCAATAGGTAATTCATATTAACCCAATATTAAGGTTATAACTTAAGCTACCAAAACCAAATGAAATTCAGAAATATGACAGCCCATCTGTTACTGAAGTTCTATATTGCTGTAGGATATTTATAATGTTTACACGCCAAAGCATGAGTAAATCATGTTATATATAAAGTTTCCCACTTATGTCTGATTTACTTAGATTTTTTTAGCACTGATCTTGCTATGGTGCTATGCAGACAGACTTATGAACTGCAGTGATTTTCTGCATACCCAGCGTAGAATGAAAATATTGCAGTAGTTTATCTTAAAATTTTGGAAATTGCTGTTAAATAATGTACCTCTCCTCCTCCTCCTGGATTTTTCAGGTTAACAGTATAATCTTGTCTAGTTTGCCTAGAATAACTGCAAATTATTAATCTAATGGATTTGCTATTATTTCTCTGAAGCTACTCCCAAATCTTACTATTGCATAGTCCTTAGCCTTAAATTTTCTTTTTTCCCCTCCAAGATAAATTTGATTTTATTCCTTCTACTACTTTATACATCTCCTCTTGACTATTCTTTGAATTCCTCAAATGTAGGCACACTGCTATGATTATTATTATTGGTATTAGTGTAGCATCCAAGGACTCCCATCATGAAAGACAACGTTAAGTTTCTGGAAGCGGTGCAAGCGTTACAAAAAGACAATGATTCTTGCCTTTAAGGCACTGTGTAAAAATATTTAACAATGTAGGACTATAGCTCTCTTTGAAGCATCCTCTAGTATCCTGTATCCCTAGCAAGATGCTCTTTATCATATCCTTCATGGGTTCTACAATGTTTAGTTTATGTTGCCACACTCAGATATAAAATACTTTTAAATCACGTACCAATTTGGGCTGTATTTAGGTTACTTACATCAACTGGGGCTGTATCATATTGCATGTGTGGAGACCAACACACAAGAAATTCAGAGACTGATACTGGAGGTAAGGATCTGGTTGGTCACAGGTACAGAAGGAACACGTCCCCCTTGTAGGAACACATCCCCCTTGTAGCTTTTGAAAGCAATGAGGCTTTCAAAAATGCAATACAGACTGGTTGCAGGAATACTTCAGCTGTACCTCTTCCCAAGTCCACTTGAAAAGATACAGAGACCATAAGAGACCATAAGTCTGACCAAAAAAGTATTACATTCATGTGCCATTGCCTGGTGTTCTTGATCCCAATTGATTAAGTGTTCTCAATTTATTCTGCCCTCCCATATGTCTGCTGTTTGTTACAATAAAAGAGTAGGCATTTTAACAAGCTTAATGTGAAGATTCAGAATAAGAGCTCAAATTTTATAAGGAAAGTGGTTTCTTTCAATTTTTTTCCAAGCACTTGTATGGTTTTGAAAAGAAAACATTTTCTCTCAATCAACATTTTTCAGGTAAAGTTAATTATTATATTACTGCTGCATTTCAAGCCTTCAAAATACTTTCCTTTAGTAATAAGGGAATAAATTACTTTATTTGCAAACTTTTAGTGTGGACAGTTAACATTTCTATAAACTGAAGGATTATAGGCCAACATTGTAGACAACCAGTGGACCATATTATTACAGCTACCCTACCTGCAGTGATTACTTCAATTTTTACTGTAGAGGAGTAAGACAACGGAAGGGGAGAAGAAAGTAATTTCTTGTTCATTCCTGAGGCTTGCCTTTCAGGACTGCAGTTTGGATCTGAAGTGCAGTTTGGTGTGGAGCCAGGAAATGGGAAGAGTTATTTTGAGGTTATAAAGAATCAAACACAATTTGTTTTGATAACTAGTGCAAGCATTTCCCATTGTTTCCCAAAGAACAGGGTGAGGGAGGAGACAAAGTGAGTTGAACAAAAAATGGTAAAAAAAGACGGAGAAGGGAAAACCTTCAAAATCCTTTCACATCATAAATATCAAAAAAGAAGTCAACATATTGTCCAGTAACAACCTAAATGTGCACACAAATATTTTTACGTTTTTCAGCCTATAAGTCTGTCAGCACTGGAGCCAATCACAAATATAAGTGGCATGGTACTTGTCCAAGCCCAGCTCACCCTCCTCTTTCTCAACCACATTGTTTAAAGAAGGCTGGCAAGCAGGAGCCATTCCAGTACTTTCAGGGCTTCAATGCAATCACACATTTTCAATGTACCTGCAAAAATAAAACAGCTTTATGGCCATAACGTGGACTTGCTATATTGCTATCCTTAAAAAATTATTAGTCTTAATATATTAAGGCTCTCTGCCACTTTATCAACTAATATTTTGCTCCATTTCTGAAAAGCAAAAACCAATTGATAAAGTAAATATTTTTACTCTAAAATTCAGGCACTCTCTGGTCTTCCTCAGTAAAGTAAGCTTTGTCTTTTGTTGCAACTGATGGGCCCTCTTCAGTCATTTACCATTTTATTTGCCACAAGGTACAAAAAGATTTTTGCTTTCCTGGCATGGCTCCTCCCTGAGGAGCAGACCAATTCTTTGCTTACTCTTCCTTGCTACTATCTAAAGAAAAATGACACCTTGTAAAGGTGCAGCATTTTAAAAAGAAATTAATCTCTCCCCCAAAGCCTTTTTTTTTTTTTTTTTTTTTTTTTTTTTGGTAAAAACTGGAAGGTAAAATTGTAAAATTAACAGCTTTTCCTGAGAATATTTCCATTACAAAATATTAATAGTCAATTTTATGAATACAATCAGCAAGAAGGTATCATTCTCACAGTACGAAAGATAAAGCTTTTTATGTGCAGATGTACGAAGCGAATACAGTTTCGTAAACATATTAAGCAGATCCAGATCTGGTGGTCTTCCTCTATAAAGAAACAGGCAAAATGCATCAGAATCAGTGAGGACAGGAAGACGCTTAGGATATTACAGAGTACAAATGAAAGTGTCAAAGTGCAAGATCAATATAATAGACTTAAGGGCATTGAACTGCTAGTAAAAGTCAATACAATCTACTCCACAAAAATCAGAAATATACCACAAGCAGGACACAGAACTTTTTTTTGAAAAAGCAAAAGGAAGGAAGATGTGAGACAGAGAAGCTAAGGAAAAAAGGCAGATATGAGCATGACAGAAAGCTGTTTCTCCCAATTTTAGAAGAGGAAAGAGTGATATGTAGTGCTTAGAGGGACACACATGCAACACTATTAGGTTTTACAAGTCAACCAAAATATTCCTGTTTAAATTTCCATCTTTGACGCAGATATCCAATGAATGGGAGAAAAAGAATAGGTACATCAATATCTTGTTTCCTTCTTTGTGACAAAGTCTTATACAATGTTCTATGTTTCAAAGCTGAAAACAGCCCTGGACTAGATGCAAGAGGCTCCATGAAAGAGCTTGAAAGAGGAAGTTATACAGATATTAGTACGTCATATTTCATGAAGTCTGTACTTGGCATAAGACAGTATTAATGACAGTATTATAGTTGCTTTTGCCCCTAAGGCAAATCAGTATCTGTATTTGCATGTTTTTGAAAAAAGGTAGAGTAAGCGATCTTACCATTTTTAGCATCCATCAATCTCAACAAAGATAAAAGTTAAATAACTTTTTCTTTTATTTTATAAGCACTACACTTTATTATGGAATAACTCAGGGTATTATGTAAAACCACTGGAAGCAGCTTGAGGAATTTCAGTGGTGTAATTTCTTAAGGCAACCTTCAAAATCCACATTATAACAGACAAAATCTCTAATAGATATAGTTAATGGTAGAAAACACACAACAAGGCACTACTGCTAGCATGCTGTTCAATCTACTCACAAGCCAAATTTCAGTACCATCTTGAACCACACCACATATTTTAAGTAAACTGTTTCCCAGGTGGACAAGACAGGATAAGCATCCACCCCTCAATATTTGCATCAGATATGATGGGGTCAACTAAAACCATAGTATGCAGAAGTATCCCACTTATGAGAGTTTTTATGGCAGAAAAATAAACCAGCTTGCTAGTGCTGAAATGAGCCAGACCTCCAGAATGATCTGGCATTGCAAGCCTCTGCTTGCAATTACATCAGATATGAGTGTAATGATATACACCTTGATGATCCATAAGGCTGCATAGTAGTGGAATATAGTGTCCTGTTAATGTGCTGACTCACATCAGATGGTGAGCATAAGCAGGTATATGTGTATCATGAATGCATTAGTACTACTTATGAAGTCCATCTGTCCAGAGTTATTTCAGGGAAATTTCCATATTTTAAAGCCCTTCCAATCAGCAGAACAGTCACTGCTTTGCAAATATCTATGACCACGAGGCCAATGCCAAACTGATTGCCAACATATCTTTAGTACGCTGGCCAGTTTCCATGAAGCAAAAGCAACAAATTCTAAAACATTATTGTCTGTCTCATCTGGATGGCCTATGACCTAAGTAATCAATCAAGGTCTTTGTACAGCTGCAAAAATGGGGTTTTCTCCTTGGGATGTTTCTGAGTCTACAGCTTGTTATCCCATATTACCATCACCTACTTTCACAACATTTTCATTTTGTGGGCCTAGTCCAGAAGTAACAGTCTATGAAAATGGATAATCAGCCTGATCCATCCTGTTTCTCCACATGGTGCCATTCTGTTGATGCTGTTTTGGTGGGTTTATGTCAATAGCTGCAAAATTCTGTCTCCATCGTCTCCCAGCCAATATACTAATTTTGCAACAGCCACCTTCAACTTATGATAGTAACTCTTTTCAGAAATCATTTTGATGAATTTTCACTATCCCATTCTTTAGTAACTCCACTAACAGCCTTTGCTATCCACTTCAAACCCTGAATAAAAGACAGGAAATGATATAGAGAAGACTGATGCATCAGTTGCTAATTTGCTGACAATCTTGGTCATGAAAGGTTGTCAAAGAAAGATACTGAACTGAGAAGCTTGTGCTAAAATACCCAGTGCTCCACATTTATTAGGGATGAAGATGGCCTGCTCCTTAGTAACTGTTCTTTGCTTAAGAGTTGAAAACCACAGTTAGAAAATTGGCACCTGATATAGTATAATGTGTTAGGAAAGGAAGAGCCCTTGAAGATCACAAAGGAAACTAACCATTAGTGCCTGGAATGTGAAATCACTCTGACAGACTTATAACATGGCTACTGATGAATTTGGGTCTGCATTGCTTTTATTAGTAGTGACTAGCTACAAATGCCGGTGATTAGAGCTGGATCTACTCACTTTGAATGGGCAAGATTTGAATCAGAGTCAATCCAACTCACACCTTAATTTGTCTGTCTGGAGAACAAGATTGATTTGCATCAGGTTCAAACCAGAGAGCAAGCTATTTTTACTAATGGAAGTGTGTAAAAAAAGAATTTTGAACTCAAACATAGCCAGGTGTCTGGAGCTAGCTGAAAAATACAAGGAGGCAAAATTTATAAAGCTAAAATACTATTACAAGCTTGTCAAAAATCAAATGAACAAGCAAGAGATTGCAGCAGCTGGTGGACAACAACATAAAGCGTAAAACATGGCACTAAGCAATACTAAAAATAGAAAAATATAAACTTGTATGAATCTATATGTTCTTATTGCTTGTCTATACAAAGATCAGAACAATCTTACCAAATGATCACAAGCCAGTTAATCTCATGGTGACAGAGACTCATATTTCTTTAAAAGAGATGACATGTAACTCCATGACTTAAAGAAAACCATTTCTATAATGATCAATAATCAGAATACCAAGACTAACGAGACTGACCTGGTCCTGTTTGAAAGTGAAAAAAATGAACAGCCACCCTTCATGGGATTCCACGGTTTCTGCCTGCATACTGTACACCACATATGCACAAAATCCAAGTTGATAATGACTCTGGGACATTCCAAATGTCATTATTTAGGAGATAGTAGTATTATCCTGAGAGATATACAGTGGGATAACACAATCCTAAAGAATACATTAATTTTTTTCCCTGGAATAGATATCTTTGCTGCAGTCCAACTCTGCCCTCTGCAACATTTTTACTGCAAAAGCCAGGCAAATATGTTTATGTTTGTGTTCAAAACAAGCTACTATTAGTCTACTATACCTCCTTCATTTGCTGCATCGGGCCTCTGGTTTAGCTAGAAAAGAAACAGTATTAATAACATGATTGTAAATTTGCAAAGACTCACCATGCTACAGTTACTATTTGCTGAAATGCATTTCTTGTCATCACACCACTGGCACCCGTTTGTATTCGCAGTACAGCTTGCACAGTCTGCGTATCGGTAACACCTGTCATCTGCAGCAGCTGTAATACACATGAAAGTCAAAAAGAAACATCGCACAGAAGGAGAACACCACCACATTTTAAACACATGCTTACAGTATTTTCTGTTACATCCTTCATTTGAACTCTAGCCATTCATAAAGGTTTAAGTTACTGTAGGAAATTAATTCTATTCAGTTAATAAGATTTACTCCTTTAAAAATTCCTTTAGTAACAACTATATTTGAAGGTTCATAAGTCTCATATCAACTCAAGGATTATTCACTGATTTGCAGCATACAATCTCTCTTAGCACAGTGCACAAATTAAGAGTATTGGAAAGTTCCTTAAACTATTCATTCTTCACTCCTTTAACACAGAAGAAAGATTTTCTTCAGATGAAGGTTTCTGATAAAAATATTAGATTGCTATGCAAGAAGACAATGGTAAAAGTAGTAGATAGAAAAAAAATCTAAGACAGATATTAGCAACACACGGACATTTTAAGTCTTTATAAATTAATTTATAAACCTAACAATGATTGGTAAGTTACAGTTCTGCCCTTTCTCTACAAAAAATATTTGAGGAAGAGTTCATGTTAAATTCTTAATACAAGCCTTCAGGACTTGGACTGAAATTTAAGTTATTTAAAACAATTTGGGACACAAATGATTACTTCTGTTTAAAGGAGGCAAAAATTTGAAAAATCACAATGACCCAAAATAGGAGACTTCCTACCATCTCCTAGACCGATTACATGTGCAGTTTGGCTTCTTTAGTCCTGGGATCATGCAAGTTTAAGAGATTCTCTTGCCAGGGAAGCCTCGCTATCCAAGAATTGATCTGTTGAAAACCCACTCAAATTTCTGCTTATCTTTTAATATTGACTATCAGCAGTTTCTCAGATGATACTGTCAACCAACAATTGAGCCAAGTGGTATAAAAGAATATATGAAAAATCAGCTTTTGGCAGAATATTACCACCTGAAACTGGAAGGATTTGACAGCAGGGAAACAGCGCTGTCCACACAACTTCTTTGGAACTGGAATTCTACACACCTCGTCTCTTGCAAGTTTAGTGGTAGTTTATTCCCACTGCAGCAGCTGTACTTTAGAAACTGCTCTTTTTTATTTTCCTTCAGCCTGTCTGTGCTTTGTTTTGTTTGGTTTTTTTAAACACCTGTTGATATGATCAGCTTTTTATAAGATCCACTTTCATCTGTATTACTTTTGAATTTAGAGTCTCAAGATTTTTCTGATTTTTCTTTTTATTAAGAGCTGAAACTTTCTAGACTCTAGATCTCTAAATGTTATGAAACTGTACAAAAGCAGTTCTTCAGAAAGCTTTACCTGGATAACCTTTTTCTTATATAATGCACCTTTTTTCCAAGTTTGCAATATATCCTTTTCAGAAACAAATAAAAGCTAACAGAAAAATAAACTGTCTTGAAGCGCTGATAAATAGCAGAGCTAATAATTTTTTAACAAACATTAAAATCAGACTGGCACTTTAATTGCATGGTAGTTTGTACATGTAGCACACAGCCAAAGTTTGGTCAGAAATTTTATAATGTGGTGAAAGGAAAGATGCACAGAAAAAATACCAGGTGTATGTAGCAGGGATGCATATTCTGTTCATGTGAAGTATAAGAACGACACTTTCACTAGCAATTTATTTGTGACAAGACAAAATACTTAGGAATAGGGTGCAACAGTTATTTATAACACTAAATTGCTGTTTCAAACAATATAGCTATCACAATGCCGCACAGAAATTCACATGACAAACTTGAACCCATTTTGACATACTACAGCAAAGGGCTTCTTTGCCTCAAGTTTGTTTCCAGCTGTAACTGTACTATATTCTCCTACACAAATGCTCCTATTTGACAGGTAATCTACTTGAAGCAGTGATGCTTTCCCTCTTTCTTATTGGTACATACAGACATGAGAGTGCCATATGCCTGTAACGCCAGATATCACTTGCAGCGCCCATCTGTGCTCTGGCTGCTATATGCTTTCTTGGAATCAGAAAAATATGAAGGCATATATGCGTGTGTGTATCCCAAAACAGGAGAAGGTGGAGAAAGAGGAAAATTAATTCAGTTTCAATATTTCAAAGCTCACCCTTTTATAAATGCTTCAAACACAGAGCCAAATCCAATCTAGTCATTTTCCGCTTTAGCTCCCCAACGAAGCAAATTCTTCTCTTTGAATCCTCTTATGTTTTGTATCCCTTAGCACCTTAAACTTGTGCTCTTTTGCACCTACTTCCCTGTGTTTAAAATTCAAAAAAATTCCAGAACTGAATGATTTTAAAAATTAATCCATAAATCTCTTGCATTGGGTATTCTCAGAGAGGAACAGTCTTAACTGTCCAATCACTAGTTCCACTTGGTTGGTTTTTTTAGGGGGCATTTGGGGTTTTTTTCCCCCCGACCATCTCCTACATCGTATTGCAAATCTCACATTGTAAGACTAGAATTTGCTTACCTGTTTTCTTAGGACATTTTGCTCTAAGGATGTTATTAGCATGTCCAGATTCCCAGGATTCACAATGTTTCTTGTTCCACAGACACCTTATCCCTGGACGAGCATTTTTACACAGCTCTTCATCTCTGAATGCTTCACAGTTTGGAGGCTTGTACACAAGGATGTCATTCAAAAGAACACTTGAAAAACCTCCAAATATATACATGGACCTATTAGGAAAAAGCAAGTAAATATAACTGCTATTGTAGCTCTAGATATATTTTCTTGATTTCTTTAGCTGTCTTGATACACAGTAAAAAAAGAACTGTGCTGGTTTTGGCTGAGAAAGTTAATTTTCTTCACAGTAGCTAGTATGGGGCTATGGTGTGGATTTGTGCTGAAAACAGTGTTGATAACACAGGGATGTTTTAGTTCCTGCTGAGCAGTGCTTACACAGAGTCAAAGCCTTTTCTGCCTCTCGCACCACCCCACCAGCGAGTAGGCTGGGGGTGCACAAGAAGCCAGGAGGCGACACGGCTGGGACAGCTGACCCCAGCTGACCAAAGGGTATTCCACACCATATGATGTCATGCTCAGCATATAAAGCTGGGGGAAGATGGAGGAAGGGGCGGACTTTCAGAGCAATGGCGTTTGTCTTCTCAAGTAACCGTTCCGTGAGATGGAGCCCTGCTTTCCTGGAGATGGCTGAACACCTGCCTGCTGATGGGAAGGAGTGAATGAATTCCTTGTTTTGCTTTGCTTGCGTGCGCGGCTTTTGCTTTACCTATTAAACTGTCTTTATCTCAACCCACGAGTTCTCTCCCTTTCACTATTCTGATTCTCTCCCCCATCCCACTGAGGGGGGAGTGAGCGAGTGTCTGTGTGGTGCTTAGTTGCTGGCTGGGGTTAAACCACAACAATAACACATAATATTATAAAAAACATTCTTCACCTCTCTCTAATAAAGACTCTGTCAGTGGTTCCATTAAAAAGATTGATAAGTTTTTCAATGTATTTCTCCATGGAAGTTTAGACTAACAAAAAAATTGCTCCAAGTACACTGTGCTATATGTATTAGTGAGTGACATATACCAAACGTCTGGAAAGAAGAAATTAGAGCCTTGGAGGAAACTACTCATTTTTGGAGTTAGATAATGAGAACAGAGTGTGAAATAATGGGCTGCAGGAAATGAGAACATTTTTCTTCAAGAAGATTTCAAAGACAGACAGTAATAACTGGCAGATAGATATTTCTCTTTGGTAACATTTCCGGTGCAGTAGCTGCTGACATCAGAACCAGAAGACTAGACTTGAGACCTTAAGAACAGCCTCAGGTAAAAGATAATAAAAAAGAACCTATATATCTGTTGTGTCATATACTCGTAAAACAGACTTAATCATACAGTTACCAATAGCAGAAATCTTTGGAGAGTGTCTCGTATTGCACTTTTTTGTACATAAAACCCTATATAAAAATACCATTAAGTTCAAGGAGGGAAAAAAAGGCATTTTCACCTTGAATCTAATTCATTGAAAGTGACAATTCTCAAAGTATCAGACATAGCTTAGATGTCTTAAAACAACAGAAATCACCGCTTCCTGAATTAATTAATTCCAAGCAATTTTCTCTTAATGGAGTAATCTGTTCATTGATTAATTTCAAGTGCTCTGTGTACAGAGTTACAACTTACTGCTATTTTTGTTAAAATCAGTATTTGTAGTATGACTTATCGCCTCCATTATTTCTGACCTATACAACATCCATATGTAGAGGATCTGTAAGTTGCCCGCATATACTGAAATACTGAGTTTATCAGCATGACGGATAATGTAGAAGAGGAATGATCAGCAGTACAATGATCTGTAGTACTGCAACTGTCAGATATTAGGCCATTTGGCAACCAGCAATAGTAAAACTGACACAAGTAAACAGCAGAAATTTCTTTAGACCTGACTACAGTTTTCTACAAATTTTCCACTAAAAAGGAGATGTTTGTCCTGCAATTTTATCTTTGGGGGTTGGGGTGGGGGAAGTAGAGAGTTCAGCCACCAAATCCAACAAACTCCAGATCTACTCCATCTCCTGTGTCTAGATGATGAAGCTTTATTGAGCTCCTCTACTCAACAAACGACATGAAAGTATGCTACATTTTACAGAGGATAAGCAATATACTTAATACAGTCTAGATGCTGGCAGGCTTTTTTTCCTGCAAGTAGTTAATGATGATCCCTGTATCAGTATGTTCAAAATCTTGCTTTTTCCAAGAAAATTTTAGTTACATGTTTCTGATTTTATGATTGTAGAAGAAGAAGGAATTATAGCATGCTGCAAAGAGAAAAAGATTTCTCCCGTTACACCTAAGTGAGGATTATAGTTGGTACTGAATTTCAAATTTAGTGTAGTTCATAATATTGAAGAAACACCTCAGTACACTAGGGGGTTCATATAAAATGCAATTGAATAGATACCACAGCATGCCAAATTGATAATTAGCCGTACCGACTACCTAAGACAAGCAAAGTCCCTGATGAGTACTATTTTTTATGTTAATAAATTACATCAGCTGTATATCATTGAACCATACTTCACATAGGTATAATTTCTGCCACAGTTTTTATCATTCAGAAAAAACAGTCAGGAAAATTTAAAATACGCTTCATTTACCCATTACTGACAACAGCAGTGTGACCAAATCTGTTGACATCTCGATGCAGATTAGGTTTTGGTAAAATCTTCCATTCATCACAAGCTGAAAGACAAAACAAAATCATATGAAAACATATATTAAATCATTTCAAAAGTTTTCAGCAAAATATATGCAAAATGGATTTTATCAGACACTCTTTTGCATTTTAAGTATCAACTAACTTCATTGCCTATTTACTCTCCTTTCCCAGAGGGATCAGTGCAGGTAACCCCTGGTGTCTCCATTGTAAAAACAGACCATCTATACCTCATGACCTTCAAATGGTCTTAACATGCTTTCATCACCTCCTGGTCTCACAAACTCTGAAACAAAATTTGACTGACGTATTTAAAACCATTCTTAACATTAGTTTCTAAGGTTTTTTTAAATTGTTCTGCAAAATCAGCAGGATTTGTCAGACTTTTTTTTCCCTGTTGTCACTAGGTGAAAGCTAAGCTGCTTTTTTCTACTGCTAATAACCCGATTTATTCTGCTGTTTAAACATGTTATTTATTTGGACTTCATAGGGTCCTTCTAGGGTCTTTATTTGCAGTGATATGCATTTATCAACGTACATCACCGATCAGTGATATACACACTTTCAGTCTTTAAACACACTCCATTAATGCCATTTTGTAATTTTTGGTCCTTCTTTTCATTTCTTTTTAAGTAGACTTTGAATTTTTAGGTAGATCCCCCTTTTAAATGCATCACTGATTGATTTTCTGGAGAAAGGATTAATATGCATAAAGGTTCTTCTACACTTCTAGAAGTCACAGGATTTGAGTACACTGCAGTCACTAGTTCTGAGAAGCTATATTTGCATTGCTCGAGAATACATCAACAGGTACTCTTTTTAGATGCATTTGTTAAGGAAGTGCTCCAAGAACCTGCCAGCAACACTGATCTATCATGGCATTTATCAGGGCCAGAGGACAGTCACAGAAGTGTCCCTTTATTATACAGTTCTCTGCCTTCACAGACCATTTCAACACCCACAATGACAACCACTGCCATCATTGTCATCAAGTGATCAGTAATACTGCCCTAACATTACACACCCTCAAAGTAGCCAAAGGATTTCAATTCATATGTATTTCATCGAACATCTCCGACAGTAAACATTTCTATTCATAAGTGCTTTAAGATAAACTACCACTGCTCCAGCTGTGCAGCCCATCCCATTATCGTCTTACTTTTGGTATCTTCATTTAAGTATGCTACTAATTACTTTCCTTTCACCAAGTATTTGATATGAATGTTGTATCACTATCTTCACTTCAAATTAACTATTCAAACATATTTCTTTTAGTACTGCTGTAGGAGCATTTACAAATGTGTTTTTGGTGTGGTTTCATTTTTCTGTCCTGACTGGGATTTTAGTTCTTTAGAACAATCAGTCCTTTCTTCGTTATTTCCTACTTGAACTTTACTGACTTCAAATATTCAAATCCCACAGTAACAGAAACAGGGAGCAGGTAGAGATTGAAACTTCAAGGAAATCCCTTTAAAATGGAGCGAAGAAAGTACTTTTCTACAGAGCAGGCATTTCTGGAATTTGTCATCATAACAGGTTTTGGAGACAGCGTAAACTTTCAGGATAACTTTCATATCAAACAGATGGTTACAGTTTTCTCATTAAAAAAAAAAATCTGCTATACACATAAAAGATACGGATTAAATCCAAAGTTGAAAAGGAGTCAAAGGGAGAGACACCTCTCCAATTTAATCCAAATAAAAGTGTAGCTTTATTTACATATATATATATATACACACACACACACACACATATATATATTTAGGTCTTTGATAGTTATATTGTCCTTTCAGATATTCTCAATGAAAACTTACTTTTATTTTGCCTTAAGTGGTTTGAAGCCAGAATAACAAGATGACACTGTTTCTTTTAAACCAGTCAGTCGCAAAGCTATCAATTTGGACACAACACAATAAAAATGACCTATTTGCTCAGCATACTCTCCATAATATACAGAAGTAAATAGAGTACATGCCTGTAGAAGCTGCACAGTCAGAGTTAGTATCACAAAGAAACAGAAGTGTCCTATAGAGGCCAACAGTCAGAAAAGGTCGCTGGCATACAGCAGGACTGTGGGGAGCATATCTGAAACCCAACTGTTTCCAGGGTCTTAATGCAATTATTACACAGGTTGATTTTTACCTACTATTGCTGAATTCATTTACCTGTAAGACTCCAGTGACAAGCACATCTAAATAAGGTATACTTACTTAATTTTAAAATTTGGAATAATTTATGCAAGTTATAGATATGATTAAAAAATAAAGTAATATCACCACCAGACCACATATTTAAAGGAAGTCTGCTTAAGGTTAAAAAATAAAAAAACCAAAAAGAAACCCAAACAGCCATCCTCCCTCCCTCCCCAGCTTAAAACAACAAAAATGGATATTAGAAAATCCAAGAGGGACAAATTGTCCTCCAGGCTGGTGTCACACAGAGCCTAAGTCACTCTAACTGCTGACTACGCTCGTCCTGTTCTCATTCCCACTGTCAGAACAGTTCATCTCTGCTAGTGCTGCTGTTCTGGCACTTCTAATGCAGAAAATTATTCACAGCAGCACTTTGCCCAGTTACCTTCCTGTTAGCATATCATGCTGAAACAGGTCAGTGCAGGGTCACACAAGGGTAGACTCAGCACACGAGAGGGGGCAGGACAGCATGGCTACGGGCAAAACTGCAGTAATACGCCGCCAGTTTGACTTACGCTTCCACAGAATCACAGCCTGAGCCCGTAAAGGGAGTCAGAGTGAGACTGTGGCTGTGATAGATAAATCAATTACATCTTTTTATAAATTGGAAGCAGAAACTAAAAGCACATTATTACCAGAGTAACACAGATGCTCCAAACAGCAATAATTTCAACATCAGATGATGGATTTGGAATGAGTTTAGTAGTTTGAAGGAAAAGAAAGTATAGTAAGTTTAATTCACCGTCTTATAGGACCAATGGATCCCCAAAATCTTGCTGCTTTCTCAACTTCTGCCTTCAGCAACTTTCAGTTATAACTTCAGTAACCTTTCAGAAAGTTAAAACTTTCAGTAACTTCAGTTCTACTTCAGTAACTTCAGTAACTAACTTCAGTTAACATTGTTAACATTATATTATCATAAAATTATGGTATTATTAATACACTTCATCTTTCACAACTGTTCTTTTTTAATTTTCCTCTACTTAAATAGAATGGTGAAAGTACATACATGCCAGAGAGGTGGTGTTCCTGAAACAGTTTCAAGAGAAGAGATCACAGTACTAGGGCACCAATTAATTACTTATTATCACAAGTTTCAGATTAAGGTAGGAGTAGTATTAAATATAAAGTTGTGTATTCCACAAATCCCAGCATAACACTGGCATTTGATGCCTCCATGGTGTTTGAATTATGTAAGACACTCAGACTAAGAGCAATATTATTTATTGGAAATAACTGATCAACAATCATTAATTCAATTTCTATTTCAAGAAAGTATTTCCATTTTAAAAGCTATAAAAAGCAAACATTGTAACACTACAACCAACCAGCAAAATCCTGCTGTTATACTATAAAATCAAGTTTTGCTGCTGTAAGTCATTGCACGTGAACAGAAACAGTATGTTTGAGCTTATATGCCTTTGATGGTAAAGGAAACAATTTTAAAACCCCACACTAAATTTTCATCTACTCTTGGAAAGTGTTGCACATTATTTTTTGTATTTTTAGAAACATATATACAAATATAGAGCATTTCCTGTACTTCGAAATTTATTTAAGAAAAAGTGGGATTTAATGCCGAAGGAGAACCATAAAACCATAATAAAGGATGGGTTTGAGATAAGAAACTCTTGAGGGCTGGAGATATAATAATTCCTTTCTTGCTGATGGTATTTGTCAAACTGGCAGGTCTTTTCAATAGAGTACAAAAAAAAAAGGGGGAGGGAAGCACGTTACGAATAGCCATCCCTCTTATCTCCTCCTAGCCTTCTCAATGACTACTGGACACTGAACAGAGCATTGTGCAAGAATAATACTTTTGCTCAGCTTTAAATTCCTGATCTGAGTTTCTCTGTACAGATTGATTAATACAAAATACATATAGTTAACCAACTGATTTTTGGTGGGGTTTTTGGTAAAGAATCAAACAGAATTCGTCCCTGCCCATCATCTTCAAACTTTCTGAACATTTGAAAGTACCCAAATTTCCAGACTTACCCTACAGTTCCAAGAAGAAAGTGACAAACAGCAAATGCAGTATGAGTTTCAACATTGTTTATCGCTATTACAGCCTTTTGTGCGTTGTATTTGTTGTATTAAATCTAGTAAGGATGGTAAGCTCTATGAAGCAAAGAATAAAATACTTTCCTCTGTAAACTGTCATGCACTTTTAAGGTATTACACAGATAGTAAGTGGAAGATAAGGTATTGGTTGTATATACCATTGTCTCTGTATGTATCTGGGTATAATATATTGCACATGTCCCGGTTTCAGCTGGGACAGAGTTAATTTTCTTCCTAGTAGCTGGTATAGTGCTGTGTTTTGGATTTAGTATGAGAATAATGTTGATAACACGCTGATGTTTTAGTTGTTGCTAAGTAGTGCTTACACTAGTCAAGGACTTTTCAGCTTCCCATGCTCTGCCAGGTGCACAAGAAGCTGGGAGGGGGCACAGCCAGGACAGCTGATCCAAACTGGCCAAAGGGCTATTCCATACCATATGACGTCATGCTCAGTATATAAACTGGGGGAGTTGGCTGGGATGCTGTGACCACTGCTCAGGGACGGGCTGGGCTTCGGTTGGCAGGTGGTGAGCAATTGCATTGTGCATCAATTGCTTTGTATATTATTATTATTATTACTACTACTATTTTACTTTATTTCCATTTTTAAACTGTTCTCATCTCAAACCATGAGTTTTCTCACTTTTACTCTTCTGATTCTCTCCCCCAACCCACCGGGGGGGAGTGAGCAAGCAGCTGTGCTGTGCTTAGTTGCTGGCTGAGGTTAAACCATGACAACATGGAAGTCTATACTGCTTTTAATACAAATAGTTACTAAGCAGATGAAGGAGTAATACTATTCACTCCAAACTGATGAGCAGAATTCTTAGTCACTGAAAAGTACAAGGAGGAATACAGGGGCTGTTCTTCCTATTAGTATTGTTTCAACTTCAAGAACAAGTTCTATTGCATTATATCATTATAAGAAAAAGATTCATACTCCTCCCTCGTGTAGATTAAATGGTTACCAGATGATACAGAAGTGGCTCTGAGAGTGAATTCACTAGCCATACAAATTACTTACACGATGAAACACACCACAGAAATGCACCAGATTTGAGGTGATCCAGCTGATGTTGGCAGAGAAAAACCACAAACGAACTTTGCACAGGGTAGTGCTCTCCAGGGTCCACACTCCAACAGGACAGGCCTTGACACCCTATACTTTGTCCAGTCACCTATATCCTTCTCATCTACATCCTACTGGCAATATTGCATTACTGGTATCAGAGAATATGACCAAGGCATTTTATAGAAAGGTTCTCAATGTTGCAACAGTAAGGACAATTTCACAGAGCTTGAACTGAAATGGCAATCCAGGCTGTCTACAAGGGCCATAAAGACATAGAGAAGGAGTCCCTGAGAATTCACTGCAGCACAATTAAGGCTCCATTGCTCAGATCACTAAAAATACAACCAGTTACCTCAAAACGAAGGTACTATAACAGCATATACAGTAGGGTAAGAGGAATATGCTATACCAGTATAATATATTCATACCTTACTAGAATGTATCCCATGAATGTATCCATGATTTTATAGGGGAAAAAAGAGACCACATTTCTAATCAACATAGTCACATCAGTAAAATACTCTAATACAGATTTGCTTTAAAATATTTAACTAAGATCAGACTTACCAAAATGTGACTGAAGGAAAAACAAGGGAAATATAGCATCCTAGCTCTATCCTGTTAGTCCTGCAAGTCTTTTTATGAGTGACTTTTGCTTTTCAGACATAAAGTTGAACATACCATTAAAAACCTGTTTAGGAGTGGAGCGCAGTGTAAAGTTTGCACTTACCATTCACATCTGATTTTGAACAATGTATTACTTAAATGTTAGGGCAGAACTGGAGCAGACACAAGCTAACAGAGCTCCATTAAATTCATGCCTGAATTAAGTTAATAAAGCAATTTCAAAAATTATACGAGTTGAGCATCCAACTACCTCCAATTCAAATTTTATTTATGAAAATCTAAGAGAACCATACATCTACAAGGTTTAAACACCTATTTTAAAGATGATTACTCTCCCCATTCTTCATCTGATTTATTAAATGTATTATGGACATCTCAATTATTTTCAACAACTAAAAAGACTACAAAAATGACCCTGAAAAATCTTGACAACTCACTCCCAAATCTACAAAATTTTGTAAAGAACATAAGAGAACATCAAGGAACTGAAATATTCCCTTTGCAGAAAACACTACAGAAACTCAGATGAAAAACTGTAAGCATTGAGCAGAAAAGAAGCTTATTTACACCTCATCTTCATTTTCCTCCCCCACCCTGCAATGCCCAATACTGCACTCAAGACTGAACAGAAGCACCATGCCCACTTAGAACTTGCACGTGGAACTCTCTCAAAGAGATACTCTCACTATTTCGTTTAAAGAATGGAAAGAGTTCATGCTTCCAAAATATGACAAAAGGAAAAAGACTTATTTTATATAGTTTAATAGTAGCTAGAGTAATGATCCAAGATGTAGGAGAAACAGGTTCATTTCCTACCCAATGGGATTTAAACCTACAGCTTTCATCTCTGAGGAAAGTACCCTAGCTGTTCAAGCTAGGTAACTCTTCACTACTCCAATGCTGTTGTCACTGAACAGGAAAAAAAAATTAATACTGTTAGAAATAGGGAGCAAAAGTTGTCAGAATAGTCTCTAAAAAAGGGGCGAGTGTTCTATACTTTACTTTCAGGATCACACATATTTTTGCGCTGGCAGGCAGGTTTAGTCACTACCTCTTACTACATTTCAAGCTCTGCTTTAAGAAAAATATATACAACACTATATAATTTATGTTTACATTATCAAACCATTTTTCAATTTTAAACTATTTAAATAGATTTGAAATGCCAATGTATATGTGGTTCTGCTCAAGCACACTCTCTGTAACACCCGTAGTGCATCCTTATGTACTACATAGAATCCAATGTCAGATTATGCTTCTATGTTCTCTTTACATATTTCCAATAACTACTCAGTTAGTTTTACTCTGGTAAAAGAAGAAATGTTGGTTCACAAAGTATGGACACATATTATACTTCCATCTAGTTCTCTTTTTTTTATTGTTGTAACTCTGGACAACTAAACACTATAAACAAACAACTAAAGCACCATCAAAGTTAGGTACAAACAAAAAACTTATTGTCCAATTCATTCCACACTGCATAAGTATTTTTCTTTACTCGGATAATAAAAATCTTCTTACTCTCAAGAAAACATAGAAGCAAACGTCTTTGAAACAGCATGAATTGAATTTAAACTATAGACCTAACATGTACAGCAGAGTCTATATACATAACAGGGACTCCCCAAGCAATATAAAAAACATGAACAACCTTAAGCTTTAGTATTAAATGAAGTAATTAGTGCATTATATTATTATGGTTTTGCTCTTCTAATAGTACAGTGACATGAAGGTAATTGCTCCTACAGACTGCACCAGAACTACGTTTATGACTGAAGGGCTCAGAACTCATAAAACTTAATCTATCACAGCCACTGCCTTACATTTTCTTTGTGATAGCACATTGATAATTCATTTGTAACTCCAGAAGGAGGGAAAATTGTAAAAATAGATGGTTTTCCATTGATAAAAAAAAGAAACTTTACAGACATTTAAACTTGCTCATTTTGTCGATGACAAAGACTACAGTTGAAACAATTTATTTTACAAGCAAATAATTTATGAATAAACAATTCATTTTATTACAAAATACAAGCAATGTGTTTGCGAAACAAAAGTTGATCTCATGAGATAATCTTGAAAATTTTTTCCAAACAGGAAAAAGTTTTTAAGCTTTGTTTGAATACCCTAGAAGAAACAATATTTCACATGCAATATTGTCTTTCTTAAGCAATTGAATTTGCATATTATTTAATCCATAATAATAAATTGAAATCCAGACAGTAACACGACTTACAAAAGAAACATTGCAGAGTATATTATTATCTTAAATGTAGGGGTTATTGCACTTCTCCCATAGATACACACAATGCTGAAATACAACTACCACTAAGAGAGAGCATGCAAGCAGCTGCTGTGTTTCAATGATTTCAGTTTTTGGCTTTTAGAGAGGTTCCCTTTCAGTCATTCTGTATACATTTCTAGGGTATCCAGATACATTAGCAATTGGCATATGTGAAACAAAAGGACAGAGACTGAATACTTCATACACTGAAACTACAGGAACTGCCTTAGGCAAACAGAAATATATTTACTAACATTATCATTTGGCCAGGAACTAAAATCAATGTCCTTACTCTTACAAAAAGC